>CAUYUJ010007613.1:10000-20000 GCA_963575745.1 Prorocentrum cordatum | reverse complement strand
GCAGACACGCAGACACGCAGACACGCAGACACGCAGACACGCAGACACGCAGACACGCAGACGCAGACCGGCAGATACGCAGACGCAGACGCAGAGACGCAGAGACGCAGAGACGCAGAGACGCAGAGACGCAGAGACGCAGAGACGCAGAGACGCAGAGACGCAGAGACGCAGAGACGCAGAGACGCAGAGACGCAGAGACGCAGAGACGCAGAGACGCAGAGACGCAGAGACGCAGAGACTCAGAGACACAGAGACACAGAGACACAGAGACACAGAGACACAGAGACACAGAGACACAGAGACACAGAGACACAGAGACACAGAGACACAGAGACACAGAGACACAGAGACACAGAGACACAGAGACACAGAGACACAGAGACACAGAGACACAGAGACACAGAGACACAGAGACACAGAGACACAGAGACACAGAGACACAGAGACACAGAGACACAGAGACACAGAGACACAGAGACACAGAGACACAGAGACACAGAGACACAGAGACACAGAGACACACACACACACAAACACGCACAGACACACACAAACACATACACAAACACATACACAAACACACACACACAAACACACACACACAGACACACAGCGTGTAAACGCGGACATGTTGAACACGGTACCTATTGCGCCTCATCGCGGGCGTGACACGGCAGCATAGCTCTGGAACGATCTGGCCCTGTCCTGGCCACGCCCGGCTGGCCGCCCAGAGTGAGGGAACAAAGCCCGGCCGTTGCGACGTTCTTCTCGCGGCGAGGCGGCCGCGGCGCCGAGGCTTCCGACCCCATGGTCGGTTGGGAGGGCCGCGCCCCGATGGCGGGCACAGACACCAAGTCAACCCACAATGAGGAAACGGGTAGGGCGGTGGAGAGGGGGGGAGGAGGGAGGGGAGGGGAGGGTGGTGGAGAGAAGGGAGGGAGGGTGGTGGAGAGGGGGGAGGATGGTGGAGAGGAGGGAGGAGGGGAAGTGGAGGGGGAGGAGGGAGGGGGGAGGGAGGGAGGAGGGAGGGAGGGAGGGAGGGAGGGAGGGAGGGAGGGAGGGAGGGCGGAGGAGGAGGAGGAGGAGGAGGAGGAGGAGGAGGAGGAGGAGGAGGAGGAGGCAGGAGGAGGAGGAGGAGGAGGCCCGAGGAGGCGGGAAGAGGAGGGCAGGGAAGACAGAAAGAGGATAGTAGAGGCAGGATGCGGCAACGAATGCTGAGGAGGAGGAGGAGGAGGATTCTGCGACAAGGCTGCTCCATCATATTCAACCCCCTGGACCGGGCGTTCTGGGCACACTGGCGACAAAATATCAACCGAGGCCGAACAACCAGTTAATGATGGCCCCAGAGGTTGCGAGGGTAGGGCACGCCCCAGCAAACGCAGCGGCTGGTCAGGTCCCATTTCTCCCTTCTCCCAGCCCCCATCACTCCTCCCTCCTCTCTTGCATGGCGTTCCGAAGCCGAAATGTAGCCAAGAGGTGCGTAAAACGCTAGAACGAACTGGCCTCTGGCCTGGGCCTCCCAAGACGAGCCCATAGGACCGCCCATGAAATGTGGTTCCCGTGCGCAAGGAGAAGTGAAGAACGAGATGCGAGCCAAGAAGAATGGCGCAATGGTGGCTCGCACCAGAGGCCAGGAGGGGGGGAGGAGTGGCGAGCAAGGGGGAGGAGCAGGGGTGGTTTCAAATATGATATAGCTCCGCCATCCCCCCCCCGTGTGCCAGGAAAAGGGGACCTCAAAGACCTGCCACCTTTTTCTTCTGCGTGGTCCACCCGGCGGAACGGCGAGCTCAGACTGCGAGCGAGGAGCCGCCACACTGACGAGACTAGAACGATGAAACGAGACCGACGGTTTCGCACGGCCCGAGCCCAAAAGGTGGAGCTGGCCCCAAGGCCGAACTAACAATCACAGGATTCAAACCCACTCTATACTTTAGCCTGCAGGGGAAAATCGGCAGACTTGACCCCCAATGCCCAGGAATGCTTATTGAGGCTATGGTTGTTTTCAGCCACAAGGCGGAGGGTGCGCGCCAGCGTTCTGGAAAGCAACTTGGGATACGAGGCGGCAATGGCTGTCCTCTTTCGTCCGGTGGCAGGGTCCACACCTTCGAGTATCAGATGAGGCTTGCTGGTGACCGAGCACAGGCCCTTCTGCCCAGTGCACCGTTGATGAATACACGAATGGAACCCAGCTCCCCACATCGCAATTCTGGTCCTCTTTCGCCAAGGAGCCCCAAAGCGACACATATCCTGTAGATGAACATGGCACTCAGGATGATCAAGGAGAGGGCCCAGTAGGGGGGCATGCCACATGACGGAGGACGCGGGGTTCTCGAGGTACACCGGGATCCCAAGACGGACGCAGGTCTTGATGACGTTCACGGAGAGCTCGAACGTGTCGTTTCCCACCTGAAGCCTAGCGAGCTCTGGCTCGTTGAGGTCTGCAAGGCCCATCGGGGCCTGGATGGACCTGAGAGGCTTTCGCAGAGCCCGAGACCAAGTAGTGCACGGAGTGCCCAACCAGACGCCCACGATCACCCTGCCCTGGAGCCACCCACGAATAGTACTCCAGAAAGCCGGACTGAGATGGTTCTCCAAGGGCCCGTTGTTTATGTCAAGAGACACACATGCGTACCCTGCAGCCGTGAGGGCCCTGCCAAGCTGGCCTGATCCTGCGAACAGCTCCAAGAAGGCGAAGCGACGGAGGCGGACCGCCTGGCGCAGCTCGGAGGCCAGGGCGCCCTGGAGGTATTGGACTACCTCCTGGCACCGTGGGGCGCCTCCATGCGCGCCGGCGGCGGCACGGGCAGCCCGCGCGTCAGCGCCGCCACAGCGAGGGGCGGCGCGCCCGCGGGCAGGCCGCTGCCACTGCGCAGCAGCTCCGACAGGGAGTTCAGCACGAGGTTGCCGTAGACGAACACCTCGGGCGCCACTGGGCCGAGGGTGTCGAGCAGCCTCGCGGCCTTGGCGCATCTCTTCGCGGACGCGAAGGTAGCCCACCTCCCGCGGAGGCGAACCTGCTCGGCCGAGCGGCGGCCCAGAGTCAGGTCCTCCGAAGCCCCGCCGCGCCGCAGCTGGTAGGGGCGCGGCTCGAGCGGGCCCAGCCCCATGAGCGCGGCGCCCTCGATGAACGCCCGTCGGTACTCCACGAAGCTCAGGTCCACGATGAGGTCGTCGGTCTTCATTCAGCGTCGCCCGCGCGCAGGCCAGCGCAGGGTACAGCCACGCGTCCATGTCGATGACCACGGCGTCGTCGTACACTCCAGTCTTCCCCGCCTGCAGGAGGGCGGAGTCGTGCAGAAGGATGGGCCAGTACTGGTACGCGGGCCCTGCCATCACTGCGGGGGCAATGAGGTGACGAGCTCGTACTTGCATCATCTCCTGCGGCCCCAGGTAGCACACGTGGGCGACGGCGGTTAGCAGGGCAGCCCGCAGGAGGCCGCGGTGGATCAGGTAGCCGACGATCGCGCCCATGGCCGCCCGCGGCATGGGCAACCGCGCGAACGGTGGGGCACGGCGCCTCCAGCCCAGCACCGCTCGAGAGGCTCGAGGGAGCAGCGTGGCCCCCGAGCGCCCCAGCCCCGGCAGGAAGTGCGCCAAGGCCGCCAGCGTGCCGCTGCCGACGTAGGGCCCCAGCCCCTCCAGGTACAGGCCGTTGAAGAAATCGACCAGGAGGCCGTCGAGGGTGGGCCAGTCGTGCCAGTCCAGCGCCAGCCCTAGGCAGTAGTGCTGGAACCCCTTCACCAGCGACCTGTAGAGGATCTCCGTGGAGGGACGGATGGCAAGCCGCTCCAGAGAGGAGAGCCCCCCGAGCGGGGGCCGCCCCCGCACCGCTGCCGAGGCCGCCGAGGCGCGGAAGGCCTTTAGGAAGGTAGACCTGCTCCCCGATCGGCTCGCCGCCTGCAGTCGCCCAGGTTCCGGGCGGGCGCGGGGCATCCGCTGCGGCTGGCGCTTGTAGCGAGCCGGGCCGGGGGGGCCCAGGCGGGGCCCCCAAGCGGGGGGCCCTGTGAGCCGATATGCACGACGAAGGATAGCGTCTGATAGCTCGGGGCCCAGTAAACCAGCCAAACCTCCCCCTGGAAGGGGCATCACTCACGTCTCTCTCAGTGGGCACCCATCTGACAACAAAACGACATCCAGTGACCAGCGACAGACAAGCGAGCTTCGTCAGGCAAGGCTTGAGGAACTTCGATCTGGCACGACCCTTGGTGGCACCCATGGCTAACGGAAGATTGTCGACGATGAACAGAAGACGACGACCAAGGGCGCTCTCGCTGCGTAAGGCGTGGCGCATGGCGAGGACGAGGGCCTCCCCCTCCAGAGCTAAGATGTTGGTGCCGACAGACACCTGGCAGGCAGCGATGTGGGCCCAACTGTCGGGGTCCATGAGCTCCTCAAGGACCTCGTCGAAACGTCGGGCCACTTCCTCCAGGTAAACGGGGCCCCTATCACAGGCAGCGCGGCCACCTCGGGGGGAACGGAGACCAGGGGCGGCAGACGAGACGGCGAGGGCGGCCTCCCGGGGGCGACAATGCTCTTCGACCTTGTATCTCCATCGCTCGCACAATCTCCCAACTGCGCCAGCATGAGGACAGACGCGCCGGACAGAGGCTCCTAGGCCAAATGGGGGGGCATCTGAGGCGTGCACCTGGTCGTGCCACCCGGCCCCCCACTCAACTGTAAAGAGCGGGAGGACACATCGTAAGCTCCACAGCTCTTTGCGAACGCAAGGCCAGAGGTCGACAACGTCACCCTTGTTTTTCTCGATATAGGCATAGACGTCATCTAAAAAACTGAGAGCCCCCCTCCGAAGTAACGCGGCCCAAGTAATATGTCCGACCACCACCTGCAGCAGAGATCCGCTGGCGCGCCCGCGTCTGAGGATCTCTTCTAAGGCCAGCCGTAGTCTCCAAAGACCTCGTCGACGGATAGAGGGCCTCTGGCCCGAATTAAGCTTCAACCCCAGGAAGGAAGCGTCTTTCGAGGCGGGTTCCAGCTCGTGGACGACGAGGCCCTTGGCTTCGAGGGTGGAGCGAATTCGGGACACGGTCGAATCCACGGCGTCGGGGCTCTGGCCGAAAACAACGAGGTTGCCGACGTAACCTGCGACTCGCACACCCGTGAAATCGTCGATCGGAAAGGCCGGGTTGCCGTCCACGACAAGGTCCGACCCATCGATGCCGGCGTCGCCCAGGGCGTTCAGCAGTGCGGACTGGGCGATGTGCATGGCCCAACTCCACCCCGTGGGAAGGATTGTGAGTACGGGTTCGAGGAAGGTCCCTGGTCCCATCTTGTGGCCTCCAACCTCTGCAAGCCCAGCAACTCCGGCATCGATAGGGGGGGGGGCAACAAAAATCCTGAAGCTCTGCCGGCAGGCCCATGCGATAAAAACATTTGTCAATGTCACCTGATCCTACAAAAACGTCGGACCCCTGGGACTCAACAGATCCAAGGGCCGTTGCGGTGGGAAGACGGGTGGCAGGAGGGGTCTTTTAAAAAAACAACTGGCAACACGGGTATCGAATATAAGCCTGAGCTTACCCGACTTTTTCGCAACGAAGAAAACACCAACCTTGCTGGGGCGGCCAGTGGCGAGCTTCAAAGTGGCAATCCCTCGGCCCACCAGCTTACGAACGAACGCAGCGTACCGAGCAGGAGGCGAGCTTAGAAGCGGATCCACATACGGCCCCAACGGACAAGCTTCTCGAATCAAACTTCGAGCCTCTTCAGAGGGCCTTAGCAAGTTCTCGCGGGCACGACCGATCCATTCACAATCGCCAGCGCTGAGGAGATCGCCCAGCGGAACCCGGCGAGTCCCCTCATCAGGCCAGGAGACAAGCTCCTGGGAAAACGGTCGCCTAGTGGTCCCAGCAGGGTCGTACAGACCACTAGCGGCGCAGAGCTCACTCAGGGCTCCCGCGCCAGAAAGGAGGTCAGATGGCTGGGGGCCAACCTCTCGAAACTGCTTACCCAAGCGATCGAGGACGTTCCTCTGGCAAGAAGTCGGGTTCGCAGAACGGCGGGCCGGCCCAAAGCCGTAAGCGCTGTTGAGGGAAGAAATGGCATCGTTGGCCCAGTCGACAGAATGCTTAGCCTTGCGACGGCGTCGAATGACGCCCCTACTCGCATCGGAGGCACCGCGGCCTGGCCCACAGGGAGGGGAGAGGAGAGGAAGGGGAAAGATGTCTCTGGCACGAACAGAGGCAGCGCCATCAGGTGTCATACCCGACCGTGGCACATCGGTCGGAGAGGGCTCATGCATCTGGTCGCCGCCCACCGGTGCCCTTGTGCCGGTGTCGGCGGGGGCATTCACCCCTGCTCTTTGTCCCCTGTCTTCTTGGGTGGCGCGGCTGGCGGTTGGCATTGCGCTCTTCCCGCGCCTTCCGCCGTTCTTTCATCACCGAGACCTCCTTGGCGAGTTCCTGTGCGATCCAATCTTGTAGCTCTGGGGCCACGCAAACGTTGCCCCTCACGAGGTCAGAACCCAAAAAGAGGTGAGAATCAACTTTGTCCTCGGACCCGATGATGCGATCCCTGTGTCGTTCCTCCTGCACCTGAAGAGACCGCCCCAACATCTCGAAGGACGCGATCTCCGTGATATTCAATTGATCGTAGCAGGCCGCCGTCTCCAAGGCCATGCACACGCGGAGGTGCTCCTCCACCCCAGGCTCTGAGCCGCTGAGGCGGGCCTCCGCCTTCCAACGGTTGCGCCTGGCTACTGGCGACCCGCCGTTGGCCACGATGAACTTGCTGACCCAGAGGAGGGTACGCGGCCCGCGCACGGGCCAATCCGCGAACGGCGCGACCGTGAAGGTGGTGACGGCAGCCCTGAACTCGCGATATCGCACCCCCTGAGAGTCGACCGCGATGGCCTGCACACGCAAGTCGAAGACGGGGGCTCCAGCACCGCCACCGCGACCTGGCGCCGCGCCCGCCGCCACCGGGGGGCCTCATCCTGGGGCCGCCACGGGGGGTGCGGCCGCCAGAGCTGCTCCTGCCGCCGCTCCTGCTCCTGCAGCCCCTCCAGCGGGGCCAGCGGCGGCAGCGCCAGCGGCGGCGCCGCCCACCAGGGCCCCAGCAGGTGCGGCCGCTGCGGCCGGCACGGGTGGGCCCGCGGCTGCAGGGGGCACCAGGGCGCCCGCTGGGGCGCCAGCCGCAGCAGGCCCCCCCAGGGCGGCGGCCAGGGCGGCAAGGCCTCCTCCGTCGGGCGCAGCCGCGCCCCCGGGCGGCGGGCCCGGCTTGAAGACCACGACTCTCTCGTGCCACAGAACTGGTCCGGGGATGTTGTATCTGACAACGAAGAAGTCGCCCTCGTCGAGGCCACCCGCCTGCACGGGCGTGCCGGGCCCCACCGAGAGTGGCCGCCCAACCGTGTTCAGCGCGAAGGGCTCGGCCGGCAAAGCGAAGCCCAGCCGCGCGGCCCCCGCGGCCCTCGCACCCACCAGCCGAGCCGGCAGGGGCAGAGCGCGAAAGCGGTAGACCGGGGCCGGGACGGCCACGCCGCCGACCAGCGGCGGCACACCGCCCTGCATGCCCTGGGGCAGCCGCACCGCCTCAATGATGTCGGCCGCCACCGCGGTGTCCTCGTCGTAGTCATCGTCGTCTGGAGTCAGGATGGTGTACACTCCTGGGCCAGGCGCGGCAACACCTCAATCGCCTCCGTAGTCACCAATCGAGCGGGGTGAGGCGCGCTACGGGCCGCGAAGGCCCACGCAAGGGGTAGCCGTCCGATCACGAAGACGATGCTGACGAAGAGGATGCACCACAGCAACGAGCCCAGCCAGGATGCGCCGCTCGCCTCCTGCTTGATCACGTCGCCGCAGCTGACGGTGGGGCAGCTCGGGCAATCACAATTGACCACGGGCCGACAATCAGGGCACGGGACACGGTTGGCCCAGGAGAGGATGGCCGCCGAAGCGGAAGTGATCAGGGAATTAGCGGCCCCTTCGAAGAGCGCCTTGGCCCCGCCCAAGACGGGCATTGGGGAAAGAGCTTGAACCAGAAACCGAATTACGGCACACTCGTCAGCTGGCTATTGCTTCTACTTTGAAAAGAGGACATACATACACGTAGATATAAATATATATTTTCAGCACGGCGTGCACAGCAGCGGGGAACTTGAGACTCGACTGTGTCCCCACTCCGAGCAGGAGGAGGGGAGGAAGGGTTGATGAGGTAGCGGGGGTGAGAAGGGAGGAGGAGGGAGGAGGAGAGAGGAGGGGGAGGAGAGGGGTGGAGGAGAGAAGAGGACGGAGGAGGGAGCGCGAGGGGGAGCGGCCGCGGCCGCACCTGACGGCCGGCAGCAGCACCAGGTTGAAGAACCTCTGCGCCATCTTCGGGTTGAAGCTCGAGGCGAATCCGCGGGCCGCGGCCCGCTCCGCGGCCGCCCGGCGCAGCACGAGGAAAGAATGGAGGAGGGGGCGGCCGTGTCGTCGTCGTCGTCGTCGTCGTCTTCGTCGTCGTCGTCATCGTCGTCGTCGTCGTCGTCGTCGTCCGTCGTCGTCGTCGTCGTCGTCGTCGTCGTCGTCGTCGGTCGTCGTGGTTCTGGCACGGCATTCTTTACTGGCGAACGTGGACCTGGGAGCGCGGACGCAACGTGATTCACGAGGGAGCGCGGCACTGGGAGCGCGGACGCAGCGTAGTTTGCGAGGGATCGTGGCCCAGGGAGAATGGACGCAGCGTAATTTACTCAGGATCGTGGCCCTTGGAGCGTGGACGCAGCGCAACTTACAATGGATCGTTACCCTGGGAGTGCGGACGCAGCGTAATTTACTAGGGATCCTGGCCCTGGGGGGGGGCGGACGCAGCTTAATGTATTAGGGTCCTGCCATTGGGGGCGCCGACACATTGTAATTGACGATGGATCGTGACCCCGGTGGCGCGGACGCAGCGCAATTTGCAAGGGATCGCGGCCCTGAGAGCGGCGAACGCAGTGTAATTTACAAGGGATCGTGGCCCTCGGAGCGCGAACCCAATGTAATTTACGAGGGACCGTGGCTCTGAAGAGTGAATCCTGCGTACTTTCCGATGGATCGTTGCCCTGGGAGCACGAATCCAATGTAATTGTCGTTGGACCGTGGCCTTGAGAGCGCGACTCCCTTGTAATTTACAAAAGGTCGCGGCACTAGGAGCGCGGTTCCGTCGTAATGGCTTCGTTCATGGGACCGCCGTGCGTTGCCCCCTTCTGATTCTGCGGTGCCTGGGGGGGGGGGGAGCGTGGGTGAGGCAAGCCGCGCATTTTGGGACAGAAGAAAAAAGGCTTGCCTGGGAGTGCAACCCCGTGCCAAGTCCCGTGGCACGTTCCCTGACGCGTTCTCTGGCACGTCCCCTGGCGCGTCAACTTGCACGTTCCCTCGCACGTTCCGTGGCGCGTCCCGTGGCGAGTCCCCCTGGCACGTCGCGCGGCGCTTCCCTGGCACGTCCCGTGGCACGTTCCGCAGCGCGTCCCCTTGGCACGTCCCGCGGTGCATCCCCATGGCACGTCCTGGCACGTCCGCTAGCGCGTCCCTTGGGACGTTCTGCGGCGCATCCCCTGGCATGCCCCCATGGCATCGCCAAATTGCATATGCAGTTGAAGTCCTTAGAAACGGTCCCATGCTTCGCAATTCTCAATCCCTTTCCGGGTTTGTGGGTCAATCATCTTATTTAACGCGATTGCGGAATTCTCGATGTTGAAGTCCTTGCGAAACTTTTCGTGTTGGGGAGATGTCGGCATTCGAGCGGTACGACGCGCGAGTGTGCACGTCGCCCCATCTATTGCAGGGGATTATTCAGCATCCGTGATGTTCCATCACCGGCTGTGCGCGCAGGGTGTTTTTTGCACAGGGTAGTGGTGTGGGGGGGGTCGAAACTGCTTTGGCTGGATTGATACGAGTTCACATTTACGAAGCACGATGGGGCAGCATGCCCTTTTAGAAAGGAGAGTCTACATGGTGCAATCGATGTTGAGCAAGTTATGTTGTGCAATCAATATTGTGCAATCCATGTGTTCCACTCTATG
>CAUYUJ010007613.1:0-7500 GCA_963575745.1 Prorocentrum cordatum | reverse complement strand
TGGGGACAGTGGCGGGGACAATGGTGGGAACAGGGGGGACAGTGGACAGCGGTGGGGACGGTGGTGGTGGGGACAGTGGTGGTGAGGACAGTGGGAATGAGGTGGAAACAATGGGATAGTGGAGGGTACAATGGTGGTGGGGACAGTGGTAAAGGCGGTGGCGAGGACGGCGGTGGGACAATGGGACAGGTACAGTGGGGACGGTGGCGGGGACAGTGGGGACAGTGGTGGGAACAGTGGGACAGCTCAGTGGGACAGCAGCGAGTCAGTGGGACAGTGGGGACAGTGGGGATAGGCAGTGGTTGGGTCCGTGGAGACAGTGGGGAGACACTAGTGGAACCGTGGTGGGAACAGTGGTGGGAACAGTGGGGACAGTGCGACAGTGGTGGGGGCACTGGCGTGGACAATAGGGACCGTGGTGGAACCAGCGGGGACAGTGGTGGTGAGGACAGTGGTGCTGGGAACAACACTGGGGGATGTGATGCGAGCGCTGGTAGGGACCAGGAGCCGTTTGCTGGCGGTGCGTGGGGTGGGGGGGGGGGTCGAAACCGGTAGTGTGACGCCCCTCCGGTTTTCGAGAAGGGGGGGGGGGGGACCACCGGTTCCAAAGTGACCCCCCCCGGTTTTCCGGATCCGGAGGGGGGGGGGGGGGGGAGGGGTTCGAACCGGCAGTGGCCCCCGGCTTCGAGGGGAGGGGGGGGGGGGGAGGGGTTAGGGGAGGGGGGTTTTGCCGGGGGGGAAAGGGGGGGGGGGGTCCAGCACTTAGATGGGTGTGAAGTTATATGTGGTTATAGTATAGGTAAGTGGTTCTATTTTAGGAGAGGTTTGGATGAGTTAGGATTGGTTAGGAGGCCCAATATGTTCCATAGGAATGCCGATAGTGTAGTCCCCGATAGTCCCCCCTGTGTTTCACTATAGGATCTATAGGACCATACAGTGTCCTATCATCAGCTGAACTTGGTATCCCTAAACATATGTATGGTTTTACTATTTTCTACTTTAATATATATATATATATATATATATAAAACTATTGTTCACTATTTTCACTATGTATCACTATTTGTCCACTATTTTTCATTTTTCACTATTTTTCGCTATTTTTTCCTTGTCTGACCGACGCCAGAACGTTGTGCTCCAAGGGAGAAGAAGGAGAAGGAGGAGGGAGGAGGAGGTGTTCTTCTTGGTCGGCTTCTACTACCTGCAGCTCGACATCCTGACACATGCCGCGCGAGCCGCCGCGGGGGGGATCCCGCTCTTCATCCGCTCGATACCTCCTCTTCCCCCTCTATGATGTGCCTCGTACCTTTCTACAGCGGCCAGACCGCTTCGCATATTGTCTCGCTCTTCCTCCTTTATTCCTGTATGGTTTCTACAGCGGCCAGGCCGCTTTGCATTCCTCCTCGATTTCTCCATGTATTCAACAGCGGCCAGATCTTGCATTCCTCTTCTATTCCCCCATGTATACTACAGCGGCCAGATCGCTTTGCATAGTATCAGTTTGTCTCCTTCCCTTCTCCTTCTTCCCTGACTTTCGCAGCGGCCAGGCCGCTTTGCATTTGGTTTCGCGTTCCATGTCACGCAATATCGCCCTTGCTCGTTGCAGCGGCTTGGCCGCTTCAGTTGTTACGGCGGCCTGACCGCTAACGTGCGTATATGCGCCCTTGTTTGCAACAGCGGTCTGACCGCTCAATCTTTACTATTTGGTTCACGCAGCTTGCGCGTCGCTTTGGGCGTCACAGCGGCATGCCCGCTTGTTGCTTGCGCGCAGCACATGAAGATGAGGAGGAGGAGGGTGAAGGGGAGGTGGAGGAGGAGGAGGGGGAACTGGCAGGAGGAGGAGGAGCAAGACCAGGAACGGCCCCTCCTATCAGCGGCCTGACCGCTTCGCAGCCTCTCTCCATCCAAGCGTCGCGCCGCAGCATACGCACACAGCCGCGAAGCGCGACGGCTCAAGAGCGGCTATAGTCGCCGCTGACGGTTGCGCCGCAGGATGGACGCCCCTGCGATTGCGCGGCGCATCTCCGCAGTCGGCTTCATCCTGCAGTCGATCTGCGACCCGCTGCAGGTTGCCGCGGTGTCGGCCGCGCAAGCGGGGCAGGTGGTTAAGGAGCTCAAGAAGGCGAGGTTGCCTCCAGAGGACATTCAGCCGATTCTGCAGGCGATCGCGGAGTCACGGTTCGCCGACGCCGACAAGGCAGCCCTCAACACCTGCAACTCGGAGCTGGCTAGCAACGGCGAGTCTGCCAGTTGCGTCGCTGGCCTTCAGGACTGGGAGTCGCTCCGCGAGTTCTTGCCCCAGGCAATCTGGGATTCCCTGCCGACAGGGAGGGGTCTTAACGGCGCACTTCAGATTGACGTTGCGCAAAGGGCGGGCTCTGTGCTGGCCGTCGGCGCGCTATTCGCGGAGAGGGTGGCCACGCGTCAGCGGACGACCCCCAATCCTGTCACCATGAAGTTGCCGACGGTGCCTAGTGACCTGGCGAACGACTATCCCACTGCGTACCAGCGGGCGTACAGCGCGTTCCCGCCGAAGCGTTTCGATCTCGACCCCGTCGGCTGGAACATCCTCAAGAAGACTACCAAGATGCGCCATCGTTCATATCGGCCCGTAAGCGTTGGGAGCTCCTCGTGGAGCATCCGCGGGGCGCAGTCAGCTGTCTCGAAGCAGAGTCCTGCAGGTTCTCCACACTGGCCTTCTTTGCAGCAGCAGCAGCAGCAGCAACTGCCGCCGAGCCAGGGCGCGTCGCCTGCGATGGTCGCGCAGTTGGTAACGTCGATGATGCCGACGCTGCATCCGATGCAGTCGCAGATCCAGCAGGTGCTCCACCAGGTGTTGCAGCAATCTCTCACAGGGCTGCCGAGCGGGATGGCGCAAAGTCCGAGCTTTTTTCAAGCGGCCAGCGCTGCAATGTAGCACGCAGCGGCCCCTGCAGCGCTTGCTGCATCACCCCAGCCTGCCGCATCGCCAGGTGCGCTTGCAGCGCTGACGCCTCCCCAAGGGCCAAATGCGCTTGCAGCAGCATCGCCAGCACCGAACGCATCAGCATCGGCGTCCGCAGCAGCACCAGAAGCAGACGCACCAGCAGCAGCAGCAGCAGCAGCAGCTGCAGCACCGTTCGCAGGCGGGCCATGAACACCAGCGGCGCCTGCCGTTAACGCCGCGACGGGCTCCGAGCCCAAGCTGACCGTAGCCGAAGCAGCAGCAAGGATCACAGAGGCCCACGGTTCGCCGAAGGCCGACCGCAAGAGGGCAGGGAAGGAAGATGGCGAACCCCTGAGCTCAAGAAGGCTGCAAAACCCGTTATGAAAAAAGCCAGCGGCCGCTGGCTCCGTGAAGTTGCCGCGCGTGTGCGACGAGTCAACGCGTTCTAATTTCCTCGCCCGCTTCATGGGCCTTGCAGACACGCAGGCTTCCATGCGCCCCCCGTGCACTTCGAAGACGAAGCAGGCGACAAAGAAGGAGGCATTTCCATCAGAGGGGGGGGGGAGAGGGGGGGGAGTGCGAGTAGGGGATAGTAGGGGAGTGCAGGGGAGAGCGGGGAGTAGGGGAGTGCATGCAGAGGGGCGTAGGGGAGCGCACAGGGAAGGAAGGCGGGCCAGCCTGCAGGCCATCAAGACCTGCAAAGACGCGCGCAGCAAGGCCAACGTGGACGCGCCCAGTGGCCACGAGGTTCCCTCGACGAAGTGACCGCGCCAGAGCTCAGACTTTCATCGCTGCGTTCGCGCGTCGGCAGCCCTGGCCGTATACGAGCATCTGCACGCAAGCTTGCATCATCTCAGCATGCCCACGTTTGGTGCAGCGGCCAAACCGCTTTGCTTGATGCTTTGTATAGCGGCCAGTCTGCTTGCATGCGTTCGCCAATATTGCTACAGCGGCCTGGCCGCTTGGGGTTTGCCAGATTTGCTCGTTGTAGCGGTCTGTCCGCTTTAATTTGTTCCCGCTTTCCCCTCCTCCTCCCCCCCTCTTCCTCGCCCCCCTCCTCCTCCTATTCCTCCTCCTCCTCCTCCTCATCCAGCTTGCGCGGCCGCCTGCGCCGCGCCCCCCTGCGAGGTTCCGCCGAGCCTCCCTGAGGCCCCCTGCAGCGAGCGCCATGGAGGCGTTCCTCGAAATGGAGGACGCGGCGGTGCACTCCTTTCTTCTTGGAGAGGATATCTCCGCATTTGTTGTCTCTGCTTCTTTCTACGCCAACACAGCGTCGATGTGCTTACGCGAGTCGTCGATTGTTTTGAGTTGCATGCTCACCTCCCCCTGCATTGTCCCACTCCGAGCCGCTCCCGTGCCCCAGGAAAAAGCTCCTGCAGATGCTGGCCAAGCAGCAGCAGCGGCAGCACCAGCAGCAGCGGTAGCACGAAGCACCAGCAGCAGCGGCGATGAATCAGCATCAGCGGCAGCACCAACAATGCCAGCGCCATCACGAAAGAGCACTCCGTGGCCGTGGCAGACCTCCCCGAGCACGAAGGAGGCCGCGACTCGCCACAGAGAGGCCATGGCGCGAGCGCTCGATCGGCAGCACGGCCTGGACAGCCCTGGGAGCCACCAGGTGAAGAGCCCTGTGCGCAAGAAGAAGAAGATGGATCCTTCTTCAAAGCTCGGCGCCGAGCAGCTGCCGAAGAAGCGCATGGCACCTACTTCAAAGTGTCGCGCGCCAAAGCCGCAGGGGACATCGGCTACCTCGCTGCCACCGCCGCTGCCACCGCCAGCTTCGCCACCGCCGCCTCCTGCGGCAGCTGCAGCAGGCCCTCCACCGCCGCCGCCTGCGGCAGCTGCAGCAGGCCTTCCCTCGGGGGCAATGCCGCTTTGGCCGAAGGCGGCGTCGCAGTCCGAGGTTTCGCCGAAGCCCAAGCCTATCGCGGCGTCATCGGCAGCGGCCGCTGCAGCGGCAACCCCAGCGCCGCCTCCAGCGGCGCGTCAGCCGCCTCCGAAGCAGCCGACGCCACCTGCGCAGCCGCCGCCTCAGGCTCTGCTGCAGCCTCCAGCGCCGCCTCCAGCGGCTCCACCAGCGGCAACCCCAGCGCCGCCTCCGAAGCAACCGACGCCACCTCCACATCCGCCGCCGCAGGCTCTGCAGCCTGGCCCCCACGGCTGGAGATCGCCGAACGGGGGGCCGTGGAGGGCGGGGGTCAACGGCGGCAAGGCGCGGTGCGGCATCAGCGGTGGCCGCAATCGCGACTACTACCGCTTGCTGAGGCGCGCGCAGAATGATGGCCCTGCGGCTGTGGCGGCGTTCAAGGCGCAGAACCCGCACCCGAAGGAGCTCGAGAGGGCGTGGCAGTTCTACCAGAACGCCTTGCACGTCGCCAGGACGGTCTCGCCACCGCCGCCAGCAGCAAAGGCGGAAACCAGCAGCACCGCGGCCAGCAGCAGCAACCAGCTCGGCAAACCGCCTTCACCCAAGCCTTTCCTTTGAGTAGCGGGCGCGACCGCTTAGCTTTGCAGCGGAAGCGACCGCTTAGCGGATGCGACCGCTCAGCTCAGCGCTGCAGTAGCGGACGCGACCGCTGGGAGGACGAGGGGGAGAGGACGAGCAAGACGTGGATGAGAGGACGAGCAAGGAAACGAGGAGGAGGAGGAAGGGGACGAGCAAGGAGACGAGGGCCACCATAAGGATGACGAGGAGAAGGGAGTGCGGGAGGAGGAATACGATAAGCGGCAAGCCCATGTCCGACGCGCCTCGCATCGGGCGCGCCCCCGCGCCCCGCGCTGAGTTACAAAATAGCGTGCTCTCCAGCATCTGCCCCAAGCTCCCGTGCAGCTGCCATGCTTCCCCCTCGCCCTAACACCTCCTCTTCATAGCGGCCAGGCCGCTTTTCCTATTCTTCCTCGTCCGTCCACCTCCATCGTCCTTCATCAGGTATAAGTAGCGACCAGATCGCTTTGCCTCTCACCCTTCTCCTGCGCCATCTCCCCCACCATATCGTGGCCAGACCGCTTTGCACCTCCCCCTTCTCCTGCGCCACCTCCTCCACCCATGTAGCGGCCAGACCGCTTTGCCTCCCCGTCTGTCCACCTCCATCGTCCCTTCCACCGAAATAGCGGCCAGATCGCTTTGCGCCTCCCCCTTCTCCCGCAAACCCTGCCTCTGCCAAACAGCGGCAAGACCGGTTTCGTCTTGCCATCGCCATGTAGTCTCGCATTGGTTGCGCCACATCCTTGCGTTTCGGATCGAGCGCTGAGCTGCGAGCTCCGCTGCCGCCCCCTCGCGAGGCACGCCGCTTCCCGCCTCTCGAGCGAGGCTCCGCTCGAGGCTCCGCCGGGGCGCGAGCGATGGCGAGCGAGCGCGTCGGCGACGACGACGCGCGCACGCAGCGGCGGTTCCATGAGTGCCCGTTCAGCCACAATTGCCCGCCGGATAAGTGGGTCAAGCGCTCTCACAGGTGCCAGAGCTGGGACTCCGAGGCGGACGCGCGGGATAAGCTGTTCATGCACCTGCGCTGGAGCGACAAGCACAAGAGCGATGTGGATGGCATGACGGACGACGAGCTCAAGGAGTTCGCGCAGGCGGTCGAGGTCGATTATCGCTGCATCAGCAAGAAGGACGACGAGCACAGGCGCTGGATGAAATGGGAGGCGGAGAAGCAGGAGAACAAGAGGCTGGCTGCAGAAGCCATCGACCGCAAGCAGTACGGCGACAAGGCCCGCCGCGCCGACGACGACAGGGGCCGCCGCGACGACGACAGGGACCGCGACAACAAGAGGGCTCGTCGTGGTCGTTCTGGCAGCGGCGTCGACACGGAGCAGATCGCTGAGTTGGTGGCGCCCAAGCTCGCCGCATCAGGGGCTTCATCTGCAGCGCCCTCAGCAGCAGCACCAGGGACGGCATCCAAGTCACCAGCCGTGTTGGCGCGCATGCACCAGGGCAGTGGTGCCATCGTGGACAACGCCGCGAGGGTGACCATGAGCCTCGGCGAGCTCACGGCGCTCCAGGACGACGTCAAGCGGTGCAGCAGGGCGTCGAGCCAGATGTTGCGCTTCCTGGATGGCGCCAGGGTCGCGTTCTCGAGCGAGCTGCAGACGTTCAACGACGCCGACGAGACCATCCAGCAGCTCATCGATGCGCACTCGTCGGGGCTGGTCTTCGGCGGTCGCGGCTGAGCGGCATCTGCAGTGGCTCGTTTTCTTCTCTTCTCATTACCATCGAGAATCTCACAATCGCAATCTCGCCGTCGAGAATCTCACCATCGAGAATTTCATCCTTCTTCCGTTGCTGCGAGCCTGTTCGTATTAGAGCACCTCGCGTCTTGCGTTGGAGACGCCCCTGTTTAGCCAGCGCCCGGCGGAGTTCCGCTCGAGGCGGCAGCGCTCGAGCTTTGCGCGGCTTTGCAGGAGACAGAGGCTGCGCGAGATCCCTTGCCGCCCATTCCTGCTCCTGTTCTTCCTCCTCCTCCTCCTCCTCCCCCTCCTCCTCTTCCTATAGCGGCCAGTCCGCTTGCATGCGTTTGCAATATTGCCACGGCGGCCTGGCCGCTTGCATGGGTTTGCCAGATTTGCTTGTTATA
>CAUYUJ010007612.1:0-45602 GCA_963575745.1 Prorocentrum cordatum | reverse complement strand
ATTAGCTCTTTTGCGAAGTGGCGCAGTTGCCATTGGGCCCCAGTTGGCCAGCGGGCATTAATTGGCCCTTTGCGTGGTGGCACAGTTGCCAGCGGGCACCGCTGGTCGCTCTTTACGCGTACGTTTCGGCACGAGCGTTGCACCATTGCCCGACAGGCGAGCTGCGCCCGCACGCTCCGCGGACTCCCCGAACGCTCGGCACCCGCCCTGGCGGGAGCATCGGGCACCAAGCGGGCCCGACGTCCCCCGCGCAGGACGAAGCCGGCGAAGCCGCCATTACTCGGCGGAGAAATGCAAATTGATTTCGAGCTAGCAAAATCGACGAGGTGAGCTCGTTGAGGTCGTCCATGTAGAAATCATCTACACCTGGGGGGATGGAGCGGGGAAGGAACCTGCGCGCGAAGGAGAGGGCAGCGAGCGAGGGCGGCGGCGCGCGCGGACGAAGGAGCGGAGAGGAAAATCGGAACCTGCGCGGGAGGGAAGCGCGGCGCGGCGACCGCCGGCGAAAGCGCGCGCGCGCGGAGCAAGCAGTCGGAGGCGCGCGACGGACCGCCGGCGCGCGCGCGCGAAGCAAGCAGGCGGCGGAGAAAACGCCGCACCCCCGCCAGCGCCGATGGCTGGCAGCACGGAAAGGAACCTGCGCGGCGCGCGCGCCGCGCGAGCGCAGAGCCGCCGCGACGCGGGATCCCAGCGGCGGCCGAGCGAACAAACAGCCAGCGCTGGCAGCGCCGCGCGGCGCCGCTCCAGCGCGGCGTCGCGCTTGTCGGCGGACATGGCCGCCGACTCCCCGCGCTCCCGTTCGCTATCGCGCGCTTGTGCCTGCCAAGCAAACGAGTTTGTGGGCCTACAACAAACAAAAACAAGAAAATCAATCAAAACCACAGAAAGGAAAAGCAAGAAAATCAAAGCACCCAGGCAACAAAATCAACGAAATCAAAGTCCCGAATGGTTTTGCAATCCTCCACATAAGGAATCCTATTGTAATCCTCCACAAAAGGAATCCTATTGCAATCCTCAACAAAGGGAATCCTTTTGTAATCCCCCACAAAAGGAACCCTAATGAAATCTTCACAAAAGGATTCCGATCGCAATCCTCCGCAAAGGGAATCCTTTTGTAATCCTCCACAAAAGGAATCCTAATGAGATCCCAACCAAAGGAATCCTAGCGTAACCCTCCACAAAAAGGAACCCTAGTGTAATCATCCACAAATGGAATCCTGGTGCGTGTGTGGCGCTGATTTCGTTGATGTTGTTGCCTGGGTGCTATGATTTTCTTGTTTTTCCTTTGGTTTTAACTGATTTTCTTGTTTGTTGGTTTCTGCTCTCCCGCGCCCCCTCTGGGTGCGAGGTGGAGGCGGCGCTGGGGGAGCGAGGGCGCCGAAAACCAACAAAAACAAAAGAATCAGTCAAAACCAAATGAAAAAACAACAAGAAAATCAGAGCACCCAGGCAACAAAATCAACGACATCAAGGTCCCGAATGGTTTTGCAATCCTCTACAAAAGGAATCGCATTGTAATCCTCCACAAAAGGAATCCTAATGAAATCCTCACAAAAGGAATCCTAGTGTAATCCTCAACAAAAGGAATCCTAATGAAATCTTCGCAAAAGGATTCCGACTGCAATCCTCCACAAAGGGAATCCTTTTGTAATCCTCCACAAGGAATCCTAATGCAATATTCACCAAAGGATTCCGATTGCAATCCTCCGCGAAGGAAATCATTTTGCAATCCTCCACAAAAAGGAATCCCCACGAAATCCTCACCAAAGGAATCCTAGTGTAACCCTCCGCAAAAGGAATCATATTGCAATCATCCACAAAAGAATCCTGGTGCGCGTGCGGCGCTGATTTCGTTGATTTTGTTGCCTGGGCTTTGATTTTCCGGTTTTTCCTTTGGTTTTGACTGATTGTCTTGTTTTTGTTGATTTCTGCTCTCCCGCGCTCCCTCTGGAAGCAACGCGGAAGCGGCGCTGGAGGAGCGAGGGCGCCGAAAACCAACAAAACAATAAATCAATCAAAACCAAATGAAAAACAAGAAAGTCAGAGCACCCAGGCAACAAAATCAACGAAATCAAGGTCCCGAATGGTCTTGCAATCCTCCACAAAAGGAATCGCATTGTAATCCTCTACAAAAGGAATCCGAATGAAATCCTCGCAAAAGGAAATCTATTGCAATCCTCAACAAAGGGAATCCTTTTGTAATCCTCCAGAAAAAAAAGCCTAATGCAATCTTCACAAAAAGGATTCCGATTGTAATCCTCCACAAAGGGAATCCTTCTGTAATCCTCCACAAAAGGAATCCTAATGAAATCCTCACCAAAGGAATCCTAGTGTAACCCTCCACAAAAGGAATCCTATTGTAATCATCCACAAAAGGAATCCTGGTGTGTGTGTAGCGCTGATTTCGTTGATATTGTTGCCTGGGTGCTCTGATTTCTTGTTTTTCCTTTGGTTTTGACTGATTTTCTTGTGTTTGTTGGTTTCTGCTCTCCCGCGCTCCCTTGGGGGCGAGGCGGCGGCGGCGCTGGGGGAGCGAGGGCGCCGAAAACCAACAAACACAGGAAAATCACTCAAAACCAAATGAAAAACAAGAAAATCAGAGCACCCAGGCAACAAAATCAACGAAATCAAGGTCCCGAATGGTTTTGCAATCCTCAGCAAAAGGAATCGCATTGTAATCCTCCACCAAAAGGAATCCCAATAAAATCCTCACAAAAGGAATCCATGTGGAACTTTGCTACAAAAGAATTCCATCGATACGGAGCCGAATGGAAGCCAATAGGGAGATGAGAAGGAGCCAAGAGGGAACCAAAGGGATCCAAGCGGAGCTTGCTGAAGGAATTGAAAAACCAAAAAAAAAATGAAGGATTGCTAGCGCATGCCGCTGCCCACGAGGGCTTCTTGAGGCTGTGAAAAAATGGGAAAGCACGTGCAGGTTTTGTTAATTTTTGCGGGGGGCGGAGCGCGCAAACGTGAAGTTCTGGGGCGCTTGGCGCAGAACATCGTTGTTGGATATGTAAGTTTCAATGCAGCTGTTAGCACTTTTCGAGGGCACGTGTTTCCTTTTAAAAAATGGCGCCGGTTTCTGGGTGTCTTTGGGGTGCCTTTCGGGCGCTTCCCGGGTGTTTGACAATGAAATCCTGAGTCGATTGGAGCAAAACTTTGTTTTCATAATCGGAGGTTTCAATTGCAAGCGCAACACTTTTGGAAGATTTTTGTTTCTTGAAATTTGGCGCAAGCAATTTGCGGGTGCCTTTGGGGTGCATAGCGGGTGCCTTGCGGGTGCCTTGGCCATGCGATCCACGGGTCGCTTGGAGCAAAGCGCTGGTTTCCTAGTCGCGCAGTTCAACAGCACATGCAATGCTTGTCTAGGAAATATTTTGTTCCAGGAATTGTGTGCTGGCGATTTGCGAATGTCTTTCGTGTGCCTTTCGGGTGTTTTGCGGGTGCCTTAGGGGCGCCTTTCGTGTGACTTTGTTTTCTTTCGTTCCTTTGTCATAGTTTGCCCCTCTTGTCCTTTTGTCCCCTTTTGTCACATTGTTATATCCTTTGTCCCCTTTTGTCCTCTCTTGCCCCCTTTGTCCCATTTTGTATATACTGTTTATGTGTGCCCCCTTTTGCCATGTTTGTTCCAGTCTGTCTCCTTGTGCCATTCTTGTGTGGCCTTTGTCCCTTGTGTCACCTCTTGCCCCCTTTGTTCCCTTTGTCCCTTTTTATTCCCCTTCTCCCTTTTTGTCCCTTTTTGTCCCCTTTGTCCCCTGTGTCACCATGTGTCCCCTTTCTTCCTGTTTGTCTCATTTGTTATATGTTGTTCCCTTTTGTCTCTTGTGTCCCCTCTTGTTCCCTTTGCCCCTTTTATTTCCCTTGTCCCTTTTTGCCCCCTTTCCCCCCTTTGCCCCTTTGTTCCTGTTTGCCCCCTCTGTTAGCTTTTGCCCCCTGCGCCCCTCAGGACGCTTGTTGTAGATTCTCCAGGGCTTAAGAAAACAAGAAAAAACGGAGACGCGAGGGAGACGCGAGGGAGACACCAGGGAGACGCCAGGAATATATCGTGAGTTCAGCGCCCTCCGAGGCCCAGGGGGGCACCAGAAGAAGCAGGAGGAGGAGCAGAAAAGGACAAATAGGAAGGGGGAGGGGGAGGAGGATAGGAGAGAGAAGGGCGAGGCAGACTTTTGTGTTGCCCCCTTTGTTTCTCAGGATGCGCATTGGAGATCTTCCAGAGCCGGAGAAAACAATAAAAAAGAAGCACGAGGGAGACACCAGGGAGACACCAGGAATATATTTCGTGAGTTCAGTGTCCTCCGAGGCCCAGGAGGGGCACCAAAAGGAGCAGGAGGAGGAGCAGGAGGATCAGTAGGAGGGGGAGGAGGAGGATGGGAGAGAGAAGGGCGCGACGGAGGGGGAGGAGAAACAGCGCCGTCCGAGTTCTATGGGGTGCGCTTTCCAAGTTTCTCGCGGATTGCCTTTCGAGTGCCCTCGGGGTGCTCATCGGGTGCCTTCGGGGTGCTCATCGGGTGTCTTGCGGGTGCCCTCGGGGTGCTCTTCGGGTGCCTTTCGGGAGCTCTCGGGGTGCCCACCGAGGACAGTTAATAATCAGCTCAGGGCGCTTGGAGGACGTTGAACGCACGATATCTCTCAGTGTTCCTATGGTGCCTTCCTTGTGACCCCTCTCGCGTATATATTTTAATGCTTTTTTTGGTTTAATAAGTGTGTGTGTTTGTGTGTCTCGGGCAGCTTCCCATTATCATCGTTGCGAACATATGTATTCGAAATTGCTTTCTTACAGTTCCGTGGAATTCCGCCGCGTAGTTTCACTGTGTGGATCTACACCTAGTTCTGGATGAAATACACTTCAAGACAAACGCTACAAAGCCTGCACATACATATACAGAAACACCATATGGCCAACATAGCGTGTTCAATGCTAGTCTTTGGGTTTACCCTCCCCGTCCGATGGTGGTGCTGCTGATGCTGCTTAGGCCCTGATCAGTGTTGTTGCTGATGGTGCTGCTGCTAGTCCTGGTGCTGCTCTTGCTGTTGGCAATGCTGCTGCTAGTGCAGCTCGCGCTCCAGACGTTGCTCGTGCCTCTGTCGCTCGTGCCTCTCATGCCAGGCAATCTCGCATGATGGGCCAGCGGACATCAACCTTTGGTTGCAATCACGGCTTCTTCAGATTTCTGCCAAAGCTAATTCGAGATAGGCACGCGAAACACGCCCGAAATGATATTGGCGTGTCTTGGCCGCTGAAGAGCATGCACAATCGACATGTTTTCTCTCCCATCACCTTCAAAGTAGCAACCATCCCCTCTGCGGCGTTGTTTTTGAATCTGCAGCGGCTCAAAGCGCTGCATGCCAAACGGGGAAGTGGTATGCACAAAGGGTGGCACGCAGGTCATCGATCGGATTTGGCGGCACGTACGTGACATAATGGGGAGCAGGTCCCCTGCGGTGAACCAGCGCTCTTGGAATGACCGCGTTCGCTCTGCCCAATGGCTGTTCTGGAACACGGGGCAAGATCTGTGGTCAAAAACTGGGCACATGTTGGCTGAGTTGAACTCTAAGCCTTAGGTTTTTCCCTTCATAACCGCACTGTTGTTTCTGTCAGGCCCCGTGACTGGCGCGGGCCCCAGCAGCTGCATAAAATATAAGCGATCCTGGCGCCGACGTCCCCATCCCACTAACGTCATGCACTCAATTCGTCGTCGACACTGCATGTCGTCATATTCGAGATCTCAACATCAATTCAGCATGATGGCCACGTATATCCGAACACAGCTGATGATGATAGTCAAGCGGTGATCATGTGAATAATGCAAAACGCCGTTATGCACGGTGTTGTGCAAGAGTGCCGAAGGGGGATATTGTGAGCCCCCCCCCGCCTAGCATATATATATATACATACATACATGTATATATATATATACACATATATATATATATATATATATATAGCTCCGCCATCCCCCCCGTGTGCCAGGATAAAAGGACCTCAAAGACCTGCCACATTTTTCTCCTGCGTGGCCCACCCGGCGGAACGACGAGCTCAGACGGCGAGCGAGGAGCCGCCACAGACGAGACTGAAAGGATGACACGAGACCGACGGTTTCGCACGGCCCTGGCTTTGAGTATGAGAAGGGGAAAGCGAGGGAGGGAGGGAGGGGGAGCTTGAACCAGAAACCGAATTACGGCACACTCGTCAGCTGGCTATTGCTTCTACTTTCAAAAGAAGACAGCTCCGCCATCCCTCCCGTGTGCCAGGAAAAGGGGACCTCAAAGACCTGCCACCTTTTTCTTCTGCGTGGTCCACCCGGCGGAACGGCGAGCTCAGACGGCGAGCGAGGAGCCGCCGCACTGACGAAACTGAAAGGATGACACGAGACCAGCGGTTTCGTACGGCCCGAGCCCGAAAGGTGGGACTGGCCCCTAGGCCGAACTAACAGTAACAGGATTCTAGCACACTCTATACTTTAGCCTGCAGGGGAAAATCGGCAAGCTTGACCCCCAATGCCCAGGAATGCTTATTGAGGCTATGGTTGTTTTCAGCCACAAGGCGGAGGGTACGCGCCAGCGTTCTGGAGAGCACTTTGGGATACGAGGCGGCAACGGCGGTCCTTTTTCGTCCGGAGGCAGGGTCCGCGCCCTCAAGTATCAGGTGAGGCTTGCCGGTGACCGAGCACAGGCCCTTCTGACCAGTGCACCGTTGATGAATACACGCGTGGAATCCAGCTCCCCACATCGCAATTCTGGTCCTCTTTCGCCAGGGAGCCCCAAAGCGGCACATATCCAGTAGGTGAACATGGCACTCAGGATGATCGAGGAGAGGGCCCAGTCAGAGGGCATGCCACATGACGGAGGACGCGGGGTTCTCGAGGTACACTGGGATTCCAAGACGGACGCAGGTCTTGATGGCGTTTACGGAGAGCTCGAAAGTGTCGTTTCCCACTTGAAGCCTAGCGAGCTCCGACTCGGTGAGGTCTGCAAGGCCCATCGGGGCCTGGATGGACCTGAGAGGCTTTCGCAGAGCCCGAGACCGCGTAGTGCACGGAGTACCCAACAAGACGCCCAAGATCACCCTACCCTGGAGCCACCCACAAATAGTACTGCAAAAAGCTGGACTGAGATGGTCCTCCAGGGGCCCGTTGTTGACGTCAAGAGACACACAAGCGTACCCTGCAGCCTTGAGGGCCCTACCGATCTGGCCTGAACCTGCGAAAAGCTCCAGGAAGGCGAAACGGCGGAGGCGGACCGCTAGGCGCAGCTCGGAGGCCAGGGCGCCCTTGAGGTGGTAGATCACCTCCTGGCGACGTGGGGCACCTCCGTGCACGCAGGCGGCAGCACGGGCAGCCCGTGCGTCAGCGCCGCCACAGCGAGGGGCGGCGTGTCCGCCGGCGGGCCGCTGCCGTTGCGCAGATCCACGAAGCGCAGGTCCAGGATGAGGTAGTCCGGCTTCAGCGTCGCCTGCGAGCAGGCCAGCGCAGGGCACAGCCACGCGTCCATGCCGATGACCACCCCGCCGTCGTGCACTCCAGTCTTCCCCGCCCGCGAGAGGGTGGAGTCGTGCCGAAGGATGGACCAGTACTGGTACTCGGGCCCCGCCATCACCGCGGGGGCAATGAGGTGACGAGCTCGCACTAGCAACAACTCCTGCGGCTTCAGGTAGCACACGAGGGCGAAGGCGGTTAGCAAGGCAGCCCGCAGGAGGCCGCGGTGGACTGGGTAGCCGACGATCGTACCCATGGTCGCTATCGGCAGGGGCAACCGCGTGAGCGGTGCGGTACGGCGCCTCCAGCCCAGCATCGCCCGAGAGGCTCGAGGGGGCAGAGTGGCCCCTGGGCGCCCCTGCCCCGGCAGGAAAGGCGCCTGAGCCGCCAGCATGACGCTGCCGACGTCGGTCCCCAGCCCCTTCCAGTACAGGTCGTTGAAGGAAACGCCCACGAGGCCGTCGAGGGTGGGCCCGTCGTGCCGGTGCAGCGCCGGCCCTAGGCGGTAGCCATGGAGCCCCTTCAGCATCGACCTGCAGAGGGTGTCCTTGGTGGGACGGAGGGCAGGCCACTCCAGAAAGGAGAGCACCCCCAGCGGGGGCCGCCCCCGCACCGCTGCCGAAACCGCCGAGACGCTGGGGGCCTTCGGGAAGGCAGAACTGCTCCCCGAACGGCCCGCCGCCTGCAGCCGCCCAAAGGCCGGGCGGGCGCGGGGCATCTGCTGCGGCTGGCACGGGTAGCGAGCTGGGCCGAGGGATCCCAGGCGGGGCCCCCAAACGGGGGGCTCTGTGAGCCGATATGGAAGACGAAGGATAGCGTCTGATCGCTCGAGGCCCAGTGAACCAGCCAAGCCTCCCCCTCGAAGGGGCATCACTCACGTTTCTCTCGGTGGGCACCCATCTGACAATAAACCGACACCCAGTGACCAGGGACAGACAGGCAAGCTTCGTCAGGCAGGGCTTGAGGAACTTGGATCTGACACGACCCTTGGTGGCCCCCAGGGCCAACGGAAGGTTATCGACGATGAACAATAGACGACGACCAAGGGCGCAGTTGCTGCGAAAGGCGTGGCGTATGGCGAGGATGAGGGCCTCCCCTTCCCGGGCTAAGATGTTGGTGCCGACGGATACCTGGCAGGCCGCGATGTGGGCCCAACGGTCGGGGTCCATGAGCTCCTCAGGGACCTCGTCGAAACGCCGGGCCACTTCCTCCAGGTAAACGGGGCCGCTGGAACAGGCAGCGCTGCCACCACTGGGGGATCGGAGACCGGGAGGGGCAGACGAGACGGCGAGGGCAGCCTCCCGAGGGCGACAATGCTCTTCGACTCCGCATCTCCACCGCTCGCACAATCTCCCAACTGCGCCAGCATCGCGAGGACAGACACGCCGGACAGAGGCCCCAAGGCCAAACGGGAAAGCGTCAGAGGCGTGCACCTGGTCGCGCCACTCGGCCCCCCACTCAACTGTAAAGAGCGGGAGGACACATCGTAATCTCCAAAGCTCTTTGCGAACGCCAGGCCAGAGGTCGACAACGTCACCCTTGTTTTTCTCGATATAGGCATAGACGTCATCTAGAAAACTGAGGGCCTCCCTCCTGAGTTACGCAGCCCAAGTAATATGTCCGACCGCCACCTGCAGAAGAGATCCGCTGGCGCGTCCGCGCCTGAGGATCTCTTCCAAAGCCAGCCGTAGTCTCCAGAGACCTCGTCGGCGGATAGAGAGCCTCTGGCCCGAATTAAGCTCCAACCCCAGGAAAGACGCGTCCTTCGAGGCGGGCTCCAGCTCGTGGACGACGAGGCCCTTGGTTTCGAGGGCGGAGCGAATTCGGGACACGGTCGAGTCCACAGCGTCGGGGCCCGGGCCGAGGACAACGAAGTTGTCGACGTAGCCTGCGACTCGCACGCTCGTGAAATCGTCGATCGGGGAGGCCGGGTTGCCGTCCACGACAAGGTTCGACCCATCGATGCCGGCGTCGCCCAGGGCATTCATCAGCACGGACTGGGCGATGTGCATAGCCCAACTCCACCCCATGGGGAGGATTGTGAGCACGGGTTCGAGTGCGGTCCCTGGACCCACCTTGTGGCCTTCAACCTCTGTAAGCCCAGCAACTCCGGCATCGATAGGGGGGGGGGCAACAAAATCCTGAAGCTCTGCCGGCAGGCCCATGCGGTAAAAGCAATTGTCAATGTCACCTGATCCTACAAAAACGTCGGACCCCAGGGACTCAACATACCCAAGGGCCGTTGCGGTGGGAAGACGGGTGGCAGGAGGGGTCTTAAAAAAACAAATGGCAACACGGGCATCGAAAATAAGCCTGAGCTTACCCGACTTTTTCGCAACGAAGAAAACACCAACCTTGCTGGGGCGGCCAGTGGCGAGCTTCAAAGTGGCCATCCCCCGGTCGACAAGCTTACGAACGAACGCAGCGTACCAAGCAGGAGACGAGCTGAGAAGCGGGTCCACATAGGGCCCCAACGGACAAGCTTCCCGAATCAAACTTCGAGCCTCCTCAGAGGGCCTTAGCAAGTTCTCGTGGGCACGACCGATCCATTCACAATCGCCAGCGCTGAGGAGATCACCCAGAGGAACCGGGCAAGTCCCCTCATCTGGCCAGGAAACAAGCTCCCGGGAAAACGGTCGCCTAGTGGTCCCTGCAGAGTCGTACAGACCACTAGCGGCGCAGAGCTCACTCAGGGCTCCCGCGCCAGAAAGGAGGTCAGCTGGCTGGGGGCCGGCCTCTCGAAACTGCTTACCTATGCGATCGAGGACGTTCCTCTGGCAAGAGGTTGGGTTCACAGAACGGCGGGCCGGCCCAAAGCCGTAAGCACTGTTGAGGGAGGAGATGGCATCGTTGGCCCAGTCGACAGAATGCTAAACTTTGCGACGGCGTCGGATGACGCCCCTACTCACGTTGGAGGCACCGCGGCCAGGCCTTCTGGGAGAGGGGAGTAGAGGAAGGGGAAAAATGTCTCTGGCACAAACAGAGGCAGCGCCATCAGATGTCATACCCGACCGTGGCGCCCCGGTCGGAGAGGGCTCATACGTCTGGTCGCCGCACACCGGTGCCCTTGTCCCGGCGTCGGCGGGGGCATTCACCCCTGCTCCTTGCCCCCCGCCCTCTTGGTGTTGCGAGGCTGGCGGTCGGCGATGCGCTCTTCCCCAGCCCCTCGTCTTTCTTCCATCACCGGGATCTCCCTGGCGAGCTCCTGCGCGATCCGATCTTGCAGCTGCTGGGCCACGCACACGTTGCCTCTGGAGAGGTCCGAACCCTCGAAGAAGTGAGAATCAACTATATCCTCAGACCCGACGTCGCGACCCCCGTGGCGCTCTCCTTGCACCTGAAGAACGCCCCAGCCACTCGAAGGACGCGATCTCAATGATGTTCAGCAGGCTATAGCAGGCGGCCGTACCCACGGCCCTGCACACGCGGAGGTGGTCCTCCACCCCAGGCTCAGGGCCGTTGAGGCGGGCCCCCGCCATGAAGCGGTTGTGCCTGGCCACAGGAGGCCCGTCGTTGGCCACGATGAACTTGCTGACCCAAGGTAGGGCGCTCGGCCCGCGCACGGGCCAATCCGCAGACGGCGTGACCGTGAGAGTGGTGACGGCAGCCCCGAGCACGCGGCATCGCACACCCTGAGAGTCGACCTCGAGGGCCAGCACCCGCAAGTCGTAAGCGGGGGCTCCAGCCACGCCACCGCCGTCTGGCTCCGCGCCACTCGCCGGCGGGGGGCCTCCTCCTGGGGCCGCCACGGGGGGTGCGGCCGCCCGATCTGCTCCTGCCGTGGCTCCGGCACCAGCAGCCACTCCGGCGGGGCCGGGGGCGGTAGCGGCCGCTGCGGCGCAGCCCCTCCTGGCCCCGGCAGGTCCACTCGGGCGGGGTGAGGCGCGCTCCGGGCCGAGGAGGCCCAAGCAAGGGGTAGCCGTGAGAACGCGATGCCGATGCTGACGAAGAGGATGCCCCAGAGAAGCGAGCCCAGCCAGGTTGCGCCGTTAGCCTCCTGCCTGATCACGCTACCGCAGCTGACGGTGGGGCAGCTCGAGCAATCACAATTGACCACGGGCCGACAATCAGGGCACTGGACACGGTTGGCCCAGGTGAGGACGGCCGCTGAGGCGGAGGTGATCAGAGAGTTAGTGGCTCCCTCGAAGAGCACCTCAGCCCCGCCCAAGATGGGCATTGGGGGGAAAGAGCTTGAACCAGAAACCGAATTACGGCACACTCGTCAGCTGGCTATTGCTTCTACTTTGAAAAGAGGACATATGTATATGCATCGGAGGTTGCGGGGGTGAGATCGCAGCGGCAACCTCGAAATCGTTTCGTTTCGGTTGCGTCGCGCGCACGGGCGAGGCGAAGCTGCGTGGGTGCGCGAGAGGAATGAACCCGCAGTTGCTGGGGCGAAGTCAAGGCAAATGATTATGCCCCTCCCGCCCGTCCGGCGGTGGCCCGCGGTGCCCCGCGGTGTCCCGCGGCGTCCCGTGGTGTCCCGTGGTGTCCGCCGTTGCTAAGGCGAGGTCGAAGCAAATGATTCCCCCCCTCCCGCCCGTCCGGCGGTGGCTCGCGGTGCCCCGCGGTGTCCCGTGGTGTCCCGCGGTGTCCGTGGTGCCCCACTGAAAGAAGTCGATAATGCGATCGATCGTGAGATCGATGCTGTGCCCCGAGGTGTCCCGTGGTGTCCCAAAGAGTGAAATCGATAGTGAGATCGACAGGCGCCCCGTGGTGTCCCCGTTGGGTGAGATCGACAGTGAGATCAGTGTGGTGTCCCGAGGTGTCCTATGGTGCCCCGCTGAGTGGCATCGATAATGAGATCGAGAGTGAGATCGAGAGATGTCCCGCGGTGTCCCGTGGTGTCCCATGGTGTCCCGCGGTGTCCCGTCGAATGGGATCGATAGTGAGATCGACAAGTGTCCCGTGGTGTCCCGATTGAATGGGATCGGTTGAATCAGATATCGCCCCCCCCTCCCCCCCCCGCGCAATCGCCTCATCGCCCGACGGCGCGAACCTTTGCCACGTTCATTCAGGTTGCTGTCGTCGGGCAGCGGCCCGAGCGAGGACGCTCGGACTCGCGCTCGCGCGCGGGGCGCGCAGAAACGCCTGGCGGCGCAACTTGAACTTCCTGCGCGCAAGAAGAACCAGCTCGGAAAAGTATCATGGCGAAGGGCCCAACCATATGCAGTCGTGAATACCGTCGTCGCGGGCATCGCCGTCGGGGGATCTCGCCACGGGGCCGCGAAGCATGCGAAAGGCGTGCAGTACTGGGACGAAGCCGCCACTGGGGCCTTCGGTGGAGCCCCCTGGGCGGGGAACGCATGCGAATGCAAACGCGGGGGTCTTCGGCGGAGCTCTCTGGAGCACGGAGCGCTGTCCTGGGCAGGGGAACCGGGTGCGAACGCAGCCACCGGGGCCTTCGGTGGAGCCCCCTGGGCGGGGGGAACGCATGCGAGTGCAAACGCGGGGGCCTTCGGCGGAGCTCTCTGGAGCACGGAGCGCTGTCCTGGGTAGGGGAACCGGGTGCGAACGCAGCCACCGGGGCCTTCGGTGGAGCTCCCCATGGGGCCACAAAGCGCCGTGCTGGGTGGGGGAGGCGCGTGCGAGCGCAGCCACTGGGGCCTTCTGTGGAGCCCCACATAAGGCCACGGAACGCTGCGCTGGGCGGGGGGGCCGCATGCGAGCGCAGCCGCTGAGGCCTTCGGTGGAGCTCCTTATGAGGCCGCGGAACGTTGCACAGGGCGGGGGAACCGCGCGCGAGCTCAGCAACTGGCGCCTTCGGCGGAGCCGCCAGCGGGGCCACAAGAGGCTTTGCCGGGTGGAGGAACCGCACGCGAGCTCAGCCACTGGGCCCTTCGGTGGAATTCCCTATGCGGTCACGAAGCGCTGTGCTGGGTGGGGGAACCGCATGCGAGCTCAGCCATTGAAGCCTTCTGTGGGGCTACCCATGGGGCCGCGAAACGCAAGGGCAAGGAAGGGGGGGGGTGCTGAGGCGGACGGGAAATAATGCGGGGCGCTTTCTCTTCAAAACGAAGGCCCAATACCACGGGATGGCTCGGGGAAACCAACGAGCGCCGCAGTCAGTCGAGTCCAGGCGTCGCCGCGGCGATCAGGAGAACCCTCGCGCCCTGCATTCAAGCCCGACGGCGCGGCGGGCCCCCCCACTTCTCAGCGAGCTGCAGCGAAGCGAATGCGAAACCGTCAGCCCCCCATGCCTTCGCCCGACCCAGCCCAAAGCCAAGGCAGTGGAGAGCGGGAGAAACGTCGCCGCGCTGGGTCGCCACTTTGCGAGAAAACGGTGGTGACCCGCGCTGTCGCGCGCGTCCCTCAACTTCTGCGCCCAAGCATTCTGCCGACTCTTGCGGCGAGATCTCAGTTCTTCAGAAATATTCCTGGAACGGTGCTGGAATGGCGCGTGCGGTGATGGCTTGGCACCCACTGGCTTTTCCGACTCCCCCCGCCCGGTGAGCGCTGTCTCTCGGGTCGGGCTCCGCGCGCGCAAGACGCTCCGCGTGCATCGCGAAATAATGTGTCGCAGACTGCGGGCCGAGGCTGCTGGCCGCGCTGCGCGCATTTGGCACCTGTCGACGCGAGGGCGTTTATTGGCTGCATGGCCAACACACGCCGCAAGCAATTTCGGCCTCCCGCTTGGTTGCAGCTGATCAAGCGCGCCAAGAGCCCACGCTCGACCCAACTGCTACGCGTCGGGGTTCGATGGCAAGGCGGGCGCCTGACTCTCCGTCGAACGACAGTTCTGCCCGGCAGTATCCACCATAACCCGCCGGCGCCGTGCACCTGCGGCGCGCAGAGGCGACGGCGGGCGCGCCCGGCCCCGTTGATCTTCGCCCAAGCCGCACATTCTGCCAATCGCCACCTCCCAGCCCGACGGGCACCTGCAGAAAGCGAACCACTGGATTGTTTTGCGCGCCGATGCAACCAGCGGCCCGAGCGCGGACGCTCGGAAACGCGCTCGCGCGCGCCCGCCGCGACGGCGAACGCGCGGGCGCGCGGGGACGCCCAACGGCGCAACGTAATCTTTCTGCGCGCAAGAGAAGCCTGCTGGAAAAAGCAACCAGCGCCGCGGTCGGCCAAGTCCGCGCGTCGACGCAGCGATCTGCAAAATCCATGCGCGCCGCATTCGGGCGCGAGAGAAACATTGCCGCGCTGGGCCGCCACCTCGCGAGAACGCGGCAGGGGCCCGCGCTGTTGCGCTTGTCTGGCAACTCCTGCGCCCGAGCATCCTGCTCGGCCCTATTTCCCAAATCGGCCAACTCTTGCGGCGAGATCTCCGTCCGCAGAAACCAACTCGGAACGGCGCTAGGCTCGCGCGCGCGCTGGAGCCTTCACGCCCCGCTCCAACGGCTCGTGCCACTGCAGCTGGACTGCCGTGGACAACTCGCAGGCAATCGCACCGAGCAGCAGCATGGAGTGCACAAGTGTCATCATCGCGCAGAGTTGGCCCCTCGACGCGCGGACTGGCCTGCTCGCCCGTCGAACGGCGAAGATGGTTGCTTCGCGCGCGCGCCGTTGGACGGGCGGCAGCGGCGGCAACCGCCCCCCACCCAGCAAAATAAAAATGCCGAGGCAGGCGCGCGCCGGCCGCGGGAGCTCGGCCGTCCGCGGCCTCCGACGGCTCGGCCCCCAACATCTCCCCGCGCGCCCCCACCTTTCTCGGGGCAGACCTTGCGCGCGCATGGCGCTCCGCGCGTGCGGGAATCTGCGCGCCTGGCGCGAGTCGGCTCGAAGCGCCAGCCTCGTCGCGACGGTGGGTTTGCTGCGGCCCGAAGTTCCTGGCATCTCGGCGCGCCTTGGGTAGTTCGCCGCGCGATCGGTCATTGGCGGCGCGGCCACCGCGCGCCGCCGCCCACTTTGGGCCCGCGACGGGGCGCAGCTAGCGCCGCGCGCCCAGCCCCCGCGCTCGACCCAGCAGCTGCGCGCCAAGGTTCGATGGCACGGCTGGCCGCCCGTTTCTCCGCCGCAGGACATCTCTGCCCGGCGGCGTCCGCCATGGCCCTCGCCGTGCATCCACGGCGCGCGCGGGCGGCACCGAGCGCGAGCGCGCCTGGCCGCCTGGCCACGTCGATCCTCGCCCGGGGCGCGCGCGCCGCCAATCGCCGCCGTCCAACCGAAGGGGTGCCTCTGGAGAGCGAGCCGATAAATTGTTGCGCGCGCTGGCGCTGCCAGCGGCCCGAGCGAGAACGCCCGGGCGCGCGCTCGCGCGCGCTGACCCCGCTGGCCCAAGCCCTTGTCTCTGGGAGCGGGCTCTGCGCGCGTGGGATTCTGCATCTCTGGCGCGAGCCCGTTCGACGCGCTGGCATCGTTGCAACAGAACGCTTCATGCGCCGTGGAAATAAGCCGCTGAGCAAAGGTGGCCGCGCGATTGGTTGTTGGCTGCGCGGCCAACGCGCGCCGCAAGAAATTTCGGCTTCCCGTGCGGTCGCAGCCAGTCAGGAGAGCCTGGGCCCCGCGCTCGACCCAGGCGCGTCAGCCGTTGTCATGGTATCGCGCCCGCCCGAGTTACCGACTCGCATCAGTCGCGCAGCTAGCCGGCCGCTCTGCGCGCGAGCTCGCGCGCGCCAGCGCGGCCGCACCGATGCGCCAGCCAGCGCCAAGCAGCCATCGCAATCGCCGGCGCATGGGTTTTGCAGACCCAGTTGCGGGTGCGCGGGCGGGATGATTGCGCGAGCAGCGGGGCTGCAAGTTCGGCGGGGTGATCTGCGCCACGTTGCTTGCGCCACATCTATGGCGCCACGTAGCTCACAAGAAGGCCACAGTTCGGGTTTCACTGTTGCTAGCAGCCTTATATATGTATGTATATTTATATATATATATATAAAAATATGTAAATATATACATATACATATATGCATCGGAGGTTGCAGGGGTGAGATCGCAGTGGCAACCTCGAAATCGTTTCGTTTCGGTTGCGTCGCGCGCGCGGGCGAGGCGAAGCTGCGTGGGTGCGCGAGAGGAATGAACCCGCAGCTGCTGGGGCGAAGTCAAGGCAAATGATTATGCCCCTCCCGCCCGTCCGGCGGTGGCCCGCGGTGGTCCGCCGTGTCCCGCGGCGTGCCGTGGTGTTCCGTGGTGTCCCCCGTTGCTAAGGCGAGGTCGAAGCAAATGATTCCCCCCCTCCCGCCCGTCCGGCAGTGGCTCGCGGTCGCGGTGTCCGTGGTGCCCCGCTGAGAGAAGTCGATAATGCGATCGATCGTGAGATCGATGCTGTGCCCCGAGGTGTCCCGTGGTGTCCCAAAGAATGAAATCGGTAGTGAGATCGACAGGCGTCCCGTGCGTGGTGTCCCCGTTGAGTGAGATCGACAGTGAGATCGATGTGGTGTCCCGAGGTGTCTTATGGTGTCCCGTTGAGTGGCATCGATAGTGTGATCGAGGGTGAGATCGAGAGGTGTCCCGCGGCGTCCCGTTGTGTCCCGTCGAATGGGATCGATAGTGAGATCGATAATGAGATCGGCAAGTGTCCCGTGGTCTCCCTTTGAATGGGATCGGTTGAATCAGATATCGGCCCCCCCCTTCCCCCCCCGCGCGACCGCCTCATCGCCCGACGGGTGGTCGTGCAGGTATTATTGCGCGAACCTTTGCCATGTTCAGTTTGCTCTCGTTGGACAGCGGCCCGAGCGAGGACGCTCGGACTCGCGCTCGCGCGCGGGGCGCAACTTGAACTTCCTGCGCGCACGAAGAACCAGCTCGGAAAAGTACCATGGCGAAGACCCCAACCAGATGCAGTCGTGAATGCCGTCGTCGCGGGCATCGCCGTCGGGGGATCTCGCCACGGGGCCGCGAAGCATGCGAAAGGCGCGCCGTGCTGGGACGGGGCCGCCACTGGGGCCTTCGGTGGAGCCCCCTGGGCGGGGGGAACGCATGCGAGCGCAAACGCGGGGGCCTTCGGCGGAGCTCTCTGGAGCACAGAGCGCTGTCCTGGGCAGGGGAACCGGGTGCGAACGCAGCCACCGGGGGCTTCGGTGGAGCCCCCCATGGGGCCACAAAGCGCCGTGCTGGGTGGGGGGGGCGCGTGCGAGCGCAGCCACTGGGGCCTTCTGTGGAGCCCCACATAAGGCCACGGAACGCTGCACTGGGCGGGGGAGCCGCATGCGAGCGCAGCCGCTGAGGCCTTCGGTGGAGCTCCCTATGAGGCCGCGGAACGTTGCACAGGGTGGGGGAACCGCACGCAAGCTCAGCAACTGGCGCCTTCGGCGGAGCCGCCAGCGGGGCCACGAAAGGCTTTGCTGGGTGGAGGAACCGCGCGAGCTCAGCCACTGGGCCCTCCGATGGAGTTCCCTACGACCCCCTGGATTAAAAAGTGGAGACCGCAGGGGCCGAGGTAGACGTGGTTTGCCTCCCGTTAGGCAGCGGGGCCCCGGGACAATGTTGGATTTGTTGCCAATTCCGGAGTTTCCGGTGCCTCCATCATCCCTTTTAATATTATAAAGGCCAAATGGGGCTCCGACCGGAAAGTGGGATTCTGCCTAGGACTTCCTCAAAAAAATTTCCGGTCGCCTTCCAGGGCGACCGGAAATTCTGCCATGCCACCGGAAAGTGGCGATTCCGCGTGGGACTTCCTCAAAAAAATATTCCGGTCCCTTTTGAGGCCGCCAGACAGTGGCGATTTCGCGTGGGACTTCCTCACACATTACTTTTTGTCGCATCTCATGCCACCAGAAAACGACGATTTCGCTTGAGACTTCCTGACATTCGAGTTTCTGGTCTCATGTACGCTCACACAGACGCCGCGGACCTATTCCTCTTCCCACTCTCTCCTCTTATCATCACAGTATTGGATTGTTCCGTGTCGCATGCTCTCCGTGCAAGTCAGATTCCAGTTGCCACAGCCTCGCGCGCGCGGTCCTATCTGCGCCTGGGCGGATGTCCGCAGGGATGGCCGTTGCATCGTTCGGTTCACAGGTTTGTCTTGGAGTCATCTTGAGGCCATCTTGAGGTCGCGTCGGGTCGCAGGCCCCCCTGTGGGAGGTTCGATCCCAGGGTCATTTTGGGGCGACGCGGTTGACCCAGGATGTACGGTCCAGAATCGACGATCCAGGATCGATGATCGAGGATACACGATCGATGACCCAGGACCGACTGTGGAAGAGCGAACCCATATCGATCGGAAACGAGGCTTTGGGTTCCACGGCCGATCAAAGTTCGACAACCACCTAGCGATTGAGGGTCGGAGATCGAGGGTCGAGGATCCAGGGCCGTTCGGACATCGAGGAGCCAGGATCGAGCGGCCACGATCCGTCGAAGTTCGACGCTGGATGGCCGATCGAAGAGCGACGATCGAGAACCGATGTTCCAGGCTTGATCGAAACTCCAGGCTCCAGAATGCCTGGCCGATCGAACATCCATGATCGAGGTTCGATCGAGGCTCGAGGATCGAGGATCGAGGGCCCCAGATACTTCGAGGGTCGAGGATAGAGGTCCGGTCGAACAGCGACCATCGACTTCCCAGGATCCAGTCCCGATCGAAAGTCGCGGCTCGAAAGCCGAACGACGGACGAATACCAGGATGCGGTTCTTTCGGTGTAGCTCCGATCTCAACTTTTTAATCCAGGGGGTGGTTCAAAAATGGTTCGTTTTGCGATGTCCTCAACGTTCGCATCCGTAGTCATTTCGGCTCCAGCGATGTCTTCGGACAATCGTGCGAAGCTGGTTCAAGCAATACGGAGGGCAGCGAAAGCTGCGGGCGTTCACCACTCAGAGCTGCCCAAGGACACTGCTGCGAGGGAGAAGGTCCAGGCGCTTGCACACCAGGTCGAGTCTTCCAACGCCGACGCAGCAAAGAAGGTCGGCGGCGGACCGCAGTAGGAGCCCGCTGGGGGTCTGGCACATGGTACGCCTCAGCCGCGCTTTCCCTTTCGCTGACTGGGGGGCGGCCAGTGCCCCGGGCGAAGTGTGGTGCTGGCTGAGGTCAACGCCGTTCACAACCAAACCTAACCTACCGGGTGTCTGCGGCGACGACGGCGGCGACGTCGGCGGCGACGGCGACGACAACGCGTCCTTAACGCCCCCCGACATGCGCCCGCGGAAACATCCGCGGGTCGATCATGTGCGCAGGATGAGTGACCTCGCCGAGAGCATGTGTTGGGGTCCGTAGCCGTTTTGGCTCAAGGCTTCTTCATCTGCGAGTTGTTGCCTCCAAGAGGCATTGCCGTCCACCATGGCCTCGTATCAGTTGTCTCCCTTTGAAGTTGGGCAAGTGAAGGCCCACATGGAGCATGGTCTGGGGTGCACGAGCATAGCCCAACGCTTGAAGAAGGCAGACGGGAAAACATCATTTTCGGAGACGGCAATATCGAACAGCATGAAGAAGTTGCAGGAGAACCCTAAGTGGCGCGGAGAGAGGGACGCAGGGTCAGGAGCCCCCCGCAAGACTACCGAGAAGCAGGACAGGGACGTCGTGAAGTGGGCGGTGGCCAACCGAGGCAAGACGAAAGTGACCGTGAGCCGTTTGAAGAAGCAGTTCCCGTTCCTGAGGAAGCTGTCTGACACGCTCGTGGAAGATCGCCTTGCCGAGGCCGACCTCGCGTGGCTCAGGCGCCGCAACAAGACGATTGTGGTTGCCCAGCATCGGGCCGCTCGGGTGGCCTACTGTCAGATGATGATGATGATGATGATGAATCGCCTTGAAAGGTCGGTTCTCCCAAAACACAAACCTGAGAAGCCACCAATACGCCAAATGCGTACGGTAGAGAAAGAGGGAAGCGGGAGGAGAGGCGGGAGAGGGATGAAGCAGAAGAAAGATGAAGCCCAGCCCAGGATTGAAACCCATGATACTGAAAGAAATCATGAATGACAGATTGTCCGATGTCCCAAATGAATCCCACCACAAGGTCTCTCTTGCTTTGAATGAAGATGAGAAAAATGAGAAACGTAATGCAAGATAATGGAGTATGCTCAAATTGATCAACAATATCTTGAGTGACTTGAGTAACTCTTGAAGCCAATCTTGAGGGCATATGGTCCCAAGGTCTGAAGTAAGCAAGAAGTGAAGAAATCTTCCATTAAGTCCCATGAAACCCATTGAACATAAGTAGCAACCAAGACGGATATATGTACTGAACGAAAGTCTAAATAGAAACTGAATGTCCCCAGCACGCAATGAACCCAGAAGATACGGAGGCATACAAAATGGAATGTCAATGCCGAGTGAGAACTCAACCGTGAGAACCCACCCCAGGCATATCAAGACCAATGGAGTAAGGTTGAATTCAAACAAGTATGGAGGGCGCAAGATGGCTGGGAATGTTTATAACCTTTTGTATTTTGCCAACCAACAACGTTGAAGAACATGCATAAGAGATTGAGGGAGACTGAGAGTCCTCCAAAAGCCGCAGGCCCATGCACCGCAGACGCCAGGAGATTCAGTCTGTCGGAGTCCCAGGAATTGCATTCACGGGTACTTCCAACGCCACTTTTCCACAAAGAAGTCTCCGTCCCACCAGTAGTCAGACAGGTACCATACAACTGGGTGAGGCCAGCCCGATTCGGGGTCGAACCACGTGTCATAGTACTCCGTATACCAGACTTTGGTGTAGACTTTTTCCTCTTCACAGTAGTTCCACATTCCTCCTGAGCCGTGTGTCCACTTGAGACGCTTCTTGGCGGCTAGCTTGACTGGAAGGCTGCGTTTGGCCATCCCCTGGAATTGGATATGGATGTTTCCCAGCCGTCTCGGACGAGAGTTCCCGTCAGGATTTGAAGCGAAACGGCTACTGACCAGCAGCCAGTTCTTTCCAAGGAACTCTCCGAACCCTTTCGTCGGGACCCCGAACGTTGACATACAGTCCCTTAAAGCCGCTGTCCCGACAAGCTTTGAAAAGCGGGATTTTGCACCAGTCATAAGTGAAATGAAGACCACCAAGGTCCGATGGTACAAGAAACCGAGCGGCAACTTGACCACCCTTTGGAATAGCAGCGTAGAGCAGTATGAGAGTGCCTCAAGATCTTGTTTAGACAGGAAGCAGACTTTGCGTTTAGACCTGCAAAGCTTCCCCTGAGAGATAACGTGAGGGTCCGACGCCTTGGGAAGTAGCATACCGAAAGCTTGAGCCCGAGACTGCAGGAGCCGACAGGAGGCAAGGGAAGGGGAGGGGGCCCATCCCCCCAAACCCCAAGAGAGAAAAACAGACTCGAGTCCCAGAACACGGAGGCATCCTGAGGAAGGAGGGATTGTTGCGAAGCCACGGTGTCCCTAAGATCGCATGGACCAGGCGGGTCCCAGATAGAATCGCACAAGTGACATCTCCTGGTGTCAGCCAATCCCCTAGGTGGGAGGCAAAGAGAGGAGAGGAGAACACAAATAGGTCTCGATACAGACCCAAATGCAAATTCCGTGGGGCGTCAAATACCCCCGCTCCATTAGTATTGGAGCCTGTTCTCTGAGGCCGCAATTAGGTAAGATACCCAGACCTCTGAAGATTCCGTAACATTAAATTTGTGCACTTGCATTCCGTGAAACATTGCCACGGCAAACTTCCGAGTGTGAGGTGCACATGGGCCGCGAAAAAGGCGACGGTCTTTCCCGGTCCTAGCAAAAGACCCATGTTGATCAGCAAACGTCAAAATAGACCGAATGGAGCAGATGATAGGAGAAATCCCCTGAATATGTTCCAGAACCGATCTGGTTCAACATACCCCGCTCCCAACCCTAGCTCCATCAAATCTCCAATAAGCTCAAGCCATCGAGAAGTGTCGGGTTCCCTGTTCCACCGCTCTCGGACCATCCTCTGTACATCGGTGACACGACCAGCAACTGAGCGAAGCTCCTCCATGGACTTGGACGAGGCACTGGTAGGCTGTCGTCTTTGAAGATACCTGGCCATTTGACCCCAAATATTCCACCAGACAGTGTAGATGAAATTCCCAGGATCTGACCAGCGGTTGTCGTAGAACACTGCGCCCTTGTATGACATTGTCTTAATCTGTACAAAAGACATAGAGCGTACTGCAATTCCCACGATCCCAATAAGGTCCTTGCATGCCTTACTTGAGAAAAATTCCTCAAAGAGATAGGTCCTTGCATGCCTTACTTGAGAAGAATAAGGTCCTTGCATGCCTTGCCTACTGTCAGAGCGTGAAGCGGAAGCACCAGACCACGCTAGAGAGGTGGGCCTACGTGGATGGAACCACGTACTATTTGGACAGGACCGCCGATGAACACGAACACGCAGTGCGCAGGTCTCTAGGGTCACATGTGTGGAGAAAGTCTGACAACAGTGACGCGTTGTATGCGGACTGCGTCGGCCCGTCGTCTTACAACAAGGCTCAGGGCCAGCGGGGGCGGGTTTGGGGGATGCTTGCCTCTGGCGTCCTGAACATACACGTGCTTGACGAAGGCGAGGTGATGGACCGCTCCGTGTACGTGGAGCTGATAGAAGACAAGTTCGATGAGTGGAGCTTGAACTGTGAATTTGTGGTGTGCGATTATGAAAGGTGCTTGCGCACGCCAGAGGCTTTGCAGGCCCTCAATCGCAGCGGCATGAAGCTGGTGGAAGAGTACCCGAAAGTGTCCCAAGATTTCAACGCAATTGAAAATGCTTGGGCTATATTGCGGGAGCACCTGGACGAAACTTGCCCCGTTGATATGGAAACCAGGGACCACTTCGTGAAACGATTGCGCGCGGCAGTGCGATGGGCCAATACGCACAGGTCAGAACAGTTGTGGTATTTGTCAACGAACCAGAAAGAAAGGGCAGAGGATTGCCTGCGGTCCAACCCGCCCGGATCTCGGACGAAGTGGTAAATGTGCTTCAGTCGTATACCAATGATGCGTTCGGCCACGTGGAGCATGCGAAAAAATCAACACATCAGACGTGCTTCGGCCTGCTGGCGGTGGACAACCCCCTGGATTAAAAAGCGGAGACCGCAGGGGCCGAGGTAGACGTGGTTTGCCTCCCGTTAGGCAGCGGGGCCCCGGGACAATGTTGGATTTGTTGCCAATTCCGGAGTTTCCGGTGCCTCCATCATCCCTTTTAATATTATAAAGGCCAAATGGGGCTCCGACCGGAAAGTGGGATTCTGCCTAGGACTTCCTCAAAAAAAGTTTCCGGTCGCCTTCCAGGGCGACCGGAAATTCTGCCATGCCACCGGAAAGTGGCGATTCCGCGTGGGACTTCCTCAAAAAAATATTCCGGTCCCTTTTGAGGCCGCCAGACAGTGGCGATTTCGCGTGGGACTTCCTCACACATTACTTTTTGTCGCATCTCATGCCACCAGAAAACGACGATTTCGCTTGAGACTTCCTGACATTCGAGTTTCTGGTCTCATGTACGCTCACACAGACGCCGCGGACCTATTCCTCTTCCCACTCTCTCCTCTTATCATCACAGTATTGGATTGTTCCGTGTCGCATGCTCTCCGTGCAAGTCAGATTCCAGTTGCCACAGCCTCGCGCGCGCGGTCCTATCTGCGCCTGGGCGGATGTCCGCAGGGATGGCCGTTGCATCGTTCGGTTCACAGGTTTGTCTTGGAGTCATCTTGAGGCCATCTTGAGGTCGCGTCGGGTCGCAGGCCCCCCTGTGGGAGGTTCGATCCCAGGGTCATTTTGGGGCGACGCGGTTGACCCAGGATGTACGGTCCAGAATCGACGATCCAGGATCGATGATCGAGGATACACGATCGATGACCCAGGACCGACTGTGGAAGAGCGAACCCATATCGATCGGAAACGAGGCTTTGGGTTCCACGGCCGATCAAAGTTCGACAACCACCTAGCGATTGAGGGTCGGAGATCGAGGGTCGAGGATCCAGGGCCGTTCGGACATCGAGGAGCCAGGATCGAGCGGCCACGATCCGTCGAAGTTCGACGCTGGATGGCCGATCGAAGAGCGACGATCGAGAACCGATGTTCCAGGCTTGATCGAAACTCCAGGCTCCAGAATGCCTGGCCGATCGAACATCCATGATCGAGGTTCGATCGAGGCTCGAGGATCGAGGATCGAGGGCCCCAGATACTTCGAGGGTCGAGGATAGAGGTCCGGTCGAACAGCGACCATCGACTTCCCAGGATCCAGTCCCGATCGAAAGTCGCGGCTCGAAAGCCGAACGACGGACGAATACCAGGATGCGGTTCTTTCGGTGTAGCTCCGATCTCAACTTTTTAATCCAGGGGGTGGTATGCGGTCACGAAGCGCTGTGCTGGGTGGGGGAACCGCATGCGAGCTCAGCCTTTGAAGACTTCTGCGGGGCCCCCCATGGGGCTGCGAAGCGCAAAGGCAAGGGGGGGGGTGTGGAAGCGGGCGGGAAATAATGCGGGGCGCTTTCTCTTCAAAACGAAAGCCCAATACCACAGGATGGCTCGGGGAAGCCAACGAGCGCCGCAGTCAGTCGAGTCCAGGCGTCGCCGCGGCGATCAGCAGAACCCTCGCGCCTTGCATTCAAGCCCGACGGCGCGGCGGGCCCCCCACTTCTCAGCGAGCTGCAGCAAAGCGAATCCGAAACCGTCAGCCCCCCATGCCTTCGCCCGACCCAGCCCAAAGCCAAGGCAGGGGAGAGCGGGAGAAGCGTCGCCGCGCTGGGCCGCCACTTTGCGAGAAAACGGTGGTGACCCGCGCTGTCGCGCGCGTCCCTCAATTTCTGCGCCCACACATTCTGCTCGGTTCTATGTCCCAGATCTGCCGACTCTTGCGGCGAGATCTCAGTTATTCAGAAATCTTCCTGGAACGGTGCTGGAATGGCGCGTGCGGTGAAGGCTTGGCACCCACTGGCTTTCCCGACTCCCACCGCCCGGTTAGCGCTGCCTCTCGGATCGGGCTCCGCGCGCGCAAGACGCTCCGCGCGCATCGCGAAAGAATGTGTCGCAGGCTGCGGGCCGAGGCTGCTGGCCGCGCTGCGCGCATTTGGCATCTGTCGACGCGAGGGCGTTTATTGGCTGCATGGCCAACACACGCCGCAAGCAATTTCGGCCTCCCGCTTGGTTGCAGCTGATCAAGCGCGCCAGGAGCCCACGCTCGACCCAACTGCTACGCGTCGGGGTTCGATGGCAAGGCGGGCGCCTGACTCTCCGTCGAACGACAGTTCTGCCCGGCAGTATCCACCATAACCCGCCGGCGCCGTGCACCTGCGGCGCGCAGAGGCGACGGCGGGCGCGCCCGGCCCCGTTGATCTTCGCCCAAGCCGCACATTCTGCCAATCGCCACCTCCCAGCCCGACGGGCACCTGCAGAAAGCGAACCACTGGATTGTTTTGCGCGCCGACAACCAGCGGCCCGAGCGCGGACGCTCGGAAACGCGCTCGCGCGCGCCCGCCGCGACGGCGAACGCGCGGGCGCGCGGGGACGCCCAACGGCGCAACGTAATCTTTCTGCGCGCAAGAGAAGCCTGCTGGAAAAAGCAACCAGCGCCGCGGTCGGCCAAGTCCGCGCGTCGACGCAGCGATCTGCAAAATCCATGCGCGCCGCATTCGGGCGCGAGAGAAACATTGCCGCGCTGGGCCGCCACCTCGCGAGAACGCGGCAGGGGCCCGCGCTGTTGCGCTTGTCTGGCAACTCCTGCGCCCGAGCATCCTGCTCGGCCCTATTTCCCAAATCGGCCAACTCTTGCGGCGAGATCTCCGTCCGCAGAAACCAACTCGGAACGGCGCTAGGCTCGCGCGCGCGCTGGAGCCTTCACGCCCCGCTCCAACGGCTCGTGCCACTGCAGCTGGACTGCCGTGGACAACTCGCAGGCAATCGCACCGAGCAGCAGCATGGAGTGCACAAGTGTCATCATCGCGCAGAGTTGGCCCCTCGACGCGCGGACTGGCCTGCTCGCCCGTCGAACGGCGAAGATGGTTGCTTCGCGCGCGCGCCGTTGGACGGGCGGCAGCGGCGGCAACCGCCCCCCACCCAGCAAAATAAAAGTGCCGAGGCAGGCGCGCGCCGGCCGCGGGAGCTCGGCCGTCCGCGGCCTCCGACGGCTCGGCCCCCAACATCTCCCCGCGCGCCCCCACCTTTCTCGGGGCAGACCTTGCGCGCGCATGGCGCTCCGCGCGTGCGGGAATCTGCGCGCCTGGCGCGAGTCGGCTCGAAGCGCCAGCCTCGTCGCGACGGTGGGTTTGCTGCGGCCCGAAGTTCCTGGCATCTCGGCGCGCATTGGGTAGTTCGCCGCGCGATCGGTCATTGGCGGCGCGGCCACCGCGCGCCGCCGCCCACTCTGGGCCCGCGACGGGGCGCAGCTAGCGCCGCGCGCCCAGCCCCCGCGCTCGACCCAGCAGCTGCGCGCCAAGGTTCGATGGCACGGCTGGCCGCCCGTTTCTCCGCCGCAGGACATCTCTGCCCGGCGGCGTCCGCCATGGCCCTCGCCGTGCATCCATGGCGCGCGCGGGCGGCACCGAGCGCGAGCGCGCCTGGCCGCCTGGCCACGTCGATCCTCGCCCGGGGCGCGCGCGCCGCCAATCGCCGCCGTCCAACCGAAGGGGTGCCTCTGGAGAGCGAGCTGATAAATTGTTGCGCGCGCTGGCGCTGCCAGCGGCCCGAGCGAGAACGCCCGGGCACGCGCTCGCGCGCGCTGACCCCGCTGGCCCAAGCCCTTGTCTCTGGGAGCGGGCTCTGCGCGCGTGGGATTCTGCATCTCTGGCGCGAGCCCGTTCGACTCGCTGGCATCGTTGCAACAGAACGCTTCATGCGCCGTGGAAAGAAGCCGCTGAGCAAAGGTGGCCGCGCGATTGGTTGTTGGCTGCGCGGCCAACGCGCGCCGCAAGAAATTTCGGCTTCCCGTGTGGTCGCAGCCAGTCAGGAGAGCCTGGGCCCCGCGCTCGACCCAGGCGCGTCAGCCGTTGTCGACGTTGTTATGGTATCGCACCCGCCCGAGTTACCGACTCGCATCAGTCGCGCAGCTAGCCGGCCGCTCTGCGCGCGAGCTCGCGCGCGCCAGCGCGGCCGCACCGATGCGCCAGCCAGCGCCAAGCAGCCATCGCAATCGCCGGCGCGCATGGGTTTTGCAGACCCAGTTGCGGGTGCGCGGGCGGGATGATTGCGCGAGCAGCGGGGCTGCAAGTTCGGCGGGGTGATCTGCGCCACGTTGCTTGCGCCACATCTACGGCGCCACGTAGCTCACAAGAAAGCCACAGTTCGGGTTTCACTGTTGCTAGCAGCCATATATTTATATATATGTGTATATATACACAAATATATACATATACATATACGCATCGGAGGTTGCAGGGGGGAGATCGCAGTGGCAACCTCGAAATCGTTTCGTTTCGGTTGCGTCGCGCGCGCGGGCGAGGCGAAGCTGCGTGGGTGCGCGAGAGGAATAAACCCGCAGTTGCTGGGGCGAAGTCAAGGCAAATGATTATGCCCCTTCCGCCCGTCCGGCGGTGGCGGTGGTCCGCGGTGTCCCGCGGCGTCCCGTGGTGTTCCGTGGTGTCCCCCGTTGCTAAGGCGAGGTCGAAGCAAATGATTCCCCCCCTCCCGCCCGTCCGGCAGTGGCTCGCGGTCGCGGTGTCCGTGGTGCCCCGCTGAGAGAAGTCGATAATGCGATCGATCGTGAGATCGATGCTGTGCCCCGAGGTGTCCCGTGGTGTCCCAAAGAATGAAATCGGTAGTGAGATCGACAGGCGTCCCGTGGTGTCCCCGTTGAGTGAGATCGACAGTGAGATCGACGTGGTGTCCCGACGTGTCTTATGGTGTCCCGTTGAGTGGCATCGATAGTGTGATCGAGGGTGAGATCGAGAGGTGTTCCGCGGTGTCCCGTGGTGTCCCGCGGCGTCCCGTTGTGTCCCGTCGAATGGGATCGATAGTGAGATCGATAATGAGATCGGCAAGTGTCCCGTGGTCTCCCATTGAATGGGATCGGTTGAATCAGATATCGGCCCCCCCCTTCCCCCCCCGCGCAACCGCCTCATCGCCCGACGGGTGGTCGTGCAGGTATTATTGCGAGCCTTTGCCATGTTCAGTTTGCTGTCGTTGGACAGCGGCCCGAGCGAGGACGCTCGGACTCGCGCTCGCGCGCGGGGCGCAACTTGAACTTCCTGCGCGCACGAAGAACCAGCTCGGAAAAGTACCATGGCGAAGACCCCAACCAAATGCAATCGTGAATGCCGTCGTCGCGGGCATCGCCGTCGGGGGATCTCGCCACGGGGCCGCGAAGCATGCGAAAGGCGTGCCGCACTGGGACGGGGCCGCCACTGGGGCCTTCGGCGGAGCCCCCTGGGCGGGGGGAACGCATGCGAGTGCAAACGCGGGGGCCTTCGGCGGAGCTCTCTGGAGCAGGGGGAACCGGGTGCGAACGTAGCCACCGGGGCCTTCGGTGGAGCCCCCCATGGGGCTGGGGGCCGCGCGCAGGAAGACGCCCGCAGGAAGCCAAACATTGGAAACGGAGGATACCAGGAGGATCAGGACGTAGAAGGAGGCGACCTGGAGAAAAAGGAAGAAGGGCAAGGCGAGGGGGGCGGAGGATGAAGGAGGAACGAGAGCTGGAACAGAACAAATTCGAGCATAACGACGATAATTAAGCAGGGGATCAGGGGGATAACAATCCCCCTCGATCCTCGATCCCCCATCCTCGACCCTGCCCGATCTTTACCTTTTGGGGGGTGCTGTTTTCCACGACCTCGATGGGGGTCCCGAGCGATCTGTTTCGAGATCCCAAGCGATTGCGTCATGGATGAAATAATCGCCCGAGCGCGCGGACGCAGCGGGCACATGTGCACCCAGAAAAGTTCGAGGTTGAAACAAGCTTAGACATCTTTCTAATACAGCAGCGAATTCTTGTCCTGCAAGCCTGTGCTGTTAGTTGGGGTGATTGGGGCCTCTGTTAGCTTCACTTAGCATCGCTTGGTGCTTGTGGGCGGTCGGAGTAGCGCTGCAAATGAACCAAGGCCTCAAATCTTGCGCGGTCGCCATGGAGACGCCATGAAGAATTCGAGAGTGTAGGTTTGCAATCGGGGGCTATTGGCTGCTTCGGCCGAATTCCCAAGAAGGGCGCGCTGCCGCGCGGAAGCGGAGAAAAAAGGGGCACCGCCCCCCGCGGGGTAGCCATCGAGACACCGAGCGGATATACGACCCAACACACCAGCTCCCGAGCACAACGGCACCACGAAAAGCAGGCGCGCGCGCATTGCAACACATTTAACCCAACGAAGCACATTAATAGCAGCTGGGGTGGACGTTTCCAGATGTCCCAGATTTGCAAACGATGAACATGGGCGCAGCCTACGGGCGCAGCCTGCGGGGCAGCCGGCGGGAGCGCCGGTAAGTGCAACATATGTACGCGGGCAGCCTGGGGGCGCGGCCTGCGGGGGCAGCCCATGGAGCTGGGGGGCCCATGGGAGCACCATGCAGAGCATTTCACGAGGGCGCCCCAGCGCGGGGACAGCGCGCGGGGGAAGCCCACGAAGGCAGCTCATGGATGGGGGCAGCCCGCGGACGGGCGCAGCCCATGAGAACGCGCGATGAGAGCGCAGCCACTGAGGGCAACCAGTCAGGGCAGCTTATGAAAGCACTCGGCGCGGGCTGCCCATGGATGGGGGCAGCTTGCGCGCGCGGTGGGAGGGGGGGGGTGCGAGCGGCTGGAGCAGGCTGGGGGCAGCTTGGGCGGCAATGGGGGCAGCGCGCCGTCGGGCGCCCTATGAGGGGGGCAGCTCGACGGGGGCTGGCTGGAGGAAAGGGGAAGAGGGCAAGACGAGGGGGAGGAAGAAGAAGGAGGACCAAGAGCAGGGGCAAAAGAGCGCGATGAATAAGGAAGAAGAAAGAGGAACCGAGACGAGCGCCAAGACGAGAAGAAGGAAGAAGAAGGAGGGAAAATTAAGGGATATATCAGGGGGAGGACGACCCCCCTCGATCCTCGATCCTCTTGATCCTGGATCCAATCCCCCCTCGGTCCCTCCCGATATCCTGAGTCCTTCGGTCCTCGGCCTCCTTTACCCATGACCAACCCCCCATCTGCGATCCCCCCTCTATCCCGATCGATCGACTTCGACCCTCGATCCTCATCCGCCTGCCCTACCACTGCTGCTGATGCTGCTGCTTCTCCCCCTCCCCTTCCTCCTCCCCCCCCAATCCTCGCTCTTCGCGCCCCCCCGCCCCCCCCCTCCCTTCCCGCCGCCCCTCCCCCCCCCTCGCCTTCCTACACCCCGCCCCCCCCCTGGCTGGCTGCAGCGGGGGGGGGAGGGGGAGGGGAGCTTCCCATCAGGTTTGAAATCGGCAGGGCAGTTCCGTTCGCGAATTGGGCGCCCTGGCGCGGGCGGCCGAACGACCCCTGCAGCGGGGCGCCCTGGCCACGCAGTCGCCGCCGCAAAAACTGCTTGTCGACGCTGGCGGCGCGCAAATGCGGCGCCGAACAACACGCGCAGCGCGCGCGCCAAAGTGCACCCGGGGCGCCGCCAGAGATGCAGCAACGGCCGCGCTGAGGCTGCCGAAGCTGAACCACGGCCCGCGCTGGGGCGCGCCGCGGCCGAGACAGCAAGGTCGGGCAGCGCGCGCCACCCCGCCGACGACGATGGCGAATATAGCGACGACGACCCCGGCGAGTTCGACACGGACTCCTCAGTCGTCCCTCCTCCTCCCCCCCTCCTTCTCCTCCTCCTCCTCTGGCCTTCTCCCCTGCGCCCCTTCCTGCCCGAGCTCCCCCTCCGCGCGAATCTTCCTCGAACCTCCTCCTCTCCCACCTCGCCCTCAGCGTCGTCGCCCTGATTCCTCCTGGCCGCCCCTCTTCCCCCGCCCCCCCCCTGCCTCCTTTGCGCCGCCCCCCCCCCTGATATTCATGCCTCGTCGTCGTCGTCGTCGCCCCCCACCCCCATCCTCGCGGTTTCTGCGCCCCCGCCTCCTCGCGACCCCGCCCCCCTCATCCACCCCGCCCCCCCGCGCGGCCCCGCTAGAGACTTCATCCCGGTTCAGCGCTGAAGACTGTAGAAGTGGCGACAAGCGCAGGGTTCGACTGACCCGCTCTAATTAATGACATGATGTGAGAGCCTCACAGGAAAGGGCCCCCACTCGATACTTTCTCGCGACTCGCCCGCAGACAAGGCAGGCGGGTGTCCGCGGGTAGCGCCATGCGCGTTATATATCTGCCACCTAGCCCCGGGCGCGAAATGCACCGACCTCGCTGCCCCCGCGTTCCCCGCGCGGCTGGGGCCCTAAATTCTCGAACGCACCAAGCGCCCCCGCGCGCCCCCGGGCTGCGTCGCGCGACTGCCCCAAAGGCCAGGGCCCCGAGATGCGCCCGAGAGGGTCCGAGATGCCACCCAAGCGGCCCGCGAGCGCCCCGGGCCCCTCAAGTTGCACGCGCGATGGCCCAAGACGCCCCAAGCGGCCCCAAGGGCGCTCCGAGGGGACCTCCAAGAGTGCGCCAAGAAGCCAGGATCACTCATGTTCAAATAACATGTGTTCTGCGTTCTCGCGCCCTCGGCCCTCCGACGCTCCAAGACTGCCCAGGAGGCCTCCGACATCGCCTCGAGACGGCCCAGCATGCCCCCAGAAGCTCCCGAGATGACCCACGAGGGCCCCGAGACGGCCCCAGTGCGGAGTGATTGCGGACGCATATATATATATATATATATATATATATATATATATATATCCGACTGAACGTATTTGTTGTTGCCAAGGACGGCACGGGGTCGACATGTTCCCAGATGCGTGCTTCCACGTGCGTCGGCAGAGCTGCGCTTGCTCTGGGCGCGCCGCACGCGTGGCCCACCTGCCCTGGAACACGCGCAATGCTATTCCGAACGCCCGCGATCATGCGACATGCCAGCACTAAGTTCGAGCAAAGCGCGCGCCCGAGCGCGAACACAATCATATGCGGTAGCAGCAGGGCAATGGCAATATTGCACACAAGCGATATGCATTGACGTTGACCATCGACGGAAGATCAAGCCACCGCCGCGCAGGAACATGCCTCCGCGCTGTGGATTTGCAGCGTTCGGCTTCGCTCGCCCATCGCAAGCGCCGCGGTTTGCTTGGCTCGCCCGTGCAAGCTCGCCCCAGGGCGACGGGTCGGCGCGCCTCGCGGGGGAGCCGCGAGCCCCTGCAATTGCATTCGCGAGCTGCGTCGCGGGCAGCCTGTCGCTGGCATCGTCGCCCCGCGCCCCAGCTACTGCCCGCGCTCGTCAACGGCGCCCGCGCGCCCGCTGGCGAGCAGCGCGGTCGCCCTGGCGGAGAAGCGCCCGCGCGGAGGCCCCGTCGCGCGGCGAGAGCCCTGGCGCCGCGGCGACGCAGCAAGCCCGCGCGCAGATTCGCGCAAATCAAACCTGCGCCCAGGTCCCAACGTCGCGCGGAGCGACGCGCGAGGAAAATGCGGGCCCGCGCCAAATCATTGGTGATTGGGTCGCTCGCTTCGGCACGGCGCACTGGCAGCGCGTCGCATGCGCCAGCGAAGCAAAAAGCGATCCTGGAACTCGCTGGCTGGTTCCGCACCGACGACGCCTCCCTGTCGCCTACCCTCCTGCGCGCGGCCTCGCGCGCCATCGCGGTCGCGCGACGGCCCCGAGCGCGCCCCTCGCGCGGCGGCCCTGCGCCGCGCGACGGGCGTGCCGAGCGCTCCCCTGGCGGAGGCCGAGGGCGAAGGTCAGCAGGCACGCGACAGTTAACAGCCGCCCGATCATGTCCGCGGCCGTCGCTAATAATGCGCCCGACAGGTCAGAATGCTCGCGGCTTCTCCGCGCGCGCGCTGCCCTCCGCGCGCCCGCAGGCGCGCCCGCCGTGCCGCGGCGCTGGCGGCGACGAATCTCCGGGGGCGCCCTGGTCGCTCTTCCCGGGAACGCGCGTGCGCGTGCGTGATCTCGCGGGATCCGTCGCTGACTTCTGCGCCTCGCCAGCTCGGCGCGGGGCCGAGCCAGGCGCGGGCGCGCGGGGCGCGCCCCTTTGTCTCCATCCAGAAAATCAGCCGCGATCGCCAGGGGGCGGGGGGGCAGCGCTGCCGCGGCGACGAATGGTGGGCGGGAAGCACGCGCGGGTAGGACAACCCCCTGCTCCTCTCACGCGCGCCCCCCCTTCCTCGGAACGCCCAAAGACGCTGCTCGGCGGCAAACATCTCGATGCGATCCCCGCGTTTCGCCCGGGCGCCCCGCGGCCGCCCCCGCTCCGCCAACTGTCGCGAGCAGCCTGCGCCGCTCGCGCGGGCGAGCGGAAGCGACGATTGATAACGGCGGTCGCACTGTCGGCGCATATATATATATATATATATATATATGCGTGGGGGAAGGACTCAGTTGCTGAAGCCCGATCGGGGGCGATGACCCCCCCCCAGCAATGTCCGGCAAGCCCGGCCCCTTCTCCGACTGCACCCCATTCAATCGCCGACGACCTCTCGCCCCCTCGCCTGGTAATTGCCCGAAGAAAAGGGATCGCGGGGGCGCGGAAAGGCCCAGGGCTGCGCCGTCGGCGGAGGGCGCCGCCCGAAGCACGCCGCAATCCCCCCCCCTCTCCGACAACCCCCGGCGGCAATCCTCGCTCGCCTCTGCGCCCCCCTCCCGCGGTCTCGGATGGCGCGGAGGGCGGGGCGCTGCAGACGGTCGACAACTGTCGGGGCGGGGGGCGGAAGAGGCAGGAACGCCGCCCATCGTCGGGGGAGCGGGCGGGCGCGCGGCCCGCGAGAGGAGGGCGCCCGGAAGGAGGCGGCGAAGCCTTTTGGAAAGCTCAAATTTTCGATGCGCAAAAACGCGTTCCGAAGCCCCGCTCGGCCCATGCCCGCTCGCACTTATGGAGCATGCTCCCAGACCAGCATGCAGTCAGCAGCTCCACTCGCGCTGAGCCCCACCTGTGCGCAGACCCACTCGCACTCGAGCCTCCTCATACACGCGCGCATTCGCCCTGCGAGCGGGGCGAATATTGCAGCGCGGGTTCGTGGCCCGCCGCGCGCGCCGCGCGCTCATCGCCGCGGGTCGCCGCGGAGCCAGGCCTGGACAGAGCGCTCAAATCGCCTCGCCGAGCAGCTCTGGCGCTGCGCGGTTGCCTCTACGGCGGCAAATGACGCTTCAATTGCAGACCTCGCGCGGGCGCTCTTGTAATCGAGCTCGGCAATCCTCGCGCGACTGGCGATGGGGGGGCAGAGCTGCGCTGCCTGAATTTGCGCGGGAGCGCCTCCGTCCTTCCGCTAGATATCCCTCTGTGCTCTCCATGCGTCGACCGGGTCCGCCGCCCCTGGAAGCGCGCCATTCGCGCTGCCATGCATGCGCGACGCGCCTCCGTTCCCTCTTCTAAATGCACGTGCACCGTGCCGCCCAGGTCGCCCACGGCAGGCGCCCCCGCCCTGCGCGCGCCGCGCCCCGCGCGCAGGGGGGGGCAATGCCTTCGCCGGCGCAGGGGCGAAGCCTGCCAGCGCCGACCGCCCCCGCGCCACCCCAGAGCACCGCGGCGACAAGAAGCGCTGCTCTTCGAAGCTCCATGGCGAAGCGCGCGGCGTCGCTCAGAACGGTAATGACACAACGAAGTGGGCGAGCTCTCCGCAGCGCGGAGGGCGGTCTTCCCGGCGCCCGCGCGACGGCGTCGCGGGGGGGCGGGGCGGCGGCGGGCGCGGCCGATACCTCTCGCGCGCCAAAGTCGTCGGATGCGGGGCCGCCAGCAAGTCGCATGCATCAGAATAATATATTGGGCGCGGGTGGTGGGCGAACGTGGCCGCGGCGGCGAGAACTCCGCGCCGCGCGAGCACACCCGCCAGAAACGCAAAACAGATGACGCGCGACGTGGCGCGCTCCCAACCTGGCGCGCCGCCCGATGCCCGCGGGCCCATCAATGCCCCGGCGCCCTGACGCGCGCGCGACGTCTTTTCCCGCGACCAGTCCGCGGGCGCGACCTGGGCAGCCGAGCGGCGATGTCTGCTATGGCATTTGCAAGGAGCTCCCGCTGCGACACCTGCTCCTCTTCCAGCTCCACCAACGCCCGGCGGGCGCTCCTGCGCCGCCGCGGGCGCTCGCGCTGGGCGAGGCGAGACCGGGCGTGAAAGGGGGGGTTCCTCTGCGCGACGTCGAAACGCTGCGTCGACGCTCCGCCGTCTGGCTCCACGACGTGCAAATTTAGCAGCGACGAGCCAGCTGGAAGCCCGTCGCAGCGATGATGCGACGCGGCCAACGCAGAAAGGAAAGCTGCCACTTTCATTGCGTGGGCGCCCGCTTGGACTCTGCAGCGGCGCCGCCAAGACCGTCGCGCGCGCTGTTCTCCACCGGCGGCAATCAAACCAGCTGCGCCCGAACGTCCCCCCCGCGCCCAAGAGCAGGGCCCACGCGCGCGGGCTGGGCGGGCAAGGGAGACGCCGCGTCGAAGAGCGGCAGCGCGCGAGCTCGCGCCGCCCGCCCCGGTCTGGGAGGAGAACCCAAGGGCCCGACGCCGAGCCTGCAGCGCTGCTTCTGCAGAGCGCTCGCGCGGGCCCCCCCGCTGCCCACTTGCCCGCCCTCGCTGCGAGCCCTGGGCCTTGTCTGGCCAGGGCCAGTGCCCAGCTTGGACAGCGCCTCCGATTCGCCCGCGCGGACAAGGCGCGGCCGCGCGCGCCGGCTCGAGCCCCGCGCCTCGACGGCGCCACGTCGCGCGGCGAAGACCGCCGCGGGGCCGCCGCGCCACTGCGGGGGGCGCGACGAGTGGCCGCGGAACAGCGCATACTCTTATTAATGGAGATGTGGAATTGCACCCTTTGAAAGGCTTTGTTGTGGGCCCACCGCGGCAGGTGCGCTCGAAGACGCAAACGCCCACCGTTGTGGGCGGGCACAAATCGGCCACGGTTGCGCGTAGGTCGCGCGCGCGGCAGCGCGACGCGACCGCGGCATCGCTGCGCAGGCGCGGGCCATCGCGCCGTCGCGCGCCGGGGTTGCGTCGCCGCGGGGGGGGGTCGCTGCCCCCCGCGGCGCGTGCGCTTCGCAGGTGATTTGCAATTTGGTGGAGGCGCCTCGCGCGCGCCCGCGCGCGAGCGGCGGGCGCCCCCCTGGCGCGCGTTCTTTCTCCCACCCTCCACCCTGTCTGCTGCGCGCAGGCGTGGCGCGAGGCCGCCCACGCGGCGGCGCGTCGGGCCCTGGCCCCGACACTCCAAGCCAACGGCGTAACCTTACGACAGAACCCCCACCCCGACACTAACAGCCTAACACTAACACACGGGCCCCACCACCCTAATCCGCGCACACCAGCTCCGACACCCTAACCCTAACACCCTAACGCGAACACCTTACCCGAACCACTTGACCTCCTTGCCCCCAACCCCTAGCCCTGACACTCTCACACCACCCCCCAAACCCAAACCCTCACACCCTAACCCTATCCCTAAGGCCGTAACCCCAGCACCCTAGCCCTGACACTAACACCCAAACCCTAACACCGAAACCCTATCATGCTAACCCTCACACCCGAACCCAAAGAACCTTAACACACAAATCCTAAATCTCACCCGCAAGCCCCAACACTCTAACCCTTACGCCCTAACCCTAACAAGCACGCTAATAAGCCTCACCCCCGAACCCCAGCCGGGACCCTAATCCACTGACCCTCACACCCTAACCAAACCCGAACACTCTAACCCTTACTACCCCGACCCCCCTGACCCTGACGCACTAACACTAACCCTAGCGCGGATTAGGGTGGTGGGGCCCGTGTGTTAGTGTTAGGCTGTTAGTGTCGGGGTGGAGGTTCTAGGGTCAAGGTTGTAAGGGTTGCTGTCGTAGGGTTACGCCTTTGGCTTGGAGTGTTAGGGCCAGGGTGTTTGAGTTAGCATGTTAGGGTTAGTGTTGAGCGTTCGGGTTCGGTTGATCGGGTCAGGAAGCAAGGGTTGGGGTTTTAGGGGTGCGGGGGGTAGGGTTAGGGGTCAGGGTTTGGGCGCGAGGGCGTCGTGGTTCCAGGCGACGGTTACAGCTTCAGGGTCAGGGTGTCAGGGTCAACGTAGGGTCAGGGTGCGAGCGCCTGGGCGTTCGGATTAGGGTGTATGGGGTCAGGGTGTTAAGGTTCGGGTGTCAGGATTAAAAACTTCTGCTGTATTTTGTTACAATTAGGGTGTTGGGATTCGCCTGCTCGTGTTATAAGGCGTCCAGGTTCGGCTGTTAGGGTTGTGGAGGTGGGGGCTCGGTTTATGGTCTTAGGGGTTCGGGCCGGGTGCTCGTCCATGCCCCGTCCGATGCGATTCCAACAACCCGGGCTCCAGAATGTGGAACCGAGAATCCGGAATCCGGAATCCTGGAATCTCGGAAACTGGATTCGACTCCGGAATCCGGGAATCTGACATCCGGAATCCGGCATCGGTCGGGAGAGAGGGAGGGGGAAGGAGTCCCGAATCACTCTAGACGTTTATGTATTATATAATAAAGTATATCATATATAGAAGTATATACATATATCCTTATGTATATTATAATATATACTCCCCAGGGTGGTCCTTTAAATCCGCGCGGGGGGAGGAGGGGGATCGGGGGCGGGGTGGGGGGTTGGGGGGGGGCCTAGGCGGGGCGCGCGTGCGTGGGTGGGGCGGGGGAGGGGGGGGGGCGATCTTTAATGCGAGAGAATCTATGGATGGGGGGCAGCGCGCGCGCGGCCTACGAGGGCAGGCTACGAGGGGACAACCTACGGTGCAGTTGACTACCCTGTACCGCGCTTGACCACATCCACTGCTCGCGCAAACATCCCACCCACCCACCCGCAACTTGGTTTGCAAAATGACTTATGACCGTGGCGGTGGGCACCAAATTGCACTTGGCAACGACAGCGACGCCGACGACGACAGCGACGACGACGACGACGACGCCGCCGACGCCGACTACGACGACACAGACGACTTCCTCCAACGACTTCGACGACGCGACAACGACGACGGACGACGACGACGACGCGGACGCCGACGACGAACCGCCAGCGCAGCGCCGACGCCCGACGACGACGATGACACTACGACTAGTACGACGACGCCGACGACGCGACGACGACGACGACTTCAACGAGCCGACGCCGTGAACTACCGACGACCGGCGGCGTACGACGACGACACCGTAGACGACGACGAAGACGACGACGACGCCGACGCCGACGACGACGACGAAGACGACGACGACGTCGCCAACGAAGACGACGAGGGGGGAGGGAGGACGACAACGACGACAACGACGACGACGACGACGACGAGGGAGGAGGGAGGACGGCGACGACGCAAACGACGAAGAAGGAGGAAGGACGGCGACGCCGACGACGACAACGACGAGGGAGGAAGACGACGACGACGACGGCGACAACGACGACGACGGCGACGAAGTAGGAGGCACGACGACGAGGCGCCGACGACGGACGACGACGACGACGAGGGAGGAGGAAGGACTACCACGGCGACAACGACGACGGAAACGACGACGACGCCAAAGAGGACGACAACGAACGAGGAAAGACAAAGGACGACGTAGGCGTCGACAACGCCGACGCGGGAGGAGGGAGGACGGCGACGACGACGACGACGACGCAAGAGCGCGCGCGCGCTTTTGTTGAACAACATCCGCGTTGCGAAACTTTTTTATATATAAGGGCACGCGATTTTGTAATCCTTCCGAAATCGATGGGTTTTGAAGGATTTCGGCATGCGGGCGCGACGACGCGCGCGTCTGCACTTCGCCCCGTTTTTCCCAACAAGGATTCTCGCGACGGCGCGCGCGCAAGGGCGTTCGACAGATTCCGACATGCGCGCGCGAAATACGTTTGGTAGCATGTTGTGGCCATATTGGGAAACCTAGTGTTTCTGAAGATTACGCAAGAGCTTGCGCGTAAGCTGTTTTAGCAAATCAGCGTTGCGATATCGATTGCGAAATCCATCCGACCGAAGGTTTTTGAAGGATTTCGGCATGCGCGCGCGACGACGCGCGCGCGTGCACTTCGCCCCTTTTTTTTCACAAGGGATTCGCAAACAAGTGCTATGTCAGAAGAATCTACGTCCCCGCGTATCGCATGCGGTCAGAATCACATATGACTTACATGCCCGAAAGGAAAACGGATAACGCCAGGGGAGGGGGGGGCGCCAGTGGCGGCACCGCGTGGCGGAAGGCAGCCAGTGGATGGGTGCACCTCATGGGAACAAACGATAAGAGCGCAGCCAATGAGGGCAGCCAGCCCGGGCAGCCTATGAGAGCATCCGACGCGGGCAGCCCATGGATGGGGGCAGCTCGCGGGGGGGCAGCCGAAGCGGGCAACCTGCCGGAGCAAGCTATGGGAGCAGCCCGTGGGGGCAGCCTGCGGGGGGCAGCCCGTGGGCGCAGCCTGCGGGGGCGCCCCGCGAGGGCAGCCGATCGGAAACAGCCTGTCGATGGGGGCAGTCGATGGGGGCAGCGCGTGGGCGCGCCCGATGCGGGCTGTTCACGGACGAGGGCAGCCTGCGGAGGCAGCCTGCGGGGGCCTCCCATGGGGGCAGCCCGGGGAGCGGCCTATGGACGGGGGCAACCCATGGAGGCCGCGCGCAGGAAGACGCCCGCAGGAAACCAAAAATTGGAAACGGAGGATATCCGGAGGATCAGGACGTAGAAGGAGGCGACCTGGAGAAACAGGAAGAATGGCAAGGCGAGGGGGGCGGAGGATGAAGGAGGAACGAGAGCTGGAACATAACAAATTCGAGCATAACGACGATAATTAAGCAGGGGATCAGGGGGATAACAATCCCCCTCGATCCTCGATCCCCCATCCTCGACCCTGCCCGATCTTTGCCTTTTGGGGGGTGCTGTTTTCCACGACCTCGATGGGGGTCCCGAGCGATCTGCTTCGAGATCCCAAGCGATTGCGTCATGGATGAAATAATCGCCCGAGCGCGCGGACGCAGCGGGCACATGTGCACCCAGAAAAGTTCGAGGTTAAAACAAGCTTAAACATATTTCTAATACAGCAGCGAATTCTTGTTGTGCAAGCCTGTACTGTTAGTTGGGGTGATTGGGGCCTCTGTTAGCTTCACTTAGCATCGCTTGGTGCTTGTGGGCGGTCGGAGTAGCGCTGCAAATGAACCAAGGCCTCAAATCTTGCGCGGTCGCCATGGAGACGCCATGAAGAATTCGAGAGTGTAGGTTTGCAATCGGGAGCTATTGGCAGCTTCGGCCGAATTCCCAAGAAGGGCGCGCTGCCGCGCGGAAGCGGAGAAAAAGGGGCATCGCCCCCCGCGGGGTGGCCATCGAGACACCGAGCGGATATACGACCCAAAACACCAGCTCCCGAGCACAACGGCACCACGAAAAGCAGACGCGCGCGCATTGCAACACATTTAACCCAACGAAGCACATAAATAGCAGCTGGGGTGGACGTTTCCAGATGTCCCAGATTTGCAAACGATGAACATGGGCGCAGCCTACGGGCGCAGCCGGGCAGCCTGGGGGCGCGGCCTGCGGGGGCAGCCCATGGGCGCAGCCCATGGAGCTGGGGGGGCCATGGGAGCGCCATGCAGAGTATTTCACGAGGGCGCCCCAGCGCGGGGGCAGCGCGCGGAGGCAGCCTGCGAAGGCAGCTCATGGATGGGGGCAGCCCGCGGACGGGCGCAGCCCATGAGAACGCGCGATAAGAGCGCAGCCACTGAGGGCAACCAATCAGGGCAGCTTATGAAAGCACTCGGCGCGGGCTGCCCATGGATGGGGGCAGCTTGCGCGCGCGGTGCGCGGGAAGGGGGGGGGGGGGGCGAGGGCGACCTGCTGGAGCAGGCTATGGGGGCAGCTCATGGGCGCGAGCAATGGGGGCAGCGCGCCGTCGGGCGCCCTATGAGGTCAGCCGATCGGAAAAACAGCCCGTCGACGGGGGCAGGCTGGAGAAAAAGGGGAAGAGGGCAAGACGAGGGGGAGGAAGAAGAAGGAGGAGGACCAAGAGCAGGGGCAAAAGAAGCGCGATGAATAAGGAAGAAGACAGAGGAACCGAGACGAGCGCCAAGACGAGAAGAAGGAAGAAGAAGGAGGACCCATAATTAAGGGAGATATCAGGGGGAGGACGACCCCCCTCGATCCTCGATCCTCCACCCATGATCCTGCCCGATCCAATCCCCCCTCGGTCCCTCTGTTAAAATGCCGATCGATCCTCGAGAGTCCTTCGGTCCTCGGCCTCCTTTACCCTTGACCAACCCCCCATCTGCGATCCCCCCTCTATCCTCGATCTCCGATCGAACTTCGACCCTCGATCCACCTGCCCTACCACTGCTGCTGATGCTGCTGCTTCTCCCCCTCCCCTTCCCCCTCCCCCCCCCCACTCGCTCTTCGCGCCCCCCCGTCCTCCCCCCCCCCTCCCTTCCCACCGCCCCTCCCCCCCTCCTCGCCTTCCTACCCCCCCCCCCCCTGGCTGGCTGCAGCGGGAGGGGGGGGGAGGAGGGCTTCCCGTCAGTTTTGAAATCGGCAGGGCAGTTCCGTTCGCGGAATTGGGCGCCCTGGCGCGGGCGGCCGAACGACCCCTGCAGCGGGGCGCCCTGGCCACGCAGTCGCCGCCGCAAAAAACTGCTTGTTGACGCTGGCGGCGCGCAAATGCGGCGCCGAACAGCACGCGCAGCGCGCGCGCCAAAGTGCCCCCGGGGCGCCGCCCGAGATGCAGCGGCGGCCGCGCTGAGGCTGCCGAAGCTGAACCACGGCCCGCGCTGGGGCGCGCCGCGGCCGAGACAGCAAGGTCGGGCAGCGCGCGCCATCCCGCCGACGACGATGGCGAATATAGCGACGACGACCCCAGCGAGTTCGACACGGACCCCTTCGTCGTTCCTCCTCCTCCTCCTCCCCCTCCCTCCTCCTCTGGCCTTCTCCCCTGCGCCCCTTCCTGCCCGAGCTCCCCCTCCGCGCGAATCTTCCTCGAACCTCCTCCTCTCCCACCTCGCCCTCAGCGTCGTCGCCCTGATTCCTCCCGGCCGCCCCTCTTCCCCCGCCCCTCCCCCTCCCTGCCTCCTTTGCGCCGCCCCCCTCTCCCTGATATTCATGCCTCGTCGTCGTCGTCGTCGCGCCCCACCCCCATCCTCGCGGTTTCTGCGCCCCCGCCTCCTCGCGACCCCGCCCCCCTCATCCACCCCGCCCCCCCGCGCGGCCCCACTAGAGACTTCATCCCGGTTCAGCGCTGAAGACTGTAGAAGTGGCGACAAGCGCAGGATTCGACTGACCCGCTCTAATTAATGACATGATGTGAGAGCCTCACAGGGAAGGGCCCCCACTCGATACTTTCTCGCGACTCGCCCGCAGACGAGGCAGGCGGGTGTCCGCGGGTAGAGCCATGCGCGTTATATATCTGCCACCTAGCCCCGGGCGCGAAATGCACCGACCTCAATGCTCCCGCGTTCCCCGCGCGGCTGGGGCCCTAAATGCTCGAACGCGCCAAGCGCCCCCGCGCGCCCCCGGGCTGCGTCGCGCGACTGCCCCAAAGGCCAGGGCCCCGAGATGCGCCCGAGAGGGTCCGAGATGCCACCCAAGCGGCCCGCGAGCGCCCCGGGCCCCTCAAGTTGCACGCGCGATGGCCCAAGATGCCCCAAGCGGCCCCAAGGGCGCTCCGAGGGGACCTCCAAGAGTGCGCCAAGAAGCCAGAATCACTCATGTTCAAATAACATGTGTTTTGCGTTCTCGCGCCCTCGGCCCTCCGACGCTCCAAGACTGCCCAGGAGGCCTCCGACATCGCCTCGAGACGGCCCAGCATGCCCCCAGAAGCTCCCGAGATGACCCACGAGGGCCCCGAGACGGCCCCAGTGCGGAGTGATTACGGACGCATACATATATATATATATATATATATATATATATGGTCGACATGTTCCCAGATTCGCGCTTCCACGTGCGTCGGCAGAGCTGCGCTTGCTCTGGGCGCGCCGCACGCGTGGCCCACCTGCCCTGGAACACGCGCAATGCTATTCCGACGCCCGCGATCATGCGACATGCCAGCACTAAGTTCGAGCAAAGCGCGCGCCCGAGCGCGAACACAATCATATGCGGTAGCAGCAGGGCAATGGCACTATTGCACACGAGCGATATGCGTTGACGATGACCATCGACGGAAGATCAAGCCACCGCCGCGCAGGAACATGCCTCCGCGCTGTGGATTTGCAGTGTTCGGCTTCGCTCGCCCATCGCAAGCGCCGCGGTTTGCATGGCTCGCCCGTGCAAGCTCGCCCCAGGGCGACGGGTCGGCGCGCCTCGCGGGGGAGCCGCGAGCCCCTGCAATTGCATTCGCGAGCTGCGTCGCGGGCAGCCTGTCGCTGGCATCGTCGCCCCGCGCCCCAGCTCCTGCCCGCGCTCGTCAACGGCGTCCGCGCGCCCGCTGGCGAGCAGCGCGGTCGCCCTGGCGGAGAAGCGCCCGCGCGGCGGCCCCGTCGCGCGGCGAGAGCCCTGGCGCCGCGGCGACGCAGCAAGCCCGCGCGCAGATTTGCGCAAATCAAACCTGCGCCCTGGTCCCAACGTCGCGCGGAGCGACGCGCGAGGAAAATGCGGGCCCGCGCCAAATCATTGGTGATTGGGTCGCTCGCTTCGGCACGGCGCACTGGCAGCGCGTCGCATGCGCCAGCGAAGCAAAAAGCGATCCTGGAACTCGCTGGCTGGTTCCGCACCGACGACGCCTCCCTGTCGCCTACCCTCCTGCGCGCGGCCACGCGCGCCATCGCGGTCGCGCGACGGCCCCGAGCGCGCCCCTCGCGCGGCCGCCCTGCGCCGCGCGACGGGCGTGCCGAGCGCTCCCCTGGCGGAGGCCGAGGGCGAGGGTCAGCAGGCGCGCGACAGTTAACAGCCGCCCGATCATGTCCGCGGCCGTCGCTAATAATGCGCCCGACAGGTCAGAATGCTCGCGGCTTCTCCGCGCGCGCGCTGCTCTCCGCGCGCCCGCAGGCGCGCCCGCCGAGCCGCGGCAAGCGAACCGATAGAAAGCGACCGGCCGCGCCGCGACGCTGGCGGCGACGAATCTCCGGGGGCGCCCTGGTCGCTCTTCCCGGGATCGCGCGTGCGCGTGCGTGACCTCGCGGGATCCGTCGCTGACTTCTGCGCCTCGCCAGCTCGGCGCGGGGCCGAGCCAGGCGCGGGCGCGCGGGGCGCGCCCCTTTGTCTCCATCCAGAAAATCAGCCGCGATCGCCAGGGGGCGGGGGGGCAGCGCTGCCGCGGCGACGAATGGTGGGCGGGAAGCACGCGCGGGTAGGACAACCCCCTGCTCCTCTCACGCGCGCCCCCCCTTCCACGGAACGCCCAAAGACGCTGCTCGGCGGCAAACATCTCGATGCGATCCCCGCGTTTCGCCCGGGCGCCCCGCGGCCGCCCCCGCTCCGCCAACTGTCGCGAGCAGCCTGCGCCGCTCGCGCGGGCGAGCGGAAGCGACGATTGATAACGGCGGTCGCACTGTCGGCGCATATATGTATATATAATATGCGTGGGGGAAGGACTCAGTTGCTGAAGCCCGATCAGGGGCGATGGCCCCCCCCCAGCAATGTCCGGTAAGCCCAGCCCCTTCTCCGACTGCACCCCATTCAATCGCCGACGACCTCTCGCCCCCTCGCCTGGCAATTGCCCGAAGAAAAGGGATCGCGGGGGCGCGGAAAGGCCCAGGGCTGCGCCGTCGGCGGAGGGCGCCGCCCGAAGCACGCCGCAATCCCCCCCCCCCCCTCTCCGACAACCCCCGGCGGCAATCCTCGCTCGCCTCTGCGCCCCCCTCCCGCGGTCTCGGATGGCGCGGAGGGCGGGGCGCTGCAGACGGTCGACAACAGTCGGGGCGGGGGGCGGAAGAGGCAGGAACGCCGCCCATCGTCGGGGGAGCGGGCGGGCGCGCGGCCCGCGAGAGGAGGGCGCCCGGAAGGAGGCGGCGAAGCCTTTTGGAAAGCTCAAATTTTCGATGCGCAAAAACGCGTTCCGAAGCCCCGCTCGGCCCATGCCCGCTCGCACTTATGGAGCATGCTCCCAGACCAGCATGCAGTCAGCAGCTCCACTCGCGCTGAGCCCCACCTGTGCGCAGACCCACTCGCGCTCGAGCCTCCTCATACACGCGCGCATTCGCCCTGCGAGCGGGGCGAATATTGTGGCGCGGGTTCGTGGCCCGCCGCGCGCGCCGCGCGCTCATCGCCGCGGGTCGCCGCGGAGCCGGGCCTGGACAGAGCGCTCAAATCGCCTCGCCGAGCAGCTCTGGCGCTGCGCGGTTGCCTCTACGGCGGCAAATGACGCTTCAATTGCAGACCTCGCGCGGGCGCTCTTGTAATCGAGCTCGGCAATCCTCGCGCGATTGGCGATGGGGGGGCAGAGCTGCGCTGCCTGAAATTGCGCGGGAGCGCCTCCGTCCTTCCGCTAGATTATCCCCCTGTGCTCTC
>CAUYUJ010007611.1:42500-45608 GCA_963575745.1 Prorocentrum cordatum | reverse complement strand
GGTGATGCTAGGGGCGCGTCGTCGCTTCTCTCGCCTTGCTATGCTGCCTGGGCCGACAAAGCCGAGGCTGAGCTTGTGCCGATGTTGGGGCAGTCTGTCCCCTGTCTTGGTTCGAGATCCAAGGGCCCTCAGCTTGTCTGGAAGAAGCTTGTCGGTCGTGACCATACTATTCGGGATCCTGAACATCATGCTGTGCGGTGGCTCAGCGTCCAGTATCGGGCCCTAGCTTCGCTCCTGGATTCGAACCAAGGCGATGCTCCTCAGGCGAAGTCGCTGACGACGCTGCTACAGGAGCCCCCACCTCATTTTGAGGTTACTGCTGCTCTTCGGCCTCTCTTTGATGAGGTAGCCCGTGTTGTCGCCAAGCCTTGTCGTGATTTCTTTGGTGATAGTTTTAACGACGAGGCTCTTCGGGAAAAAATCGACGTTGCGGTCAGTAATGCTCATACTGCTGCCAAGAAGAGATCCCGTCAAAGTTGGCAAGCTTGGATTCGCGAAGGTCTGGACGAGGGAGCGAAAAGAGTTCGCATGTATACCAGGGGCCCGCCCCCTTGGAAGGCCACCACCACTCTTTCAGCTGACGGCACCATCGTGTCAGATCCCCTTGCGTCGTTGGCTTCGGAAGGTTTCAAGTTTGCCGCTTTTTGGGGGCAAGGCTCCGGAGCCTCAAGGGGCCCCCCGTCGCTCGGTCCGACTTTGCCGAGAGTCTCGGCCGACGAAATCAGGGCGGTCTCCAAGAAATACAAGAGGGGTTCGGCGGTAGCCTATGATGGCTTCAATTGTCGTCACTTTCAGTATTTGTGTGATGATGCGTTGAACTCGCTCGCCGTCATTTTTGAAGTTATGGAGGCGCTCGGTGAATTGCCCGAGCAGATTTCTGCCGTGCTGCTCGCGCTTCTCTCGAAGCCCACTGGCGGCTACAGGCCTATAGGGGTGTTCTGCTCCTGGTACAGGGTGTGGGGGAAGTTTCGGCGCCCCTTCGCCCTTACCTGGGAGCAAGAACACCCCCGTAGGTACTGGGCTGCTGGTGGGCATCGAGGTGCTGCTGACGTCGTTTGGAGGCAGTCTGTTCGGGCTGAGCACGGCACGGCGTCGAAAGAGGTCTCGTGCAGTGTGTTCTATGATATGCTCAAGTATTACGAGACCATTGACCATGACAAGTTGATGTCGCAATGTCAGAGACACGGATTTCCCACTCCGATTGCTCGCCTTTGCATCTTTGCCTTTCGGCGTGGTCGGTTCCTGTTCTTGGGAGGCATCCTTACTGGCCCATTTTTTGTGGAGCGAGGGGTGGTGGCGGGCTGTAGTTTCGCCACCACCCTCATCAGGGTCTTTGCCCTCGACGCGTTCGACTCGATTCCCTTGACCCCCAGATGCGACCTGGACATTTACATTGACGATTCGGGTATTTCTGCGACTGGCCCTCGTCACCGTGTTATTGCCTCTATTGTCTCCAGCTCGCAGGCCTTGCACACGGCTGTGACCGACGTGCTAGGCTGCAGTATCGCCCTGTCCAAAGTGTGCACGGTCTCCTCCAATAGGGCTGTGGCCAGAGAGGTTGGCAAGCAGCTTGGCAGTCTGGCAGGCAGGATTGAGGATTGTACGGTCAACTTAGGTGTGGACTACGCGGCGGGCAGGTCCATTCGTGCGTCTGGTCGTGCTAGCAAGCTCAAGTCGAGGCTGGCTACCATGTGTCGTCGTGCCAAGAGGCTTAAGAGACTTTCAGGTGACCTGGGGCGTAAAACTCTTCGTGCGTTTTCTTCGGGCCCTCTTGCGGGCGGTTCCTACGGGGCCGACATTGTTGGTGTTTCCGACCCCGACCTGTTATTGATGAGGAGACAAGCCTTCTCGACTGTGCGGCCTTTTTCTCAGGGCAGAAGTCTCACTGCCTGCTGCATTTTAGCTGACGATCCCACCTGGAGAGCTGCTTGCGCGCCAGTGCTTCGGTGGGGAAAAGAAATATGGCTTGCTCAGACTAAGGTCTTCCCGCACTCCCTGGCCCTCAAGGAGTTTAGAGATTCTTGGAATGCCGTCTGGGGCCTTAGCAAAATCAGTTGGGGTCTTGTCGGGGGCCCTGTTTCCGCTCTTAGGCTTAGCCTGGTCAGATTAGGGTGGCATATGGACAATTTCATGACCATCATAGACGACAGAGGGTACCACATTCCCCTCGGAGTGACCTCCCCTGCTCTGCTGTGCATTTTTTGTCGGGAAGGTATGATCAGAGCTCTTGAAAGGGATTTGGGTTGCAAATGGTCGTCTGGAGGCCGCCTCTGCCTGGATGTCCCCCGAGCCGCTCTTGCGTCCAGCAAGTTTTCTGCCAGTGAAAAAAGGCATGGTGCGAGCTCTGGCGTGTAACGCCATTTGAACGCCAGATCGTGCCATCTCCTGTGGGTATCAAGTCTGTGCTAAGTGCGTCCATTGCGGTGCGCCCGATTCCCTTCGCCACCGTCTGTGGGTATGCCCACATGTGTGCGATCAGAGAGCGGAGCTTGCTAAGGATTGGATCATAGCTGCGGCCCTAGACACTGAGGCTGAAGGCTACTCGGACCTCCTATTCTGTTTCGGGGCTCTCGCCCATCCCGCCGATACCCTTCCGAGGCCCTGTCTCGAAGGTAATGTGGTGTTCCGCTGGCATTGTGATCAGCTCGAGGGCCCCGAAGGCTTAGAGGCTCCCCATGAAGGTGCTGTCTGGGGCTCGCTGTTTCTCGATGGGTCTTGCAGGCGGCACATAATTCGTGAACTCAGCCGTGCGTCGTGGGCTATCACGATGCACAACGACCGAGGGGACCTTTTAGGCGAGGTGATGGGGCCTGTGTGGGCTCAATACCCTCAGACCCCTCAGGCTGGAGAATATTTAGCTCGTGGCATGGCTTGTAATATGGCCAAGTACCCTTCCACTCTGTACTCTGATTGCTTGAATGTTGTTAAGCATTCTAAGTTGCCTCCTGTCGAGCGCCTCTCGGGTAAGAGGGTGTACAGTGGCATAATCATGGAAGCCAATGCTCGAGAAGGCACGTGCATTTCTGATATTGTCAAGGTTGCTGATCACAAAGACATAGATGAAGCTGGCATCGATCAGTTTGAACACTTTTGTCGTAAATGCAATAA
>CAUYUJ010007611.1:2500-30000 GCA_963575745.1 Prorocentrum cordatum | reverse complement strand
TGAGGAGGTGGGGGTGGAGGAGGATGAGGATGATGCTGCTGCTGATGATGTTGCTGATGATGATGATTATGGTGATAAGGATCATGATGCTGCTGATGATGATGCTGATGCTGCTGGTGATGATGAAGATGATGATACTGATGGTGATGATGATGCTGATGATGAAGCTGATGATGATGAAGACGATAACGATGACGATTACGATGACGATGTCGAGGAGGATGAGGAGGAAGAGGAGGAGGAGGCGATCATTGATGATGATGATGATGAGGAGGAGGAGGAGGAGGAGGTGGAGGAGGAGGAGGGGGAGGAGGAGGAGGGGGAGGAGGAGGAGGAGGAAGAGGAGGAGGAAGAGGAGGAGGAGGAGGAGGAGAAGGAGGAGGAGGCCGACGAAGAATTTGGAGGTAGAGGCGCCCACGATGGCCTCCCGCGCGGCTTGGCAGGCGGGCTCGATGCAGCAGCACGGCGGCATGCAGGGCGGCGGCATGATGCAGCCCGGGATGCCATCGCCTTAGCGAAGCCTCTCGGGGCTTCTGCTGCTGCTGCTGCTTCTGCTGCTTGGCGGCTGCAAAGGGTGTGGTTTGCGACTGGCGCCGTTGGGGCCTGGGGGGCACGACGCTGTCCTCGTCGGGCCTCCTCTGGGCGCGGCGGAGAGCTCCGTCGAGGTCCCCGCCCGCCCCCCAGGGTGCCCCCCCCAGGGTGCCGGCTGCAAGCCGCACCCTGTGCAGACCACACCCTCCTCAGGAGCGAACGAAGGACGTACACGTACATGAATCCACGCTGGTTTCGAGAGTTCGCACTGCGCGAGTGTTCGTGCCACGCGGCCGGTCTCGCGGGTCGAGGGGCCGTGTCCATGTACATGGCTGGGCGCGTACGTCCTTTCTGGGCTCCCGACCTCCGGCGTCGCCGCGGGAGAGGCCTCTCGGGGCTGCCGCTGCGTGCCCCGACGTCGGGTCCGCCGTACTTTTCTCCCGTGCTCACCCCCTGGGAGCCCTGCGTGGCCATCTTTTTTTTTTTCGCGGCGGGCGTCTCTGCCCGGCCGCCGGCCCCGCGGCCCTCATAGAGCGACCGAGGCTCGAGGAATGGCAGAAAGATGGGGTCTAGGGCTTCAAGCGTCGGGGGCGGAGAAGAGGGGGGTGATGATTAGGGGGTGGGGAAGGAATATCATGGCGTGGGCCGTGATATGTCCTCAGATCTCATGGCGCCTCTTCCTGTTTCATTACGTGCCTCGGCCCCCCCGCTGGGCCGCGCACATGCCGCCGGCCATGATTTGCGCCCCCCCCTCTTGGACGCCCCCCTCTTGGCCGCTCCCGAAAGATGGGGTCTAGGGCTTCAAGCAGGGTCGACCAAGCAATGCTCTAAGCACCTTTGGTGGTTTCCACGGGGTGTTCTTAGGACATCTCTGGCGGAGGCTGTCTCATTTTATCACATCAGGTTTGTGCTCTAAGAACACTGTTCTTGCTCTTAGAGAACATGTTTGGGTTCTAAGAACATTCCGTGGTAGGACTATAGGAGTGCCGGGGCGGTCGGTCCCTGCTCAAGGGCTCCTGTCGCGATGTTTCGCCGTGTTTCGATTTTTCGAGGCGTCGGGTCTCAGGTGGTTCAAGAGGACCGCGCCAGTCCGCGGGCCCCAGTAACGGCAATTAAACTCGTCAAGAGTCGTGCCGCCGTGCCTGGCTTGCGTGTCAGGAGCCTCGGGGATGCACATGAGGGTCTCTTGGAAGGCTTCTCAGGGGGCCTCTTGGAGGGCTCTCTTGGGACGTCTGATTGGCTCTGGCGGGGATGCTCCGACTCCGACTTGCGTCGCCAAGTCGACCCAAACGGTGCGACAAAGCAGGGCGGATATGTCCGCTTTGGAAAGTAGGGCGGATATATATATATATATATATATATACATATATATATATATATATGTATATGTATATGTATATATATATATATATATATATATATATATATATATATATCCGCAGCGATAAGGCGGAAGCAGCGACGGCAGAGTGGGGCGGAAGACGACATCGAAGGAGCCTGAAAAATAGGGCGCGAGTCTCCGCCCTGCGTCTGCAAAGTCGCCCAGAGCACGGCGGATCTGGCGTCAGGGTCCGGCCCTGCAAGGCCGCACTCGTCGTCCTCGTCGTCGTCGTCGTTCGTCGTCGTCGTCGTCGTCGTCGTCGTCGTCGTCGTCGTCGTCGTCGTTCGTCGTCGTGTTCCTTCTCCTCCTCCTCCTCCTCCTCCTCTTCTCCTCCTTCTCCTGTTATTATTCCTCATCCTCCTCTTCCTCTTCCTCCTCTCCCCACCTCCACGAGTTGCGAGAAAACGCGACGGTCGTTGTCTGCAATTTTCGGCCTCCCAGGGCCGTCGCCGGGCTTCAGGACCGACAGGATGCGACTCGGGATGACAAGTCGACCCTGGGGAAGGGTCGGGATATCTGGGGATCCCGTATTAAAGATAATCCGGGCGAAGGACCCAGTTGTGAATACCGCGTTGTGGTTACCGGTTTCGGTGGAGGTCCTTCTGGGGCTACGAAACGTTGAAGGGGTGTGCCGTAATGGCGGTGGTCGCGAGCGCACATGAACCGTGCCACTCGGGCCGTGGGTAGAGATCGGGCCACGAAGCGTGTGAGGGGTGTGCCGACATTGGTGGCGGGGGCGCATGCGAACGGCACCATTGGGGCCTTTAGGTGAGCTTTCTCTGGGGCCGCGAAACGTATGTCGGGTGTGCCGACATGGGTGGCGGGGACGCATGCGAACGGCACCATTGGGGCCTTTTGGTGTGGGGCCGCGAGAACGTATGTCGGGTGTGCCGACATGGGTGGCGGGGACGCATGCGAACGGCATAATTTGGGCCTTGGGTGGAGCTCCTCATGGGGCCGCGAAACGTGTGACGGATGTGCCGACATGGGCTGCGGGGATGCATGCGAACGGCACCATTGGGGCTTTGTGGTGAGCTCCTCGTGGGGCCAAGAAGCGTGTGAGGGGTGTGCCGAAGGGGGCTGCGGGGACGCATGCGAACGGCACAATTTGTGGCTTTAGGTGGAGCTCTTACGAAGCGTTTGAGGAGTGTACCGAAATCGTTGGCGAGGACGCATACCAGCGTCACCACTGGGGCTACCCGTGGGGCCACGAAACGTGTGACGGGTGTGCCGACATGGGCGGCTGGGACGCATGCGTACGGCACCGTTGGGGCATTGTGTGGAGCTCCTCATGGGGCCAAGAAGCGTGTGAGGTGCGTGCCGACATGGGTGTCGGGGACGCACGCGAACGGCACCACTGGGGCCGGCCTTAGGTGGAGCTCCATATGTGGGCCACGAAACGTGTGGGCGGTGTGCCGAGATGGTTGGCGGGTACGCATGCGGACGGCGCCACCGAGGCCTTAGGTGGAGCTCCCTGGGGGGGTCACGACGCTTATGAGCGGTGTGCCGAAATGGTTGTAGACTGACGCGTTGAGCAAAAGTAAGGAGGGGGAAGAGGGAGGAGGGGGAGGAAGAAGGAAGGAAGGAAGGAAGGAAGGAAGAAAGGAAGGAAGGAAGGAGGCGCGTGAGCCCACGGTGTCTCGTCAAAACGAGGACCCAACCCAACACAGTATGGTTGGGGCACACATCCTGGCGAAGGATCCAACCAGATGCAGTTGTGAGTACCGCGGTTGAGAGAATTGTCTTCGATGGAGTTCCCCATGGCGCCACGAAACGCGCGAGGGGTGTGCCGTAATGGTGGTGTGGTGGGGGGGGACGCATGCGAACTGTGCTATTGGGCCCTTCGGTGGAGCTCCCTATGGGACCACGAAGCGTGTGAGAGGTGCGCCGAAATGGGTCCGGTGTCCGCATGCGAACGTCGCCACTGAAGCCTTCGGTGGAGCTCCCCATGTGGCCACCAAAACATGTGAAGGGTGCCGAAACGGGTGCGGCGGTGCCACGCGGGTGCGGCCATTGAGGCTTTCGGTGGATCTCCCTATGGGGCCACGAGGCGTGTGAGTGGTGTGCCGAAATGGGCGGGGAGGACGCATGCGAACGGCAACATTGGGGCTTTTGGTGGAGCTCCCTATGGGGCCACGCACCGTGTGGGAGGTGTGCCGAAATGGGTGGGGTGGGACGCATGCGGAATGTGCCATTGGGGTCTCAGGTGGAGCTCCCAATGAGTCCACGCAACGGGTGAGGGGTGTGCCAGAAAGGGTGCTGGGGACGCATGCGAACGGCACCATTGGGGCCTTCGGTGGAGCTTCCCGTGGGGTCATGGAACATATGAGTGGTGTGCCAAAATAGGCGAAGGGTCCGCATGCGAACCTCGCCACTGGGGTCTTCGGTGGAGCTCCCTATTGGCCCACGAAGCGTGCGGGGTGTGTGCCGCAACAGGCGGGGATGACGCATGCGGACGTCTCCCCACGAGACCACGAAACGTGTGACGGTGCGCCGAAATCGACGGGGGGGACGCATGCGACCGTCGCTACTAGTGCCTTAATCGGGGCTCCCCATGGGGCCACGAAACGTGCGAGGGGTGTGCCGAAATGGGTGGGGGGGGCGCATGCGAACGTCGCCACTGGGGCCTTATGCGGAGCTCCCATATGGGGCAACGAGACATGTGTGTGTGTGTGTGTGCGTGTGCCGAAATGGGTGGGGGAGGGGGGGGCACATGCGACCGTCGCCTCTGGAGCTTTCCGTTCATCTCCCCATGGGGTCACGAAGCGCGTGAGGGGTGTACCGATTTGGCAGGCAAATTTGGAGGGCAGAGGCAGCGATGGGAGGAGGGAGGCGGGGAAGGAGGAGCGAGGAGCGAGCCGTGAGGAGCGAGGAACGCGGGGGTGCTGTCTCCTCAAAACGGGGACCCAGCACCACGTGCTGATCGAAAATCACGACGTCGTGTGTCCGGGTCGTCGTCGCCGCCCTCCTCCTCCTCCTCCCTCCTCCTCCTCCTCCTCCTCCTTCCTCCTCCTCCTCCTCCGCCTCCTCCTCCTTTCTCCTCCTCCTCCTCCTCCTCCTCCTCCTCCTCCTCCTCCTCCTCCTCCTCCTCCTCCTCCTCGTGTGTCCGGGTCGTCGTCGCCGCCCTCCTCTTGCTTGTCCTCCCTCTTCCTCCTCGCCTCCTCCCTCTGTCTCTGCCCGTGCTCCCGGCGCGGCGCGCCGCTTCGCGTGCTCGCCTCATGATTATCCTCTTCCTCTCTCCTCCTCCTCCCCTCCTCCTCCTCCTCCTCCTCCCTCCTCCATCCTCCTCCTCCTCCATCCTCCTCCCTCCTCCTCCTCCTCCTCCTCCTCCTCCTCCTCCTCCTCCTCCTCCTCCTCCTCCTCCTCCTCCATCCTCCTCCCTCCTCCCTCCTCCTCTCATCCTCCTCCTCCTCCCCCCCTCTTCCTCCTCCTCCTCCTCCTCCTCCTCCTCCTCCTCCTCCTCCTCCTGCTCCTCCGTCGCACATCACGAGTGCTACTTGTCATGGTGTATAGTGCACAGTCGTCGTTCTGCTCGACTCGGCCCGTCACCGTTCCGCCGCCGCCGCCTCTTCATCGTCACCATCATCAGCATCGTCATCAGCAGCATCAGTATCAGCATCTGCATCATCAGCATTGTCATCGTGATCGTCATCATCAGCATCATCAGCATCATCAGCATCAACATCATCATCAGCATCAGCATCAACATCATCGCCGTCAGCATCGTCGTCGTCGCCATCATCATCCTCATCATCCTTGGCATCAACCTTATCATCAGCATCATCATCTTAATCCTCATCCTTATCCTCCTCCTCCTCATCATCATCATCACCACCATCATCATCATCATTTCCGCGCTTGGCGGTTTCCCCCTGGACCCTTGGTGAAAGTGTCCATGCTCTTGCTCTTGCTGTTCGCTGGGGAGCGGTTCATTATCTGCCATCTGGGCGTGCCCCTGGGTACGAGATGATCCTTGAAGAGCTGACCGAGGAAGCTCGGAGTGTGGCACGTGGTATGGAGCGGCATGTCGACCTCGGAGCCTTCCAGGGCATCGTAAGTTCTCGTCGGGACTCTGCGAGTGGGCCCGATGCCATCCCGCATCCCTGCTGGAAGCATGCCAGGGAGGCTGCTCGTCGCGTGCTACCTGGCGCAGGCGAAGCCCCATGTGCTGGCGCTGCCCTTCCGCCCGGCTTCCACTCATGGGCAGGCCGTCTTGTTGCCGAAGGGCTTCCTTCCGCATGACACTCAGGGCCCCAACTCCGCTTGGTGGACACATCGCGACGGGGGGCGGGTCGCTATCCTCCTCCTCCTCCGCCTTCTCCTCCTCCTCCGCCTCCTCCTCCTCCTCTTCATCCTCCTCCTCCGCCTCCTCCTCTTCCCCCTCCTCCTCCTCCTCCTCCTCTCCTCCCTCCTCCTCCTCCTCCTCTCCTCCTCCTCCTCTTCCCCCTCCTCCTCCTCCTCCTCCTCCTCCTCCTCCTCCTCCTCCTCCTCCCAGTTCTGCATGGCACTCAGTCGATAGTATGGCCATCGGGACAGGCGAGACCCATCACTCTGAGTAATACCGACAGCAAGTTACCTGCGTCCTCTATCTGCGTCCCTATGGGGCTTTAGGCAATGCGCTCCACTGATCCGATGCAGCAAGGTTTTGCAGCAGGAAGGTACCTGGTGGATAATATTGTGAGTATCGAAAGAAAGCTCCTGGACTAAGCCTGCCATCATGATTGCCCGCTCGCTGGCCTCATTCTGCTGGGTACTAAGGCGGCGTTTCCGTCGCTGCCTCACCAATGGATTCACCGTGTTCTGCAGCAGATGGGTATCCCTTGTTCTGCACGCAGTCAGGCAGCTCTACTCCGACATTTACTCAATTACCCACGGGATCAAACAAGGTTGCCCCCTCTCGGGGCGCTGTTTGCTTTGGCTTTCGACCCCGCCCTTCGGAAGTTCCGCAAGCTCATGATGTAAGTGCCCACTCCGGCCGCCCCACCTGCCTTTGCTGACGACGCTGGCGTGGCCATGGGCGATGTCCAGCAGACGCTGCAGAGCTCCGTCGTCTCGGGCCTCCGCGAATTTGAGGAAGTGTTTCATCGTTCTCACTCGCGAGCAGGATCGGACCGAGCTTATTAACGAGTTTCTGATGTGAGGGGCCAGCATGGGAAACATCTCGGAGTTATGATAGGGCCCTCGGGGCCTGCTGCTTCTTGGGCCCCTGGTGTTGTCAAGCTCCTCTCCAGGATCGGGCACGTCAGAAAGCTGGGGTCAGCTTTGGCCCAGAACATCCACGCGTGCAACTCTTTGGCCTCTTCTGTGCTGGCGTACACGCTGCAGGTGCTTCCCGTCGGGCCCGAGGTGACCCGAGCTGAAAGGACTGCTCTCCAGAGGCTGACCTCCCAGGGACCCCGCACGCCATGCCCACCTCTCTTCCCCAGCACTTCTTGGATATCGGATTTCCTGTGGGGCCTCGGGATCTCCTGGCATCCAGTCGTGCCTCTATGTTTCCGATCGCCCTTGAGAGTGACGCCTTTCGACCGCGTCAAGGAAGGGTTCCACTGGCTTGAAAGTTTGACGTCGAGAGACTGGCAGTGGTACGTCGCAGAGGGTGGCTTGGTTATTCTATTTGCGGGTCTCTTAGTGAGGACTAGCACAGGTTTACTCAGATTCGCCCCCTCGTAGACGAGTGTACACATGATCTCCACGGAAAGGTGACCATGATGATTGCCAAGGAAATCGAGCGACCCTCCATCCCCGTCTTTTTTTTCCCGAGGATCCGACATTTCTGGAGTGAGACCCCATATGAGTCACAACAATTTCTTATACTGGGCCCCTTCCTTTGCCGCTACCAAACGGGCCCCATGGTTTGCTCCCTCTCTGCTTATATCCATTTGTAATGCCTGGCCGACTAGTGCTCGTTTTCGGCCTGGTAATAGGTGCTGCCTTATGAGCTGTGGAGCTCAGGATAGGATTCCGATCATACTATACACTACGTACAGTGCCCTGTGCGTTTGCCTCTTCTACCCATCGTTATCCCGTCGCTGCCTCCCGAGTTTGCCGTGTGGGATGCCATTGAGCGTATTTTGCTGAGGCCCCGAATGCCTAACACGAGAGCATTGCGTGGTGCCATTCCTGTTGCGCAACATCTTTCCCACAGTACATAACATTGTGAGGGTGAAAAGGCTTCTCGGGGGATTTGCCTGGCAGGATCGAAGCCCTGATGAGGGCTCGTGCACGCGCCATCGCCAAGCGCAAGCGTGCCATTCGAAAGCTGCTCATCAAACGAAGCTGAGCCCCCCAATGGAACCTGACATCATCAGCATCATCACCATCATCATCGTTATCACCACAATCACCACCACCACCATCATCATCATCATCATCATCAGCATCATCATCATCATCATCATCAGCATCATCATCATCATCAGCATCATCATCATCACTATCAGCATCAGCATCATCGTCGTCATCGTCATCTTCATCGTCATCGTCAGCGTCATATCCATCGACATCGCCATCATCAACATCATCATCACCAGCACCATGATCACCACCATCAGCATCATCATCCGCTTCGTATCTACCCTCCTTCAACGCCTCCACCCTTCCCCTTCCCCCCCTCCTCCCCCTCCTTCCTCTCTCCTCCCTCCTCCCCCCTCCTCCTCCCCCATCGTCTTCCTCCGTCTCCCGCTCCACCCCCCAGCCCCCCTTTCTGTCTTGGGTGCTCGCGTGCCTCCTCCTCCTCCTCCTCCTCCTCCTCCTCCTCCTCCTCTTTGATCTCTGGCCCGCGGCCTGCTCGATGGGACTTGCGTCAGCACGGAAGGTGCGGTCAACGGGTGGAGGGTTGGAGGGAGAGAGGTAGAGGAAGGAAGGACGGGATGGAGAGAGGCAAGCGCCGAGAAAGAGAGAGGGGCGAGGGGAGGGGGGAACGGGCAAAGGGCAGGGAGAGCCGTCAGTGCAGGGAGTGTTGGAGGGAGGTAGAGAAAGGGAGGGAGGCAAGCGTTGAGGGAGAGAGGAGGGGATGAGAGGAAGGTGGGGGAAGAAGAGGGGGAGGCGTTCGTGGAGAAACGCGTTTCCAAACCGCGATGTGCTCCAAGAGGCCTAAAAAGAGGCGCCAAGAGGCCCCAAACGGCCCCAACGAGGCTCCAAGAGGCCACGAACGCGCAAGCAAACGCCTGCGATGGCACAATACGGGCCGGAGGAATGAGCGAAGCGATTAATAATGACGCAGGTGAAAGGAGGATGGGAAGTGGGGGGGGGGGGACGGGGGGAGAGGTGGGGGATGAGGGGGGGAGGGGGAGGAGGGAAGGGGGAATGGGGGGAGAAGGAGCGGAGGGAGAGGGGAGGGGGAGGGGGAAGGACAGGGGGTAGGTGGGAAGGGGTTGGAACAAAGGGCGGAAAGAGAAGAAGAGGTGGGGGGTTAGGAGAGGATGAGGAGAGGGGAGGGGAGGATGGGAAGAAGGGGGCCGATTGCAGTGGAAGGGAAGGGGGCATGGTTAATCTTGAGGACGGATGGGGCAGGATTGGGGGGAGGGAGGGGGCAAGCGAGGCCGGGGAGAGGAGGGCGGGGCGGAGGAATGAGGGGATCTCCTCGCTGGGTGAGGGAAGGGGGAGGGGAGGGAGAAGGGACTTCTGCTTCGCGGAGCCGCGTAACTGACAAGTGGTGGCTGAACCCCGCAGTGTGAGTCTCATCTCTTGCTCTCGCCTGGATCTGAAGCCAATGCCTCGTGGGCAGAGGACCACTCGGGAGGCCTCCAGGGGGCCTCCTGAGCTCTCGTGACGGTCTCTTGGGGGGCTTTCGGCGGGCTCTTGGCGGTATTTGTTGGTCCTCTTGGGGCCTGGGGCCTGACGTTGTTGGTCCTCTTGGGGCCTCACGGGAGCTTATTGGGGCGTCTTGGGGGTGTCTTGGAGAGTCTCTTGGGGCCTCTTTCGGGGTCCTGGGCGCCTTCTGGGGCGGAGGGCTCGATTTTTCAGTTCTCGGTTCCCTTCTTGAGCCCCTCTTGGGCCCGTCTTGGGGCCTCTTGGTCCGCCTTGGGCGGCACTTGGGCCGTCTGGGGGGCGCTCTTGGGCCGCTCCGGGGCCGTCTTGGGAGCCTCGTGGGCCGTCTTGGAGCAGTCTTGAAGGCCTCTTGGGCCCTTGGAGCGTCCGGAAGCGAAAAGGCCAGAACGGAAAAAAACATCGTAAAAACCAAGGAAAATCAACGATTTTGGCAACTTGGAGCCCTCTTCGGAGGCCTCTTGGAAGGCCCTTGGAGCGTCTTGGAGGCCTCTTGGGCTGTCTTGGGGCCATCTGGGGCGTCTTCGGGCGATCTTTGGCCGTCTCGGGCCTCTCTTGGACCGTCTAGAAAGCTTCTCGGGGCCCTCTTGGACCGATCTGGAGCCCTCTTGGACTCCGAAACAGAACTCCGGCATCTCTGGCCCGACCTTGCCGGGACCTTGCCGGGGACTTGCCGGGACCTTGCCGGGGTACTTTTCGTCCGGGGACCCCCAGGGGCCGCCCCGCGCGCGCGAACTAGACATACTGTTAACCAGGTACCGGAGATCTTAGCACGCCCTGGCCCGTTGGGCCGGCGAATTCCCTCTCCCCCCTATCCCCCCCTGTCTCCCTATCCCTCCCCCCGTCCCCTCCCCCACGTCCCACCCTTCTCCTCCCCTCTCCCTTCTTCTCCCTTCCCATCCCTCCCTCCCCTTCACCCCGCCCCCCCCCCCGCTCCGCAAGAGAAGCACCGATCCTCCGGCGTCCCGTCCCCCTCCTCCCCCTGCCTCCCCCCCTCCCCTCCCCCTCCCCCTCCTCCTCCTCTCCCCCTCCTCCTCCTCCTCCTCCTCCTCCTCCTCCCTCCTCCTCTCCTCCTCCTCCTCCTCGTCCTCCTCCTCCTCCTCCTCCTCCTCCTCCTCCTCCTCCTCCTCCTCCTCCTCCTCCCCCCCTCCCTTCCCCCCCTCTCTCCTCCCCTCCTCCCACCCCCCCGCCAGAGCCCGTGCGCCTGCCGAGGATGTCTGGCATGCAGGGCATGGGCCAGCCGGGCGCAGGCCGGCCCGGGCGAGGTCGTCGTGGTCGTCGTCGTCGTCGTCGTCGTCGTCGTCGTCGTCGTCGTCGTCGTCGTCGTCGTCGTGGTCGTCGTGATCGTCGTGGTCGTCGTCGTCGTCGTCGTCGCCGCCGTAGTGGCAGGAGCATGAGGAGGAGCAGGAAGAAGGGCGAGGAGGAGGAGAGGGAGAGAAGGGGAAAGGAGGAGGGGGAGGAGGCGGTGGCGGAGGTGGAGGAGCAGTGAGAGGGGGAGGAGGATGAGGACGGCTCCTGCTCTTTCTCAAGCCTTCCCCTCCCGTTTCTGCTCCCCCTCCTCGTGATACCTTCTTCCCTCCTCCATTCCTGCTCTCCTTCCTGCTCCGCCTCTCTCCTCCATTCCTGTTCCTTATGAACAACTCCTCCCCGTCGCACCCCGAGGCCAGTCGGAAGGGCGGGCCGGGCGGTTCGTTCGAGATTTCCTCACCATGTATGAGCCTGCGGCTTAAACATTGTCAAGTGTTTCGCGGATTGAGGGCGGTCAGTTTTCAAAATATGGTTTTCGCTATAGCGCCGCGCACATTCGTTTTGGAAACGTTGCCAGTGTTTCACGGATTGAGGGCGGTCCGTTTTCAAAATGTGGTTGTCGCTGTAGCGCGAGGTTCGCGGATTGAGGGCGGTCCGTTTTCAAAATGCGGTTATCGCCGCACCGATGCGCGCATTTGTTTTTAAACATTGAACGTGTTTCACGGATTGAGGGTTGCTCTTTTTCAAAATGTGGCTGTCGCCGCAGCGCCGCGCACATTCGTTTTGAACAGTTGTAAGGGTTTCAGTAGTTCTCATTGCCAATGTACCAGAATGGTGTTTTGGAGCGTTCAGCATTGTCAGGGTGCAACAGTTACGTTGATTCGTGGTGTTGAAGTCCTAGGAATGGTGTTCTGGCGCGATGCAGGATTGTCAAGTCGCACCAGTCAAGTTGAATCGTGGCGTTGAAGTCATGATATTCAAACGGTTGTCTTCCAACGGGGTATTTCCCTCAGTGGACATGAATCCGTGTAGGGCCTATGAAGAGGGAACTTGGAGAGAGGGTATATTCCAACATCGTTAATGGGTCTTGGGTTTACACTGGTCATCCTCCTCATTCTCATGCCTCCCTCCATTCCTCTCCCTCCCCGTCCTCCTTCTTCTCCTTCCCTCCCCCGCCCTCCACCTCCCCTCCTGCGTTCCTCCTCCTGCTCCTCCCCCTCGCCCCCCTCCCCGTCCTGCTCCCCCTCCGGTTGCCCTCCGTCTGCTCATTATCCTCCTCCTTCCCGGCGCCCGAACAGCCAGGCATGATGCAGCCTGGCATGGGTCAGCCGGGGATGGCGCAGCCCGGCATGATGCAGCACGGCCATGGCGCGGGGACTAAGTTGCGCGGGGGAGGAGGAGGAGGAGGAGGAGGAGGAGGAGGAGGAGGAGGAGGAGGAGGAGGAGGAGGAGGAGGAGGAGGAGGAGAGGATGAGGGGGGAGGGGGAAGGGGAATATGGGGGAGTGGAGGAGGAGCGGAGGAGGAGGAGGAAGTGGAGGAGGAGGAGGAAGGAGGGAGGAGGAGGAGGAGGAAGACGAGGAGGAAGACGAGGAGGAGGAGGAGGACTAAAGGCCGAGCGAGATACATGTTTCGAAACAGACCGCCGTCCGTCTGTGTAGCGGTTCGACGTCTGTAGGTTCGAAAAGTCACTTCTTCACCAGTACACGTGGCGTACCGACTGAAAGCGTTTAAGACAAGCCGTATTTTGGCAACGCATCCCATCAGTTCTTCGCGCCTTCTGTGTCCCCCACCGGCCCATTCCAAAACCCTGCCCATGAGGTTCAACGGGAAGAGGGACGAACGAGCACGTGTGGTGGAACAGAGCGGGCAGCCGGAGCGAACAGAGAGATCTCTGGGAGCAAGGTGGTGGTTTTGGAGGGCCTCTTCGGAGCATCCCTGGGGCCCGCGTGGGGGCGAGGGAAAGGAGAGGAGAGGAGGAGGAGGAGGAGGAGTAGAGGAGGGAGGAGAGGAGGAGGAGTAGGAGGAATACGACGACGACCCACGACGACGAGGAAGAAAGAGGAAAAGGAAAAGGAAGACGAATGAGAGGCAAGGCGAGGAACGAGACATGGGAGGCGGAGGAAGGTAGGCTGGAGGAAGAGGCGTAGGGTCAGTAGAGGAGGAGGCGAGGAGGAGGAGAGGAGGAGGAGGAGGAGGAGGAGGAGAACAACGAGGACGAGGACGGAGCCCTCAATCTCGCAACTTGGGACATTTTCGGGAGATTTTGGGGTCCTCTTAGAGCTCTGTTGGGGGTTCTTGGGACCCTCTTGGGGCCCTCTTGGAGCCTCTCTTGGAGCCCTCTTGGGGGCCCCTTGGGAGTCCTGGAGGGCCTCTTGGGGCCATCTTGGAGGCCATTGATCGAAAGGAGGAGGGTCCCCGATTTGCCTGGCCCCCCCTGCGGCCACCAATATCGCCTCTTGGGGCCCTCTTGGGCCGCTCTGGGGCCGCCCTTGGGCGCTGTTGGGGCCGTCTGGGGGGCGTCTTGGACCCCTCTTGGGCCTTTCTTAGGCCATCTTGGGGCAATTTCGCCTCGGAGGCGAAGCGGCGATAAGTCCATCATCACGGATTTTCTGCTGGTGCTTCAAGGGTCTGGGCCTCTTGGCGGGGTCCTGAGGGGGCTCCGAGAGCACCTGGAATTGTCTTGTGGCCCTCGTCGGGCTCTTGGAGCTATGTCGGAAGCTATCTTGGAGCGTCGTCGGCTACCTTGAGCCGCCTTGGGGGGCATTTGGGGAGCACTGGAGGCCCTTTTGAAGCCATCTTGGGCTCTCTGACCGGTCGCGGCCCGCCCCCAGAAATCTTAGGGAGGGGAGGGGGCGGGCACCCCTCCCCGAAGGGAAGAGGGTTGTTGGAAGAGGAGAGAAAGAACTCGCCAGACCACCTTAGTCCAAAGGGCTGGTAGAAGGTGTGTGTGTGTGTGTCTGTATGTATGTTTGGATGTATGTATGTTTGCATGCATGCATGCATGGCTGTCTGTCTGTCTGTATGGATGTATGGATGTATGTATGTCTGTCTGTCTGCCTGTATGTATGTGTGTGTATGTATCGATGAATCGATGTGTCGATGCATGTATGTACATATGTTTGTACGTACGTATGTATGTATGTGTGTATGCATGAATGTATGTATACATGCATGCATGCATGCATGCATGTATGTATGTATGTATGTGTAGTTATGTGCGTAGGTATGCATATGTGTATGTATGCATGTATGTGTGTATGTGTGTATGTATGTATGTATGTATGTATGTATGTATGTATGTATGTATGTATGTATGTATGTTTGTATGTATGTATGTATGTATGTATGTATGTATGTATGTATGTATGTATGTATGTACGTGTGCACGCGTGCGTGCGTGTATGTGTATGCGGGTGTATATACCTATATATATATGTGTGAACATGCATGTATGCATGTACGTATGTATGCATGTATGTATGCATGAATGCATGCATGCATGCATGTATGCATGCATGTATGCATGTATGTATGTTTGGATGCGTGTAGTGCATGACATGTATGTGTGTATGCTTGTATGTTTGTATGGCTGTGTGTAGTTATGCATGTATGTAGGTATGTAGGTAGATAGGTAGGTGGGTATGTCTGTATGTATGTATGTGTGCAGATATGCATGTATGTATGCATGCATGCATGTATGTATGTATGTAGGTATGTAGGTATGTATGTATGTAGGTATGTATCTAATTGTGTGTGCGTGTGTGCGTGTGTGCGTGTGTGCGTGTGTGCGTGTGTGCGGGCGGGCGGGCGGGCGGGCGGGCGGGCGGGCGGGCGGGCGCGTGCGTGCGTGCGTGCGTGCGTTTGCGTGCGATTGCGTGCGGGTGCGTATGTGTGCGTGTGTGTGTGTGTGTGTGTGTGTGTGTATGTGTGTGTGTGTGTGTGTTTGAAGACGGATGGGTTGATGATGAGGAGGATGAGGAGGTGGGGCAGCATCAGGAGGAGAAGCGGATGAAACGCGAGGGGCGGACGAGGACGAGAACACAAAGGGGAAAGGTGGGGAGGACAGAAGGAGGAGGAGGGGGAGGAGGAGGAGGATGAGGAGGAGGAGGTGGGGTAGTGGACTTAGGAGGAGGAGGAGGGAGGAGGAAAGGAGGAGGAGGAGGAGGAGGACGAGGAGGAGGACGAGGAGGAGGAGGACGAGGAGGTGGGGAGGACAGAAGGAGAGGCAAGGGACGACCGGGGGACCCCCATAGGGGTGGGGGGCAGGGGGAGATTGCCAGTTCTGTCGCAGCTTCCTGGGAGGATTTCCAGCCTCGGGACGCCCTCCAGCAGCTGCGCCTTGCCGAAAGCGTTCCAGGGTGTGCCGAGTCTTCCCGAGCGGCCCCCGGAGGCCAGAGCTGCGGCGGGAAGGAGGCAAGGCAGGGGCAACGTCCGGGGGTGACTGGGGGGAAGTCTCGACTCCATCTCGCCCATTCGGGGCCCAAGAAGCTGCGGTTGTCGCGTTGGGGGCCTGTCGTCGATCATCCATGGGCGACGCACCGCCGACTCCAGGTCATTGCCCCCCCCCTTGGGCCAGCCCCTAGTCCCAGACATCCAGCTGCTCCAACTTTTTTGGTGCGTGGGCCCCAGATGTCCTGACCTCCTCCTCCTCCTCCTCGTCCTCCTCCCCCTCCCCCTCCTCCGCCTCCTCCTCCTCCCCCTCCTCCTCCCCTCCTCCTCCCCTCCCCCTCCTCTCCTCCTCCTCTTTCTCCTCCTCCTCCTCCTCCTCCTCCTCCTCCTCCTCCTCCTCCTCCTCCTCCTCCCTCTCCTCGGAGGAAGACAAGGTACAGTCGGCCCTGATTCCCAGAACCCCTCGCGTTGTCACAAAAAGTCACGTCGGGATGTTTGTCGCTCTTTTCGGCCTCGGGGGGCCCTCGCCGGGCCCCAGGACTGTCAAAAAACGAGTCGGGACGAAACACCGGTCCCGGGAAACGGGTTCAGATTTTTGGGGGTCGACGTTGTGAAAATGAGGGAGGGGGAGGATAGAACGAGAATCTCTGAGATCCGGCGGCGCTGGAGGTCATATCGGGCGCCGCCGCCTTCTACGAGCCTTCCGGAACGCTCTGAGAGCGTTCTACGCCGCCGTCATTGTCGTCTTCGTCTTCGTCGTCGTCGTCTTCGTCGTCGCCGTCGCCGTCGCTGATCTGGAAAGGTCGTCGTCGGGACACTTGCCTTTTGAGGTGTCACCCGCGGCCAGACATACTTCTAGGGGACCACATGCGAACCCTACCCCTACCCCTACCCCCACGATTTCTGAGGGGGGGGGGTCACTTCGCTCGGGAGCTCCCGAATGAAGTGACCCCCACCCTCCCCCTCAGAAATCGTGGGGGGTATGGGGTAGGGTTCGCATGTGGTCCCCTAACTTCACCCGTGCTGGGGAGCCCAAAAAGAACACACCTTCGAATTGCCCCTGAGATTGAGGGTCAGCCGCGGGGGCCCCCGGTGAGGCACGCGCACGCCCACAGACACACACACACAGAGCATATGCACAACACACACGCACAACACACGCACACACAACACACACACACACAAAACACACACACACACACAATTCTCGCACACGCACACACACACACACACACGCACACGCACACGCACACGCACACGCACACGCACCGCTACGCCGCAACGCACGCAACGCACGCACGCACTAACACGCACACACACACACACACAACACACGCACAACAGCAAACACACTACGCAAGCACGCACAGAGAGGGGAACAAACTCGATAAACGCGCACGCGCACGAAGCACGCGCACGCGCACGCGCACGCGCACGCGCACACGCACGAACGCACTACGCACACGGGACTCGCACACGGCACCTACGGCAGCTGACTTCACAACGACTACTCACACGCACAGCGCACACGCACATACTGACCTCACACACACAACAGCACACTGAGGAAAGGGACAAGCACACTTCGCACACCACACACCACACACACACGCACAAACACACACACAAACGGGTCCACACACACGCACACACACACACAACACACACGCACCACACACTCACACACATACACTCACGCACACACACACACACACACACACACACACGTTACCTCGGTGCTCGATCTTAAGGATTCCTTCAGTTCCTGAGGGCACGTCCCTAAGACTGTCGTCGCCTTGGGCTTGCCGATCTTAGGGATTGGAGACCCAGACCCCCGTCCCGACGCCGTGAGTTTTTCACAACGTCGACCCCCAGAGGTCCCGACCCATTCCCAGGACCAGTTTTGCGTCCCAGGTCGTTTTCTGACGGTCCCGAGGCCCAGTGAGGCCCCCCGAGGCCGAAAATAGCGAAAAACCTCCCGTCGTGATTTTTTTCAGGATTCGAGGGGGTCTTGGGGATACTTTCGAGGAGGGTGAGAAAGAGAAGGCGGAGGAGGAGGTAAAAAAAAGGATGTAAGGAGGTTGAGATGAGGCATGAGGAGTGTGGAGGAGGAGGTGCATTGAGAGGAGGAGGAAGGAGGACGGAGGAGGCGGGGAGGCGGAGGAAGTAGGAGGCTTAGGAGAAAGGAGTAGTATGTAGGCTGAAGGGAAGGGGGGTCAGGAGAGGAGGAAGGAGGAGAGGGAGTAAAATGAGGAGGAGGGAGGAAGGAGGAGGAGGAGGAGGAGGAGGAGGACCCTTGCAATGGGGGTGTCGGGCCCTCTTGTGGTCCCTTGGGTAGGGCCAGTGCCCCATGCGTCGGGATCGGGCAGCCCAGGCATGATGCAGCCCGGCGGCATGCAGCAGCCCGGCGGCATGCAGCAGCCAGGCAGCATTCCGCCCCTCTGTCGTCGCGCCGCCGGCGCCCCCGAGATCCGACGCTCCGAAAAAATTGGAGCAGGCGGTTCTTGGCGCCGTTTTCGGCCTCCAGGGGCCCTCGCCGGGCCTCGGGAGCGTCAAGACATGACTCGACGGGACGAAAAGCCAATCCCAGGGAAGTGGTCCAGACCACCGGGGCCCACGCGTCGAAAACATTGGAGCAGCCGGATGTCTGAGGCCGCCGCCGCCATCGTCGTTTGTCGTCGTCGTCGTTTGTCGTCGTCGTCGTCGTCGTCGTCGTCGTCGTCGTCGTCGTCGTCGCCGCCGTCGTCGTCGTCGTCGTCGTCGTCGTCGTCGTCGTCGTCGTCGGCGCCCTGGCACGGTAGTCCGAGAAGCGAGCACCATCAGAGGGCTAGCCGTGCCGATCCACCGGGCTGGGCGATTGCCTTGCCGGCGTAGACTTCGGTGGCGCGCGATCCTCCTCCCCCTCAGAGATCGTGGGGGGTAGGGGCAGGGTTCGCATGTGGCCCCCATATACCTGTTGGCTGAAGTGTCGTGCCGACGCGGCCCTCCCCCCTCCCAGGGCCCGTCGGCCCTCGGGGGCTCGTCAAACTAGTGCCAGGTGCCCCTGGAGCACCGCTCCAGGGGCCACCAGCGACACACGTGGCAACGTGTGGCTGGGAGCAACTTCTAAAAGTAAAGAAGACAGGAGGAGGACGACGAGGAGTAGGAGGAGGAGGAGGAGGGGGAGGGGGAGAAAGGAGAGATATGGAACCAATACTCATAACCTCAGGAGGAATAGATGAGGAGCGGTGGTAAATGGCGTCAGCTGTACAGTGCGGAGGCAGTGGCACAGAAAAAATGGGTAGTGGGCCCTCGGGCCGTGTGTTCTTGTGGCTGTGCCGGGTCCTCTCTCCTCCAGGTCAATTGGCCACCTCGGGCCAGAGCCCTGGAGAGCGCCCAGGGTCCCCATCTACGGAGGTGCCCGTGTCATCAGAGGTGGGGGAGAGGTAGACAGCACATCGACGTGTCGAAAGATGAGGTGCCAGACAGGCAGTTTGTGCCAGGCGGGTGGCAGCTAACGGTAAAGGTGAGAGCAACAGCTGAACAATGCGACGTTCACGCCTCTTGTCAACCGCCTTAGCCCCATCTCACACCGCCTCACCTATGCCTATGTGCCGCCTAGAAGCCAACATCCCACCTCGTAGCTCCAGGCTGCTACACTGGCAGGGATGCCAGGCTTGCCGGCCCCCGGCGCGAACCTCGTCCTCCTCATCCTCGTCCTCCTCCTCCTTCTCCTCCTCCTCCTCCTCCTGCTCCTCCTCCTCCTCCTCCTCCTTCTCCTCCTCCCCCCCCTCCGAGAAAGAAGAGGGGGGGAAGGGGGGGGGCGAGGAGGAGGAGGAGGAGGAGGAGGAGGAGGGGTTGGAGGAGCGGGACGAGGTGGAGCAAGAGGAGCAGGAGGAGGAGGAGGAGGAGGAGGAGGACCTCCTCTCTTCTCCCTCGTCTCTTCCGCCCCGCCCCTCCGCCCCCCTGCGCCCTCCGCCCTCCGCCTCGCGCGCCTTCGCGCGCCCCCGCGGACACGACGCCGCGGGGGACAGCCCGGCGTCCCGCGGCGGCAGCGCTGCCAGGTGGCCGCGTGCTGCCCTCGGCCTCCACACGTACTCGTCGGCGCGCCGTTGGCTCCGACGCGCGGCCTGCGGCCTCCGAGAGGGCGCCCGGGGCGCCCACGGCAAGCTCCGCCTCGGACGCAAGCTTCCCAGTGAGGCCTGCCGCGGCGTTGGCTTCGTCCCCAGACCCCCGACGTCGTGACTTTTTCACGACGTCGACCCCCAGAGGTCTGGGCCCCTTCCCCGGGACCGGTTGTTCATCCCGAGTCGTTTTTTGACGCTCCCGAGGCCCGGGGAGGGCCCCCGGAGGCCGAAAATTGCGAAAAACCTCCCGTCGTGATTTTTTCACGACGCGAGGAGGTCTGGGTCTACGTTTCAGTCGGGCACGTCCCTCTACAGGAGGAATGTTCAAGAAATCGTCCGGGGACGTTTTTTGAGCATGTTTTGACCATTTGGGGGCATTTCTTGATTGTTTTTCCTTGCAATCAGAGCTTGCCTCTGTAGGGGTCCTAGCGGACTCATATGGTTAGGTGAGGTGGGGCGCCGATCTGGTGGCCGGTGGCCGGGTGCCCGGGTGCCCGGGTGCCCGTGGGTGCCCGGTGCAGGATTTCGATGGCCGGGTGCCCGAGTGCCCGGGTGCCCGGCCGTGGGTGCCCGGCGGGTGCCCGGGTGCTCAGGGGTGCCCGGAGGTGCCCAGGGGTGCCCGGGTATTTTACAGCCATGTAGCCCTACAGCCTTTTAGCTCTATAGCCCAATAGCCCAACAGCCCATATAGCCCATATGGCCCTATAGCCCAATAGCCCTATGCCCTGTAGTCCTATAGCCCCTATCGCCCCATAGGCCAATAGCCCTACAGCACTATACCCCTATAGCCCGATAGCCCCATAGCCCTACAGCCCTGTAGTCCTACAGCCCCATAGCCCCAACAATAACCTGATGGTTTTTCTCTGGTATCTACAGGAGGAGAGTCAGGGGACGATTTTTTGAGCATTGTTTGAGCATCTGGGGGTATGTTTTGAGTGTGTTTGTATTTCTCGCCCAAAGTCCCCCTGTAGGAGGACAGGCCCGACTTACAGGTCTACCTGGACGCGTCGAGGACACACGGCGCGGCGACATATCCACGGGCACACTCCAGGGGAATTGCTCCTCTGGCCCTCGGGGGAGGGCGGTGGTGTGTCCATCGCCACTGGGACTAAGTCGGGCCAGTCCCCCTACAGGGGATTTTTGGACGAAAAATAAAACACCCCGAAAATAGTCAAAAAATAATCCAACAAAGTCTGGGGACTATTTGTTGAGTATTTCTTGACCTTTTGAGGGTATATTCGAAAAAATCGTCGAAAATCCCCCTGTAGGGGGACACGCCCGACATAACACTGGGACCTGGCGGCTGTACATACCGCCGCCCTCCCTGAAGGTGCCCGCAGAGTGCGTCGACGGGCGTCCGTGCACACACATTCCGGTGGCGCACGCCTGTCGCTGCTCGCGCACCAGGCTGGCCACCGCCCGAGCTCGTCGAGCAGGCCCGCTGGGAGCCCAGAGCGGGGCAGCCCACGGGGCACGGCACCGAGGCTCGTGCGCTCCAGTGCAGTCTGGCGGCCGCACGGGCCTCCTTCGACCGGTGCGTCTGCGGCTTGCACGCCAAGTCGCTGGGCTTAGGAGGGGGGTGCACGGTGCAATGGTCTCCGCTGCGTTGCGTCGCTCACTAGCTACACCTCCAGTGCACTGGCACGACGCCGCCCAGAGAGACTGAGGAGGAGGAGGAGGAGGAAAAGTAAAAAGAACAAAGAAACACCAGTGGTAGACCTCGCAGCTGCAGGCCACGGCTCGAGGATCTCGAATCAACTCCTCCGTCCTCCCCCCTTCCTGCCTCCTCCCCTTCCTCCGTCTCCCCTTGCCCTTGCCCTCCACCTCCCTCCCTGCCTCCATGCCCCTTCGCTTCCTCCTCGTCCTCCTCATCATCCCTCCCTCCCTCTCTCCCCCCTTCGTGCTGCCGCCGCTGCCCTCCAGCCGCTGTCCAGGCATGCAGCAGCCCGGCGGCATGCAGCAGGCCGGCGGCATGCAGCAGCCGGGCGGCATGCAGCAGCCGGGCGGCATGCAGCAGCCGGGCGGCATGCAGCAGCCGGGCGGCATGCAGCAGCCGGGCGGCATGCAGCAGCCAGGCAGGGTGCTGGTGATAGTGGTGGTGGCGATAGTGGTGGTGGTGATGATGATGATGATGCTGTTTCTGATGATGATGATGATGATGATGATGATGATGATGATGATGATGATGATGGCGATGATGATGATGATGATGATGATGATGATGATGATGATGATGATGATGATGATGATGATGATGATGATGATGATGATGATGATGAAAATAATGATGATGATGATGAGGACTATGCCAGCCGGCGGTGCAGGATGATGAGGACGGTTCTGCTGATGCTGCCGCTGATGATGTTTCTGACGATGGTGATGACGCTGATATGATGCTGATGATGAAGATGATGATGGTGGTGGTCATAATGATGATGATGATGATGCTGATGATGGCGATGATGCTGCTGATGATGATTATGAAAACGACGGCGATGTGTACGACAATGTTGATGATGATGCTACGAGTAGTCATCAGTACGGTGATTACGATAATGATTACGATGATGCCGATGATACGAATGATAATAATGATGACGACGATGATCATAAGATAATGGTGGTGGTGATGCTGATGCTGATGATGATGACTATGATGTTGATGCCGATGATGATGGTGATGATGATGCTGATGATGATGCTGACGATGAGGATGACGATGATGGTGGTGGCGTTTGTGGTGGAGTTGAGGAAGACGATGATGATGATGATGATGATGATGATGATGATGATGATGATGATGATGCGAATGCTTTTGTTGATGATTATGATGATGATTGCGACAATGAAGATGATGATGGTGATGGTGGTGAGTATGATGGGATGTGATGGTATTGCGGCTGATGATGATAATGATGGCGGCGATGGCAATGGCGATGATGATGATGACAATGCTGATGATGATGATGATCATGATCATGATGATGATGATGATGATGATGAGGATAACGATGGTGATGATGATGATGGTGCTGATGGCGATGGGTTTTATGATGATGATACTGCTGGTGATTTTGATTACGATGACGATGATGATGATTCTGATGATGACGATGCTGATGGTGACGATGATGATGATGATGATGATGTTGAGGATGATGATGCTGGTGATGGTGGTGTTGGTGGTGTTGGTGGTGCTTGTGGTGGTGACGATGATGATGCTAGTGATGCTGCTGCTGATGCTGCGGCTGCTGCTGCTGATGATGATGATGATGCTGCTGATGATGATGATGATGATGAAGAAGAAGACGATGAGGAGGAGGAGGATGAAGATGATGTTGCTGATGGTGATGGTGATGATAACGATGCTGATGATGATTATGATGATGATGATGATGCTGATGATCATGATGGCGATGATGCATGACGATGATGATGATGCTGATGCTGATGATGATAACTACTATGTTGGTGGTGATGCTGATGCTGTCGATGATGATGCTGATGAGGATGTTGATGGTGTTGATGCTGACGATGACGATGATGATGATGATGATGGTGATGATGATGATGATGATGATGATGATGATGATGTTAATGCTGATGATGATGATGCTGATGCCGATGCTGACGATGATGCTGACGATGACGACGATGCTGATGAGGGTGATGATGATGCTGCTGATGATGATTCTGCTGCTGTTGCTGATGCTGCTGCCAATTGACTACTGACTATAGCTACTGATGATTGGAATGCTGACTATGATGACAATGATGATGATGCTGATGGTGATGATATTGATGCAGGTGGTGATAAGGATGTTGATGGTGATGCGGCTGATGCTGATGATGATGCTGATTCGGAGGATGATGATGATGACGATCACGATGATGATGATGATGATGATGATGATGATGATGATGATGATGATGATGATGATGATGATGATGCAGCTGATGATGCTGATGATGATGCCGATGACGACGATGATGCTGATGCTAATGGTGATGATGATGCAGCTGATCATGATGATGCTGCTACTGATGCTGCTGCTTGTGCTGATGCTGTTGTGCTGCTCTGATGTTGGTGGGGCTGGTGATGACGACGATGCTGATGATGCTGATGCGGATGATGGCGACGATGCTGATGATGATGATGATGATGATGAGCATGCTGATGATTATGATGATGATGCTGATGCTGATGCGGATGATGATGATGATGATGATGATGATGATGATGATGATGATGCTGATGATGATGATGATGATGCTGACGATGATGATGCTGATGATGATGATGGTCATGATGATGATGTTGAGTATGATGATGATGCTGATGATGATGCTGATGATGATGATGGTCTCGATGGTGGTGGTGGTGATGGTGGTGGTGTCGGTTATGGCGATGCCGACGATTACGACGATGAGGCAGTTGCTGCTGATGATACGTCTTCTGGTTATGTTGTTGATGCTGATTGTGATAACCGTGGCGATGGATAGTCTGGTGATGGTGATGGTGATGGTGATAAGCAGGAGTAGGAGGAGGGAACGGAGGAGGAGGACGATGGGAAGGAGGAGAAGAAGGAGGAGGCGGAGGAGGCGACGGAGGCGGAGGCAGGGGTGGAGAAGACGGAGGAGAACGAGTGGAGGACGAGCAGGAGGAGGAGCAGGAGGGGGCGCAGGGGTGAACTTTGGGCGAGGAGGAGGAGGAGGAGGAGGAGGAGGAGGTGGAGGCACAGGAATGGGGGATGGGGGGGGGGGACAGGAGGGGGAGGGGGGGGGGGACGGCGGCGGAGAAGGAGGAGGAGGAAGGGAAGAAGCGGACGACGGAAAGGAAGAGACGGAGTGAGGCAGGCGGCGGAGTGGAGTGGGGTGTGGGTGTGTTGGTGGGGGGGGGGCAAGGACGGACCAGAAGGAACAGGCGGCTGGTGAGGAGGAGAGCGACTAACAGAAGGGGGAAGAGGGCGACGAGGACGAGGCAGAGGACGCGGAGGTGTGTGGTGATAGTGGTGATATGGGCGTGGTGGTGATGATGGCGGTGGTCGTGGTGGTGACGGCATTGGTGGTGGTGGTCATGAGGTCGTTGTTGATGGTGATGGTGATGATGGTGAGGTTGGTGGTGAGGTTGGTGGTGATGTTGAGTATGATGCTGATGTTAATGATTACTGCAAGGATGATGCAGATGATGATGATGCTGATGGTGATGCTGCTGCTACTGATCATGCTGATGCTGATGCTGATGATGATGGTGATGATGGTAACGATGATGACGATGATGATGCTGATGAGGGTGATGATGATGCTGCTGATGATGATGCTGCTGCTGATGCTGCTGCTGAGTATGATGCTGGTGATGCTGTGTTGCTGTTGCCGTTACTGATGACGATGGTTATGATGGTGATGCTGATTGTGATGATGATGATGTTGCTGATGATGGTGATGACGATGATGATGCTGATGACGATGATGTTGGTGATGATGATGATGATGATGATGATGATGATGATGATGACGATGATGATGATGATGGTGATGCTGATGCTGATGCTGATGATGATGATGGTGATGGTGCTGATGGTGATGATGCTGGTGCTGATGATGGTGATGATGAGGTTGATGATGCTGATGGTGTTGATGCTGCTGTTGGTGAGGATGACGATGATGTTGATGCGGTTATTGATTGCGATGTTGCTGTTGGCGGTGATGACGATGCTGCTGATGATGATGATAATGCTGATGCTGATGCTCATGATGTTGATTGTGACGCTGTTGATGATGATGCTGCTGATGATGCTGATGATGAGGATGTTGTTGTTGATGATGCTGATGATGATGATGATGATGATGATGATGATGATGATGGTGCTGATGAGCATCATGATGATCAGGTTGCTGCGGATGCTGATGGAGATTATGATGGTGATGTTGATAGTGGCAATGATGGTGATGATGCTAAGTTTGGTGATGGCGGCAAGGCGCCGACGCGTCGATGGCGACGAAGCCCCCCCTCACTGGCGGCCGGCCGTTGGGCCTTGTCAGCGCTACTCGTGTGTTCTCAAGCATCCTGTGGTGTTGGGCCACCGTTTTGAAGAGACAGCGCCCCGCGTTCCCGCCTTCCTTCCGTCCTCTTCCCCGTCCTCCTCCCTCCTCCCATTCCTGCCTCTGCCCTCCGCATCGGTCCACCATGTCGGCACACCCCTCACACGCTTCGTGGCCCCAGGGGGAGCTCCACCGAAGGCCCCCGTGCTGCCGCCCGCATGCGCCTCCCCCCCACCCAGTGCAGTGCTCCGTGGCCTCACAGGGAGCTCCCCCGAGGGCCCCAGTGCCGCCGCCCGCCCGCCCGCCCGCGCCCCCCCCCCACCCACCCAGTGCAGCGCCCCATAGGCATCTCCACCGGAGGCCCCAGTGTCAAAGTCCACCTGCGGCTTCCCCACCCAGTACAACGCCTCGCGGCCCACTAGGACCGAAGGTCACGGCGCTACCGCCCGCATGCGTCCCCCCCCCCCGCTCAGTACATCGCTTCGGAGCCCCATAGGGAGCTCCACCGAAGGCCCCAGTGCTACCGCCAGCATGCGTTCCCCCCCTCCAGTACAGCGCGTCGTGGCTCCATAGGGAGCTCCACCGATGGCCCCAGCGCTACCACCCGCATGCGCACCCCCCCCACCCAATACAGCGTCCGTGGCCCCGTGGCCATATAGGAAGCTCCACCGACGGCCCCAATGCTACCGCCCACATGCGCCCCACACCCAGCACAGCGTCCCGATGCCTCATCGGGAGCTCCACCGAAAGCCTCATTCGCATGTTCCGCATGCGTCTTCCCCACCCAGTACGGCTTTTCGTGGTTCGACAGGGAGCTCCACCGAAAGCACCAGTGGCGCCGTCCGCATGCGTTTCCCCACCCAGTACATCGCTTCGTGGCCCTATAGGGTGCTCCGCCGAAGGCCTCAGTGGCACTTTCCTCATGCGCCCCCCCCACCCAGAGAAGCGCTTCGTGGCCCCATGGGGAGCTCCATCGAAGGCCCCAGAAGCAAAGTCCACATGCATTCCCCCCTATCCCGTACAGCGCTTCGCGGCCTCACATGGGGCTCCACCGAAGGCTTCGGTGGCATTTGCCGCATGCGTCTCCCCCCAGTACGGCGCTTCGTGGCCCATGGGGAGCTCCACCGAAGGCCCCAGCGGCAAAGTTCGCATGCGTCCCCCCCGCCCAGTGCAGCGCTTCGGGGCCCCATAGGGAGCTCCACCGAAGGCCCCAGTGCTACAGCCCGCCTGCCCCCACCCAGTAGAGCGTTTCGTGCTCGAAATGTCAGTTCGAGCTGTCCCTCTAGGGCCCCTCTTGGGTCACCTTGGGCGGCTCTTGGGCCGTCTGGGGGCCCTCCTGGGCCGTCTTGGGGCCATATTGAAGGCCTCGTGGGCAGTCTTGTAGCGATCTCGGGGGCCTCCTGAGCAGCCTTGGACGTTGTTGATGCCGCAGAGGCGCACATTCTGAGAACACATGTTTACCCTAGGGATTGGGACGATTGTTGCCTCTGGCTGCTTTCTTGTGGGTCCTCTTGGTGCCCTCTTGGGGCGTCTTCCAGTCTTGAGGCCATCGTGTGCACATTGATTCCTGATTTGACGAATTTTCAAGTTGAGTCCTACTGTGCGGGTTGTGCGTGAACTGCCAGCGTGCAGCTTCGAACGGACACTTGTATGGGAGTCGGCAGCCGGGATCGTTGTATGATTCGTAGGCCGCCTAGTTCATGGCTTCCGATTTGATTACTCGAGTGTCGTGCCGATCGCCCATTTGATTCGCCTCGTGTCCCATATATCTGCAATTGTTGTTGCCCAGTTTGCGCTTCTACTTTGTGTAATGTCGATGGAATGGGGGAGGGCGTGATGAGGTGATAGAGGAGGGGGAGGGAGGAGGCAGGAGGGAGGAGTGAAGAAGCGGGAGGGGCGGGCAAGGGGGAAGGATGGCGAATCGATTGGCAGTGCGTGGGTTCCTTTAGTAATGGGTCCACTAGTGACGGCTTAGCTAGTAAGGAACCTTCTGGCACGGACTCTTCGTTGCGAAATCCGTTGGTCATGAGTTATG
>CAUYUJ010007610.1:10000-45618 GCA_963575745.1 Prorocentrum cordatum | reverse complement strand
CTCTCGGTTTCTGTACATAAATCGTGCTGGGGGAGGGCTATAGCTCTGCTGGTCACAGGAATCGATTTCGAGACATCAGGCGCGTCCGTTCGTCGAACCGATCGCTCGAAACTCGGTCTGCTGCTCGAACGAAATCTGCGAAACTGTTGTATTATTCGAGTCATCCTGAGAGGTACTCTCGGTTTTCTGCACTTAACTCACACTGTATGGGCTGCAGAGCTGGTAATCACAGAAATCGATCCGCAGACATGAGACACGTCCGCCTGTCGCATTCAGAGGTCTGAACTCGGTTTCATACTCGAGCTCGATTGGAAAACTGTTTGTTTGTTTTGTTAGAGTCATCTTTGGAGGTTCATAATCGCTTGGGCTGAAAAACTGGTCGTTCTCTGAAATTCGTTCCACATTATATATTGTCAGGAAGCTCTATGAGTCCCCCGGCGGTAAGAAAGGTTGACGGTTTACCGCCGGCGCCCAGTGGTAACTTTTGGGTGGTTTTGCGAAAATTTGAAAGATATTTGACCATTTATTTTGAAAACGCAGATTTTTACGCCGAGCATTGGCATATAAACTTCACTCTGACAGCAGCTCAGCTCTCTCGATGCATTTTTGCATGAGCTGACTTCCAGGAACTGAGCGAACATGAACATCGAAAAAATCGAATATGACCATCGAAAAAATCGAATTTCAAGAATTTCGAAAAATCTTCATTTTTTCGACTGTGTGTCGATTCTCTGCAATGTGAGAGGAGCTCTACGAGGTTCCCGGCGATGACCAGGTTGACGGTCTACCGCCGGCGCCAGTTTCCGGCGCGAGGAGAGCTAGTACTCGTAGAAGCTTCCCCTTAGCTAGTTATAGCTGGAACTAAGAGTCATAACTCGTAGAGCTTCCCTTAGCTAGTTATAGCTGGAAGCTAAGAGTAATTCCGGCGCGCTGGAGAGCTAGTTGGCAAGAAAAATCTCGACGGACCTTTTGCTGACTTTTGGTCGGTTGAAAATTTTGTTCTCAAAATTTGACCATTCGTTAGAGCTCTAGTATTTTTTCCCATGATATTCGATTTTATTCCCGCTCGCCATCTTGATCTCAGCTCGATCGGGTAACTTTGAAGGCCAAAAAGCGTCCCGGCGGGAACGGCCGTTTCGAGTCATCTCGATACGCGCTTTCGGTTTTCTCAAGATAACTCGAGCTTCAGCACAACTACATAGCTGTTCAGCACAGCTAATGCATTCAGAATGATCAGGCGCGTTCGCCTGTTGAATCCAGAGGTCTGAACTCGGTCTGCTAGCCGAGCTAGGGTCGCAAACCTATTCGTATTATTCAAGTCATTGTAGCAGACGCTCTCGGTTTTTCGTACTTAACTCGATCTGTAGGGCAGCCACAGAGCTGATAATCACAGAAATCGATTAAGAATTATCAGGCGCGTTCGTCTGTTGAATCAAGAGCTCTGAACTCGGCCTGCCCCCCGAGCTAGGTTCGCGAACCTATTCGTATTGTTCGAGTCATCTTGAGAAGCGCTCTCGGTTTTGTACTTAACTCGTGCTGGGGTAGGGCTACAGTGCTGCTGGTCGCAGGAATCGATTTCGAGACATCAGGCGCGTCCGTTCGTCGAACCGAGAGCTCGGAACTCGGTTTGCTGCTCGAACGAGATCCGCGAAACAGTTGTATTATTCGAGTCATCCTGAGAGGTACTCTCGGTTTTCTGCACCTCACTCAGGCTGTATGGGGGGCTGCAGAGCTGGTAATCACAGGAATCGATCCGCAGACATCAGACACGTCCGCCTGTCGCATTCAGAGGTCTGAACTCGGTTCCATACTCGAGCTCAATTGGAAAACTGTTCGTTTGTTTTGTTAGAGTCATCTTGAGAGGTCTATAATCGCTTGGGCTGAAAAACTAGTCGTTCTCTGAAATTCTTTTCCACATTATATATTGTCAGGAAGCTCTACGAGTCAGGAAGCTGCATTGTGCAGTCAGGAGTCTTTGGTTCCTCATACTGTACACGGTGCTCTCACTATGAGGGACGACGGCGGCGCCGCGTTGGCTGCTTCTCTTGTGGAGGCAGCGGTCCGCGCTGCTGTTCAGGCAGGTGCCCCGCGCAGGACTGTCGCAGCCGCCGCGGCAGCCGTGGCCTCGGTCATGGCGGCGACGCGGTGTGGCGTTGGTCCGGCGCAGGGCGCCCCTGATCCCGCTGCCGCCGGTTCGGCCGGATCCCGGCGGCAGCGGAGGAGGCTGAGGAAGAAAATTATGACGTGCAGGTCGGGGCAGGATGCTGTCCTCGGGGAGCCTGTCGGGCAGACCCTAAAGGCTGATCAGGATGTTGATCATGAGATATCTTGTTATCACAGGTCCAGTGTTGATCATGGCGCCTCTGATTCTCATGTTGGGAGCTCGTCATCTAGGCGAGTCCAGTTTGATGATCGGTCTTCAGTGGTTTCTTATGAGATACCCCTTCAAGCAAGGCTGAGACCCATATCGAGGAGGCCGAAGAAGAAAACTATGACTTGCAGGTCGGGGCATGATGCTGTCCTTGGGGAGCCTGTAGGGCAGACCCTAAAGACTCAGCGTGTTGATCATGAAGTTGCGCACGTGGGTTCGCACGTTCCTGTTCCTGCTCAGACGGCAGCTGATGTGAAGATGTCGGAGTTGGAGAAGGATAACGAGGATAACATGCGGTGCTTACTACTTCAGACGATGCATAAGATGGATGACAATACTGAGAGGATCCAGGACGCCATAGTAGTTCAGGGTAGTAAAATCGATAATGTTCAGACCCAGGTACAGAAGCAGGGTGTTGCAATTTCCAATTTGGAGGCTAGACGAAATCAACTTGAGGCCTCCGTCCAGAGACTTCAGGGACTGGTGCGATCAGGTTCTGTGGCGAGTGCTGCGTCTACGAGGCCTGTGTCTACGAGACCTGCTAATACTATGCATTGCACCTGAGTATCTGCTGCCTGCCGCCGCCTCTCTTTGTTGCTTGCTTGTATTGTGTCACGTGCTTATTCAGTGAGACGGATTCAGAGACAGGTTTCATTCATTTTCTTGATTGTTTCGACGTGCTTGTTGATTGAGAATTACGGTTGCCTCAAAGAGGTTCGATTGTATTTGATCTCATTAATTTATTCTTCTTTTGACGATGAGCATACGTCTCTTGTCATGCCGCGGGTTGTCGTCCGCCCTTTACTGCTTCCGACTAGGCTGGAAAGCCTGCACAGTCGACCGCAAAGTCCGCAAAAAAAGAAAGGTTGACGGTTTACCGCCGGCGCCCAGTTCCGGCGCGCCCCAGAGCTAGTAACTCGTAGAGCTTCCCTTAGCAAGTTATTGCTGGAAGCTTAAGAGTAACTCGTAGAGCTTCCCTTAGCAAGTTATTGCTGGAAGCTTAAGAGTAATTCCGGAGCGCTGGAGAGCTAGTTGGCAAGAAAAATAACTCGTAGAGCTCTTCGGCATCGATGAGCTAGAGGAATTCCGGCGCGGGGTGGAGCTAGTTGGTCGACCCGACCAGAACGGACAATGTGGCAACTTTTGGGTGGTTTTGCAAAAATTTGAAAGATATTAGACCATTTATTTTGAAAAAGCAGATTTTTACGCCGAGCATTGGCATCTAAACTTCTCTCTGACAGCAGCTCAGCTCTCTCGATGCATTTTTGCATGAGTTGACTTCCAGGAACTGAGCGAATATGAATATCGAAAAAATCGAATTTCAAGATTTTCGAAAAATCTCATTTTTTTGATTCTGTCTCGGTTCTCTGCACACTTACCAGTGAGAGGAGCTCTACGAGGTTCCCGGCGGTGGCCAGGTTGACGGTTCACCGCCGGCGCCAGTAACTCGTAGAGCTCTTCGGCATCGATGAGCTAGAGGAATTCCGGCGCGGGGTGGAGCTAGTTGGTCGACCCGACCAGAACGGACAATGTGACAACTTTTGGGTGGTTTTGCGATTTTTTGAAAGATATTTGACCATTTATTTTGAGAAAGCAGATTTTTCGCACCTGTAGATGACTATGAGGGACTCTGCATCTTAATGTGAGCTCTCTACATGCAGTTTTACTATCAAAACACTTGGCGGAACCAACTTCATGTCGACATGAAAAAAAATCATGTGTTCGCTTCTTCGAGAAATGCTTCCAGAAGCTCTCTGCTTGGATGCTGAGCACTCTCACGCGTGCTAGGAGCTCTACGAGGTTCCCGGCGGTGACCAGGTTGACGGTTCACCGCCGGCGCCAGTCTCGACGGACCTTTTGCTGACTTTTGGTCGGTTGAAAATTTTGTTCTCGAAATTTGACCATTCGTTAGAGCTCTAGTATTTTTTCCCATGATATTCGATCTTATTCCCGCTCGCCATCTTGATCTCAGCTCGATCGGGTAACTTTGAAGGCCAAAAAGCGTCCCGGCGGGAACGGCCGTTTCGAGTCATCTTGATACGCGCTGTCGGTTTTCTCAAGATAACTCGAGCTTAGGACAACTACAGAGCTGGTGAGCACAGCTAATGCATTCAGAATGATCAGGCGCGTTCGCCTGTTGAATCCAGAGGTCTGAACTCGGTCTGCTAGCCGAGCTAGGGTCGCAAACCTATTCGTATTATTCGAATTATTGTAGTAGACGCTCTCGGTTTTTCGTACTTAACTCGATCTGTAGGGCAGGCACAGAGCTGATAATCACAGAAATCGATTGAGAATTATCAGGCGCGTTCGTCTGTTGAATCAAGAGCTCTGAACTCGGCCTGCTCCCCGAGCTAGGTTCGCGAACCTATTGGTATTGTTCGAGTCATCTTGAGAAGTGCTCTCGGTTTTCTGTACTTAAATCGTGCTGGGGGGGGGGGCTACAGTGCTGCTGGTCAGAGAAACCGATTTCGAGACATCAGGCGCGCCCGTTCGCCGAACCGAGAGCTCGGAACTCGGTCTGCTGCTCGAACGAGATCCGCAAAACTGTTGTATTATTCGAGTCATCCTGAGAGGTACTCTCGGTTTTCTACACTTAACTCAGGCCGTATTGGTGGCTGCAGAGCTGGTAATCACAGGAATCGATCTGCAGACATCAGACGCGTCCGCCTGTCGCATTCAGAGATCTGAACTCGGTCTCATACTCGAGCTCGATTGGAAAACTGTCATCTTGAGGGGTCTATGGGCTGAAAAACTAGTCGTTCTCTGAAATCCTTTTCCACATTATATATTGTCAGGAAGCTCTACGAGTCCCCCGGTGGTAAGAAGGTTGACGGTTTACCGTACCGCGCGGCCAGTAATTCCGGGGAGCTGGAGAGCTAGTTGGCAAGAAAAATCTCGACGGACCTTTTGGTGACTTTTGGTCGGTTGAAAATTTTGTTCTCAAAATTTGACCATTCGTTAGATCTCTAGTATTTTTTCCCATGATATTCGATCTTATTCCCGCTCGCCATCTTGATCTCAGCTCGATCGGGTAACTTTGAAGGCCAAAAAGCGTTCCGGCGGGAACGGCCGTTTCGAGTCATCTTGATACGCGCTGTCGGTTTTCTCAAGATAACTCGAGCTTCAGGACAACTACAGAGCTGGTCAGCACAGCTAATGCATTCAGAATGATCAGGCGCGTTCGCCTGTTGAATCCAGAGGTCTGAACTCGGTCTGCAAGCCGAGCTAGAGTCGCAAACCTATTCGTATTATTCGAGCCATTGTAGCAGACGCTCTCGGTTTTTCGTGCTTAACTCGATCTGTAGGGCAGCCACAGAGCTGATAATCACAGAAATCGATTGATAATCATTAGGCGCGTTCGTCTGTTGAATCAGGAGCTCTGAACCCGGCCTGCTTCCCGAGCTAGGTTCGCGAACCTATTGGTATTGTTCGAGTTTTCTTCAGAAGTGCTCTCGGTTTTCTGTACTTAAATCGTGGTGGAGGAGGACTACAGTGCTGCTGGTCACAGAAATCGATTTCGAGACATCAGGCGCGTCCGTTCGTCGAACCGAGAGCTCGGAACTCGGTCTGCTGCTCGAACGAGATCTGCAAAACTGTTGTATTGTTCGAGTCATCCTGAGAGGTACTCTCGGTTTTCTACACTTAACTCAGGCTGTATGGGGGGCTGGATAGCTGGTAATCACAGGAATCGATCCGCAGACATCAGACGCGTCCGCCTGTCGCATTCAGAGGTCTGAACTCGGTTTCGTACTCGAGCTCGATTGGAAAACTGTTCGTTTGTTTTGTTAGAGTCATCTTGAGAGGTCTATAATCGCTTGGGCTGAAAAAATAGTCGTTCTCTGAATTTTTTCCACATTATATATTGTCAGGAAGCTCTACGAGTCCCCCGGCGGTAAGAAAGGTTGACGGTTTACCGCCGGCGCCCAGTTGGCAAGAAAAATCTCGACGGAACTTTTGCTGACTTTTGCTCGGTTGAAAATTTCGTTCTCGAAATTCAACAATTCGTTTGAGCTCTAGTATTTTTTCCCGTGATATTCGATCTATTCCCGCTCGCCATCTTGATCTCAGCTCGATCGGGTAACTTTGAAGGCCAAAAAGCACTGTGGCGGGAACGCCCGTTTCGAGTCATCTTGATACGCGCTGTCGGTTTTCTGAACATAACTCGAGCTCCAGGGCAGCTACAGAGCTGGTAAGCACAGCTAATGCATGCAGAATGATCAGGCGCGATCGCCTGTTGAACCCAGAGGTCTGAACTCGGTCTGTGAGCCGAGCTAGGGTCGCAAACCTGTTTGTATTATTCGAGTCAACTTGACAGAAACTCTCGGTTTTCTGGTCTTAACTCGAGCTGTAAAACAGCTACAGAGCTGGCAAGCACACCTATCGCAGTCAGAACCATTAGGCGCGTTCGCCTGTTAAATCTAGAGGTCTGAACTCGGTCTGCTAGCCGAGCTAGGTCCGCAAACCTATTCGTATTATTTGGGTCATCTTGATAGGCGCCCTCGGTTTTCTGTACCTAACTCGAGCCGTAGGGCAGCTACAGAGCTCGTAGTCACAGAAATCTATTGGAAATCACCAGGCGCCTTTGTTCGTTGACTCAAGAGCACTGAACTTGGCCTGCTGCCCGAGCTAGGTGCAAAACTATTCGTATTGTTCGAGTCATCCTGAGAAGTGCTGTCGGTATTGCTAGGGAGGCTACAGTGCTCCTGGGGACAGCAATCGATTTAGAGACATCATCCGTCTGCAGAAACCAGAGCTCGGAACTTGTCTGCTGCCCGAATTAGGTCTGCAAAACTACTGTAATTGGAGTCATCCTGAGAGGTGCTGTCAGTTTTCTGCACTTAACTCGGGCTGTAGGGGGCTGCAGGGCTGGTAATGATTGGAGTCGACTCGCAGACAAGACGCGCCCGCCTGTCGCATTGAGAGGAAATAAAATATTCAATATGAGTCGGAATGTTGCTGGGTCCTCCGTGTTATCAACTTCAGTCGAGCTGGAAGCTCTACGAGTCTCCCGGCGGTGACCAAGGTTGACGGTTTACCGCCGGCGTCCAGTTGGCAAGAAAAATCTCGACAGAACTTTTGATGACTTTCGCTCGGTTGAATTCGTTCTCGAAATTTGACAATTCGTTGGAGCTCTAGTATTTTTTCCCGTGATATTCGATCTTATTCCCGCTCGCCATCTTGATCTCAGCTCGATCGGCTAACTTTGAAGGCCAAAAAGCACTGTGGCGGGATCGGCCGTTTCGAGTCATCTTGATATGCGCTGACGGTTTTCTGAACATAACTCGAGCTCTAGGGCAGCTACAGAGCTGGTAATCACAGCTAACGCATGCAAAATGATCAGGCGCGTTCGCCTGTAGATCCCAGAGGTCTAAACTCGGTCTGTCAGCCGAGCTAGGTCCGCAAACCTCTTCGTATTATTCGAGTGAAATTTATACGCGTTGTCGGTATTTTGTACTTAACTCGAGCTTTAGGGCAGCTACAGTGCTGGTAAGCACTCGAATCGCCTTCAGAATGATGAGACGCGTTCGCCTGTCGAATCGATAGGTCTAAACTCGGTCTGCTAGCCGAGCTAGGTCCGCAAACCTATTCGTATTATTCGAGTCAACTTGATACGCGTTGTCGGTATTTTCTACTTAACTCGAGCTGTAGGGCAGCTACAGTGCTGGTAAGCACAGCTACCGTACTCAGAATCATCAGGCGCGTTCGCCTGTTGCATCCAGAGCTCTGAACTCGGTCTGTTGCGCGATCCAGAATCACGAAACTTTTCGTATTCTTCCAGCGATCTTGAGATTTACTGTCGGCGTTCTGCACTCAATTCGGGCTGTAGGGAGGCTCTAGAGCGGGTAATCACAGGAATCGATTCGGAGACATCAGACGCGTCCGTCTGTCGCATGCAGAGGTCTGAACTCGGTCTGATACTCGAGTTGGGCTGAAAACTATTCGTTCTCTGCAATTTTTTCCGACAGTATTGTTGTCAGGAAGCTCTACGAGTCCCCCGGCGGTAACAAAGGTTGAGTTTACCGCCGGCGCCCAGTTATTCCCGGATAGCTCCTTGGAGAGCTGAGGGTTTCAGATACCTCGTAGAGCTCTTCGTTATCGATGAGCTAGAGGAATTCCGGCGCGGGATGGAGCTAGTTGGTCCACCCGGCTGAGGCGGACAATGTGGCAACTTTTGGGTGGTTTGCAATTTTTTGAAAGATATTTGACAATTCATTTTGAGAAAGCAGATTTTTACTCCGAGCATTGACATATTAACTTTGTTCCCTGAGCATCTCAGCCTTCTAGAACCATTTTTAGTACCAGTTCACTTGAAGGAACCGACTTCATGTTAACTCCGAAAAATCTGAACTTCAAGTTTTTGTAGAAAAGCTCCCAGAAGCTCTCGCTTTGATTCTTACGGATGCAAGGAGCTCAACGAGGTTCCCGGCGGTGACAGGTTGACGGTTCACCGCCGGCGCCAGTAAGAAGCCGGCGGTGGGTGGTGAGGAGCACACGCCCACCTCCGCCGGTCCACCGCCCTGCCGGAACCGGCAGCGGGTCCGGGAGCGTGGCTTCCTAGCGTTTCCCAATACGCGTGGCTCGTGGGTGCGCAAAGCGCTTCGGCAGAGCTTAACTCGCAGAGCTTCCCGTAGCAAGTTATTGCTGGAAGCTTAAGAGTAATTCCGGGGAGCTGGAGAGCTAGTTGGCAAGAAAAATCTCGACGGACTTTTTGGTGACTTTTGGTCGGTTGAAAATTTTGTTCTGAAAATTTGACAATTCGTTAGAGCTCTAGTATTTTTTCCCATGATATTCGATCTTATTCCCGCCCTCCATCTTGATCTCAGCTCGATCGGGTAACTTTGAAGGCCAAAAAGCAGGCAGGCGGGAACGGCCGTTTCGAGTCATCTTGATACGCGCTGTCGGTTTTCTCAAGATAACTCGAGCTTCAGGACAACTACAGAGCTGGTCAGCACAGCTAATGCAGTCAGAATGATCAGGCGCGTTCGCCTGTTGAATCCAGAGGTCTCAACTCGGTCTGCTAGCCGAGCTAGGGTCGCAAACTGTATTATTCGAGTCATTGTAGCAGACGCTCTCGGTTTTTCGTACCAAACTCGATCTGTAGGGCAGCCACAGGGCTGATAATCACAGAAATCGATTGAGAATTATCAGGCGCGTTCGTCTGTTGAATGAAGAGCTCTGAACTCGGCCTGCTCCCCGAGCTAGGTTCGCGAGCCTATTCGTATTGTTCGAGTCATCTTGAGAAGTGCTCTCGGTTTTTTGTACTTGAATCGTGCTGGGGGAGGGCTACAGTGCTGCTGGTCACAGGAATCGATTCCGAGATATCAGGCGCGTTCGTTCGTCGAACCCAGAGCTCGGAACTCGGTCTGCTGCTCGAACGAGATCCGCGAAACTGTTGTATTATTCGAGTCATGCTGAGAGGTACTCTCGATTTTCTGCACTTGACTCAGGCAGTATGGGGGGCTGCAGAGCTGGTAATCACAGGAATCGATCCGCAGACATCAGACGCGTCCGTCTGTCGCATGCAGAGCTCTGAACTCGGTTTCATACTCGAGCTCGATTGTAAAACTGTTCGTTTGTTCTGTTAGAGTCATCTTGAGAGGTCTATAATCGCTCGGGCTGAAAAACTAGTCGTTCTCTGAAATTCTTTTTCACATTATATATTGTCAGGAAGCTCTACGAGTCCCCCGGCGGTAAGGAAGGTTGACGGTTTACCGCCGGCGCCCAGTCCGAAGAGCTTCGGCAGTTCTTACCTCGTAGAGATCTTCGTCATAACTCGTAGAGCTTCCCTTAGCAAGTTATTGCTGGAAGCTTAAGAGTAATTCGGGGGAGCTGGAGAGCTAGTTGGCAAGAAAAATCTCGACGGACCTTTTTGCTGACTTTTGGTCGGTTGAAAATTTTGTTCTCGAAATTTGACCATTCGTTAGAGCTCTAGTATTTTTTCCCATGATATTCGATCTTATTCCCGCTCGCCATCTTGATCTCAGCTCGATCGGGTAACTTTGAAGGCCAAAAAGCAGGCAGGCGGGAACGGCCGTTTCGAGTCATCTTGATACGCGCTGTCGGTTTTCTCAAGATAACTCGAGCTTCAGCACACTACAGAGCTGGTCAGCACAGCTAATGCATTCAGAATGATCAGGCGCGTTCGCCTGTTGAATCCAGAGGTCTGAACTCGGTCTGCTAGCCGAGCTAGGGTCGCAAACCTATTCGTATAATTCGAGTCATTGTAGCAGACGCTCTCGGTTTTTCGTACTTAACTCGATCTTTAGGGCAGCCACAGAGCTGATAATCACAGAAATCGATTGAGAATCATGAGGCGCGTTCGTCGTTTGAATCAAGAGCTCTGAACTCGGCCTGCTCTCCGAGCTAGGTTCGCGAACCTATTGGTATTGTTCGAGTCATCTTGAGAAGTTCTCTCGGTTTTTTGTACTTAAATCGTGCTGGGGGCGGTCTACAGTGCTGCTGGTCACAGGAATCGATTTCGAGACATCAGGCGCGTCCGTTCGTCGAACCGAGAGCTTTGAACTCGGTCTGCTGCTCGAACGAGATTCGCGAAACTGTTGTATTATTCGAGTCATCCTCAGTGTTAGAGTCATCTTGAGAGGTCTATAATCGCTCGGGCTGGAAAACTAGTCGTTCTCTGGAATTCTTCTCCACATTATATATTGTCAGGAAGCTCTACGAGTCCCCCGGCGGTAAGAAAGGTTGAGGACGCGGAGCTTACCTCCCGCTCTCCCTCGGCCTTGCCCCGCCGGGGGGCTCTCTCGAGCTGCATTGTGCAGTAGGGAGTTGGGTTCCACATACTGTACACTCTTCCGCACACATCTTGGACAGCCTGCGGCCCCTCTGCTGGCATCAGGCTCCTGATTGAACTGGTTACTGGGAGGCAACGCCCTGCTGGTACGAGTGGAGCACGCATACGTCTGCATCTGCTTTTGTTCTTGGGAGCGTGCCTTCTTCCATTTTTGCTCTCGTCCATTATTCATTCCACGTGTGCGAGCTGAGTATTGTTGTATCGTCTGTGCGGTCACGAACAGCTTCGGAGAGCCAGCAGGAGGGTGGAACGTCTTATATCCTCTCGGAGAGCCTAGCTGTGTTTGGGATCGATTCTTTGCAGATCTGGAAGACTTCTATTGGGAGGATCACTGTCGCCTAGAGTGTTGCATATTTCGTCGTTCCCGACCTTATCGACACTACTCGCATCGTTCTTGGTGTCTCTGTAAGTTCAAGAAGGGTCGTTTCGCCAGTTCCTTCCAGAAGAAATGGAGGTTGACGGTCAGGGTAGCAAGAGGATGAAGACGGATATGGAGGAGGAGGAGAAGGTGGACAAGACGGGAGGTGACATTCGTGATCAAAAGGCCATGAGAGAGAAAATTCTGAGTCTTCAAAAAGATGAGAGTTTGCGATTGTTCATGCAGATGTCCTTTCAGAATCATGATGAGTCGAAGGCCGCCTCGGTGGCCACTGACGTGCGTATTAGTAGTATGGATCAACGTCTCGGGGTCCAGACAGAGAAACTCACGGCCATTGAGAAGAAACAGCAGGAGCAGGAGATTAGGCTTAAGAACTTGGAGACCCTGGCCAGCCAGGATACTGCTTCGATTGGATCCTCTAACTCTACGATAGCAGCCCCGAGATTTGCAGGACGAACATCGACGGCAAAATTTACTCCTACATATGTAGAATTGTACGGATGGGTCCAGGACTGGTCGAATCGCACGAGTAGGGAACTTACGATGATCGACGATACGGATGCCTGCACACTACTCCAGAACACCCTGGGTCTATTGAAAGCGGATAACGAGCAGTTACACGGTCAAGTGGATGTGGTCAGCTCTGAGAAACTTGCCAGATCGAAACCGATGACGGGGAATATCAAGATTAGATTTAAGGTTGGGGCAGGGAGTGAAGTGGTCTATGCTGTACAGCGCGCTCTCACACGTATAAATGATGACGAATCGCTTAACCACGCCTTTTACACCAAGGTGAAGTCGAAGGTGTCTCGTTTGAGAGTTCGTGCAGAGGTCCCAGACGAGAAGATCCCACACAATCAAGCAGTTGGCCGATTTTATGGTGTCTGGAGCAGGAAGCACCCCACCATCTTCCTCAAAGGATCGACTGGATACGGAAAGTCGCCGTCCACGATGTACTCTGACCCCGTTGAGGGGAAGCGGAGCTTGCTGGCCGAGTATCAGGCGGCCAGCTTCGGGGGATCTGGGCAGTGGCGAGTTATCCCAGCAGCTTGGACGTCTTTCGCCCAGAGGCACGGCATCACCATGACGGCGACAGAGCTCGAGGAGCTAGTCACGGACTCCAGGGCTGCTTCTCAGTGACGCCGACGGGCGGAGCCGACGGAAGTCCGCTTCGCCACGCTCAACCTTCAACGTGCGGGGAGGAAGGATGACAAAGCTTATAGTGTTCTGACGAGGGTAGTCTACGGAGCACACCTAGGCTGGGATTTCCTGGGGGTACAGGAGTCTCAGAACATCGACGTTATGGCGCAATGGCTTGTCAAAATGGGACTGTACTACCACGTCTCGGAGGATCGCCGTGCTATGATACTCTATCGGAGGGCTGATAGTGTTCGAGGCCAATGGGCCTCAGAGAGGTGGTGCGCGATCCTTGCTGGACGGATGCTCTTTGTCTCATTGTACTTGCCTGATGCCAGCCAGCCCGAGTTTCTGGAGATATCACATTGTGCACTCCAGTCGGTGAGCTTGCTCAGAAAGTACGTATGCCGTCGTTATGGCTTCTGTCGTCTTGTTGTTGCCATGGATGCGAATGTTGAGATACAGCCACACTTACAGCATGAGGAGGAGGTTTATTCGGGAGGAGGCTTGGAGGTAGTGCAGATCCAGGCCACGGGGACCAAGGAGCGGGAGAGGAAGGAGAAGGTGGAGAGCTTGCGACAGGAGGTGGAGGATTGGTTGGTTCAGGAGCGTATGTGTGCTTCGAATTCTTTTGGAGCTAGGAAGCCGACTTGGTTTGATTATCGGAAGGGGTCCCGCCGTGAAGTGCTGGATTACATCCTTGTTCCTCATGGATCGCAGGTGTCGGGGTGCTCGGTTGAGTTTCTGTACGTAGGACAGCAGCAGGGAGCCGTGATGAGATTATCAGATCATGCCCTTGTTCGAGCTTCTCTGAGAGTGGCTTCCAGGGAGTCGGCGAGACGGAATCTCTCACGACGTTCTCGAACCTTGAAAGGCTGGGACCCACTCAACTTGTCTGCTCGTCGATCGTGTCGCCAGTTGTTGGATGCCAATCTATTTTCGTGCCAACTTATGTGTCAGGCAGAGAGTGTTATCTATTCGTGTGCGTCGGCCACCGAATGTACCCCGAAGCGCCCAGCTCGACCCCCTGAACGATCGGAGTTGCTGCGGTCCTTGGATGTGCAGGTCTACCGGAGGAGGGCGGAGAGGGGGACGTTAGCCTATCGACTTCTACGCAGAAAAAGAGATCGGGAAGCGAGAAATTCAAACGAGCAAAGCTGGAATGGGAAGCGGAGCGTCCACGTAAAGCAGCTTTGAAGGCGGTGAAGATTGAGGGGGAGGAGAGCGTGGACAGGGAGAGGTGGATGGAGGAGATGATGAAGTTGAAGGAGGTCTGCGAGGATGAGGAGGAGCGTCGGCGGTCGATCAAGATTGTCCAGGGCCTCAGGGAGGAGCTCCAGGGGTCCCCCAGACCCCAGGAGGCGACGCTCACGATGGCGGTGGTCCTTCGGGCCCGAGCTCGACTCAACCCTGGAAAAGCCACGGGACCAGACGGGGTGGGGGCAGAAGTAATCAAAGCGCTTCCGTGGAGAGCCGTTCGCACTATCAAGCGATTATTTTGTGATATCTTACGTGGCATTGTTGTACCTCCATCTTCTTGGCATCAAACATTGACGACACTACTTCCCAAATCTTATCCGATATGCGATGTTTCTGATACGAGGCGTATTTCTGTGGAGAGTATCTTTAAGAAGTGGTACAGTACTTGTCTCTCGATCATGCTTGAACCATATTGTCTCCAGGCTGGCACTCATGCATCGTTATTCGGTTTCGTTCCCAAAAGATCATGCACCGAGATATTTGCAGGACTTAAGGCAGCAGCACAACACGCCTCACAGTGGGGGAAGGATCGACGTCTGGTTCTGGGGTCAGCGGATGTGAAGCAAGCTTTCCAGAACACGAAAATCTCGACGGTCAAACGTGCGTTCGACGTCCTCTCTATCCCTCCCTGGCTCCAGTACGGTGTGCTCGTGCCTATGCCGTGCGAGGTCACTTCGCTTCTCTTCCAGGGCTTGCAGCTGCCAGATGTGGGAATTGATACCCACATCAGGACAGGTGGGAACGACAGCCCCTCCTTGTGGAACCTGATAGTCGTTGCGATGTGGGCTCCTTTATTTAAGCTTTGGGATGAGCAGGGGATTGGGTTTCATTGTCTGGATCCAAACTCGGTGGGAGAAGTTTCGGCCTCGGTTCCTGTACACCACTTGCTATATGCCGACAACATCTTTATCTTGGGATCTTCGGAGGAGGAGTTTAGGCGACAGGTAGGAGACATGACAGAGACTCTGCGGGGATGGGGATTCGAATGGAAGATCGAGTCGCTCGAGGTCGCGTTTATCGGTTTCTCGGAGAAGCCAAAACATCCTATCCTGGTTCGGGTTCAGGATCAGATGGTGCCGTTCAAAGTAGTTGATGAGATGAATGTCTTGGGGAACAGCATATACTGTAGCTATAGGGAGGCACACCAGGACCTTCGGCGGCGGATCGGGGCCGCGCGACGAGCCTTCCATGCGCATGCAGCTTATTTTAGATCAAAGGCAGTCCCGTTTTCGGCCAAGTGTAGGAGTTATATCACTCGGGTTCAGAGCATTCTCATTTATGGAAGTCAAGGTATTAGTTGGGACAGGGACTCCTTGCAGAGCCTGAATGTCTTTGAGGGAAATTGTCTTTACCAGATGACGTCACCCCAAAAGCCAGCCTCCGAAAGTTGGGTTGTTTGGAAGCCAGCTCGACTCAGAATTGCTAGACGGATGTTCTTTGAAGCAAAGTGCCAGAGTGCAGTGCAGAGAGTTCTTTATTCCTTGTGGCAGCTTGGAGCTGACATAGCATCATATTTTGGAGCTAATGTCGACAGCGGATATCAGATTCCTGAGTCGGAGCTGAGCCCAGGAATGGTCGCGGGCTCTCTAGTTACCAATGGGATGGGGGAGGTCTCTTCAGTTACCAATGGGATGGGGGCTGTCTCTTCAGTTACTAGTGGGATGGGTGCAGTCTCTTCAGATATGAATGGGATGGGTGTGGTCTCTTCTGATATGCATGGGATGGTCTCTCCAGTTACCAGTGGGATGGATGTGGTCTCTTCAGTTACTGGTGGGATGGTGGGAGTCTCTTCAGTTACCAGTGGGATGGGTGCTGTCTCTGATATGCATGGGATGGTCTCTCCAGTTACCAGTGGGATGGGTGTGGTCTCTTCAGTTACTAATGGGATGGTGGGAGTCTCTTCAGTTACCAGTGGGATGGGTGCTGTCTCTGCAGTTACTAATGGGATGGGCGCAGTCTCCTCAGATACGAATGGGATGGGCGCTGTCTCTTCAGATATGCATGGGATGGTCTCTTCTGCTATGCCCTCTGATAGGGCCTCTTCTTCTCGAGATGTTGAAGTTCCCTGTGAGCGGGGGGGGCCTAGGGATTCCCCCAGGCCCCCCCCGAAACGTCGGAGGGTGGCTGTTCCTGGACCTGGACAACAGACGGTGTATCCTCGTGCGCATCGTGACGCACGCCGGCTTCTGATGTGCTGTACCCCGAGGTGGGAGGAGAAAAGGACACTGGAGTCAAAATATTGGCGTTCACAGTGGAAGTGGAAGGAGGCCTCGAAACTGACACGATTAGGCAGTACTAAGGGGCAGGCGACGGGTGAACATCCTTGGTGTTTCATGTTCCAGACGATATTTCCCTCGTTTGTGAATCTGGAGGATCGGTGGTGGAGGGCGTGCTCTTTCTCTTACTCTGACTTCGTTCAGTATTGCAGGCAGTTCCTGGAAGCTTGTACTTTGGGGTCTCTGTTTGACTTGTTTGTTGTCCGTGGAGGAACTGGAGGGAGAGGAGACTACATAAAGGAGAGGGGGGAGGAGATGTTGGCTCGTCCGTTGTCGGCGAAGGAGTCCGAGAAGCTGGCCCAGAGATTGGCCTCGAACAATGAACAGGAGCCGACTTGGGATCTGAGTGATGATGGGATCGGTCTCGAGCTGACGGGCGATTCGCTTCTTATCTGTAACTGGATCAATGGTCTCTGGAAGGTTGAGGGAGGAGAAGGAGGAGATGGGGCTTCTTATCGTAGGCGGGTGGCAAATATTATTTCTCTTTTGGAAGAGTTGGAGGAGGAAGGAATACGACCCCCCTCATGGGGCAACGACTTCATTCGACACATATATCGAGAGAGTAACACAGTAGCTGATGAACTTACCCACTTAGCACGGGAAGGCCAGATATTCAGAGAGCTGTTCCACCACCATATCTTTCGTTCTGATGTCCGAGACAACTTTCGAGTTATTGGCCTCCGCGGATCCTTCGACGGCGGAGTGTGTGCCCAAGGTGTGGGCGTTGGCTGGTTTCTGCAGATTGGATATATTCCTCGATTCCATGACCCTTACCCTGACCCTGAGCATAGAGATAAGAGAGCTCGTGTAGTCTCCCTCTTCCCCCAAGCCTCCTCTTCTTGTCCAATCATATGGGAAATAGTAGGGCGTTGTGCACAGGCACTCCCCTCCCATAGCAGTATCACTGACGCTGAGCTTTCGGGTCTCGAGGGCCTCTTGCGGGCCGCAGTCCAGGTGGCCCAAGACCTCCAGCTGCAGAGAGACTAGGTAGGCACTTAACGGGCGCTGGGGCGCTCGGTGCCTGGTCAGCCTCCCCCCCAAAAAAAAAAAAAAGAAAGGTTGACGGTTTACCGCCGGCGCCCAGTCGATGAGCTAGAGGAATTCCGGCGCGGGGTGAAGCTAGTACCTCGTAGAGCTCTTCGTCAGCGATGAGCTAGAGGAATTCCGGCGCGGGGTGGAGCTAGTTGGCCCACCCGGCCAGAACGGACAATGTGACAACTTTTGGGTGGTTTTGCGATTTTTTGAAAGATATTTGACCATTTATTTTCAGAAAGCAGATTTTTCGCACCTGTATACGATCATGAGGACCTCAGCGTCTTAATATGAGCTCTCTACATCTACTTTTACTATCAAAACACTTGGCGGAACCAACTTCATGTCGAGATGAAAAAAATCGTGTTTTCTCTTCTCCGAGAAATGCTTCCAGAAGCCCTCTCGTTTGATACTGAGCACTCTTACGCGTGTTGAGAGCTCTACGAGGTTCCCGGCGGTGACCAGGTTGACGGTTTACCGCCGGCGCCAGTTGGCCCACCCGGCCGAGGCGGACAATGTGGCAAGTTTTGGGTGCTTTTGCGATTTTTCGAAAGATATTTGACAATTCATTTTTCCCGGATAGCTCCTTGGAGAGCTGAGGGTTTCAGATAAGAAGCCGGCGGTGGGTGGTGAGGAGCACGCGCCCACCTCCGCCGGTCCACGATCCCCGGAGCAGGTTGCCCGAGCTTGCAGCGGGTCCGGGAGCGTGGTTTCCTAGCGTTTCCCAATACGCGTGGCTCCAGGGTGCGCGAAGCGCTGCGGCAGAGCTTCGGAAAAGCTTCGGCAGTTCTTCCAGGCTCCTAGGCAGATCTTCCTTGCGCGCTTTGCAGGGCACCACGCATCGTAAACAGCGCCCCTGCAAGCGTCTCCTGCGAGGTTTCCAGCGTCCCGCGCATTGTTTCAGGCGGCCTGGCAGAGGTCCCCGTGCAGCGTTCCGTGCTTGGCTTCGCTATCCGGGTTTTGGACGCTTACAAGTGAGAAACTAGATTTTTCGCATCTGTAAATGTAAACGACTATAAGAGCCTCTCTGTCTTAGTATGAGCTCTGTAGACGTACGTTCACTATGAAAAGTCTTGGCGCAACCATCTTCATGTCGACACGACAAAATTTTTTTTCTCTCTTTTTCAAGAAATGCTTTCAGAAGCTCTCTCTTTCGACTCCGAGCACTCTTTCGCGTGAACTGAGCTCTACGAGGTTTCCGGCGGTGACCAGGTTGACGGTTCACCGCCGGCGCCAGTCCAGGTAGGCAGATCTTCCTTGCGCACTTTGCAGGGCCCCACGCATCGTAAACGGCGCCCCTGCAAGCGTCTCCTGCGAGGTTTCCAGCGTCCCGCGCAACGTTTCAGGTGGCCTGGCAGAGCTCCCCGTGCGGCGTTCCGCGCTTTGCTTCGCTATCCGGGTTTTGGACGCGAACAAGTAACTTGTAGAGCTTCCCTTAGCAAGTATCTCGTAGAGCTCTTCGGCATCGATGAGCAAGAGGAATTCCGGCGCAGGATGGAGCTAGTAACTTGTAGAGCTTCCCTTAGCATTGCTGGAAGCTTAAGAGTAATTCCGGAGCGCTGGAGAGCGAGTGGGCAAGGAAAATCTCGACGGACCTTTTGGTGACTTTTGGTCGGTTGAAAATTTCGTTCTCGAAATCTGACTATTCGTTTCAGCTCTAGTATTTTTTCCCGTCACATTCGATCTTATTGCCGCTCGCCATCTCGATCTCAGCTCGATCGGGTACCTTTCACTGCCAAAAAGCGTCCCGGCGGGGACGGCCGTTTCGAGTGATCTTGTCACGCGTTGTCGGTATTTTGTACGAAACTCGAGCTGTAGGCCAGCCACAGAGCTGGTAAGCACATCTATCGCATTCAGAATTGTCAGGCGCGTTCGCCTGTCAAATCCAGAGGTCTGAACTCGGTCTGCTAGCCGAGCTAGGTGCACAAAACTATTCGTATTATTCGAGCCATCTTGACAGACGCTCTCGGTTTTCTGTACTCAACTCGAGCTGTAGTACAGCTACAGGGCTCATTGTTACAGACATCGATGGGAATCATCAGTCGCGTTTGTCCATTGAACCGAGAGCTCTGAACTCGGCCTGCTGCCCGAGCTAGGTTCGCGAAACTATTTGTATTGTGCGTATTATCTTGAGAAGTGCTCTCAATTTTCTGCACTCAACTCGTGCTGGGGGAGGGTTACAGTGCTGCGGTTCAGAGATATCGATTTCCACACCTCAGGCGCGTCTGTCGGTCGATTCCAGAGCTCCGAAATCGTTCTGCTGCTCGAACTAGGTTTGCGAAACTATTCTAGCATTGGCGTCGATACTGTTGGTTTTCTGCAGAGAAACTCGGGCTGTAGGGGGGCTGCAGGGCTGGGAATCACATGAGTGACATCAGACGCGCCCGCCTGTCGCATTCAGAGTCTGAACTCGGTTTGATACTGAGTTGCGAAACTGTTTGTTTTTTTGTTAGAGTCATCTTGAGAGGTCTGAAATCGCTTGGGCTGAAAAACTAGTCGTTCTTTGAGTTTTTTCCATACTATGTACTGTCAGGAAGCTCTACGAGTCCCCCGGCGGTAAGAAAGGTTGACGGTTTACCGCCGGCGCCCAGTTGGTCGACCCGGCCAGAACGCACAATGTGATAACTTTTGGGTGGTTTTGCGATTTTTCGAGAGATATTTGACCATTTATATTGAGAACGCAGATTTTTCGCACCTGTAGATGATTATGAGGGCCTCAGCGTCTTAATATGAGCTCTTTACATGCACTTGTACTATCAAAACACTTGGCGAAACCAACTCTATGTCGACGGAAAACAACAATCATGTTTTCTCTTTTTCGAGAAATACTTCGAGAAGCTCTTTCTTTTGATACTGGGCACTCTTACGCGTGTTAGGAGCTCTACGAGGTTCCCGGCGGTGACCAGGTTGACGGTTCACCGCCGGCGCCAGTTATTGCTGGAAGCTTGAGTAATTCCGGGGCGCTGGAGAGCTAGTTGGCAAGAAAAATCTCGACGGACCTTTTGACTTTTGGTCGGTTGAAAATTGTGTTCTCAAAATTTGAACATTCGTTAGAGCTCTAGTATTTTTTCTCGTGATATTCGATCTTATTCCCGCTCGCCATCTTGATCTCAGCTCGATCGGGTAACTTTGAAGGCCAAAAAGCACACGGGCGGGAACGGCCGTTTCGAGTCATCTTGATACGCGCTGTCGGTTTTCCCAAGATAACTCGAGCTTGAGGACAACTACAGAGCTGGTCAGCACAGCTAATGCATTCAGAATGAGCAGGCGCGTTCGCCTGTTGAATCCAGAGGTCTGAACTCGGTCCGCTAGCCGAGCTAGGGTCGCAAACCCATTCGTATTATTCGAGTCATTGTAGCAGACGCTCTCGGTTTTTCGTACTTAACTCGATCTGTAGGGCAGCCACAGAGCTGATAATCACAGAAATCGATTGAGAATTATCAGGCACGTTCGTCTGTTGGATCAAGAGCTCTGAACTCGGCCTGCTCCCCGAGCTAGGTTCGCGAACCTATTGGTATTGTTCGAGTCATCTTGAGAAGTGCTCTCGGTTTTCTGTACTGAAATAGTGTTTGGGAAGGGCCACAGTGCTGCTGGTCACAGGAATCGATTTGGAGACATCAGGCGCGTCTGTTCGTCGAACCGAGAGCTCGGAACTCGGTCTGCTGCTCGAACGAGATCCGCAAAACTGTTGTATTATTCGAGTCATCCTGAGAGGTACTCTCGGTTTTCTGCACTTAACTCAGGCTGTATGGGGGGCTGCAGAGCTGGTAATCACAGGAATCGATCCGCAGACATCAGACGCGTCCGCCTGTCGCATTCAGAGGTCTGATCTCGGTTTCATACTCGAGCTCGATTGGAAAACTGTTCGTTTGTTTTGTTAGAGTCATCTTGAGAGTGGGCTGGAAAACTAGTCGTTCTCTGGAATTCTTCTCCACATTATATATTGTCAGGAAGCTCTACGAGTCCCCCGGCGGTGAGAAAGGTTGACGGTTTACCGCCGGCGCCCAGTTCCGGCGCGCTAAAGAGCTAGTTGGCAAGACAAATCTCGACGGAACTTGACTCGTAGAGCTTCCCTTAGCAAGTTATTGCTGGAAGCTTAAGAGTAATTTCGGAGCGCTGGAGAGCTAGTTGGCTCGAAAAATAAGAACTGAACTTTTCACAACTTTTGGTCGGTTAAAAAGTTTTTGTTCTCGGAATTTGAACATTCGTTAGACCTCTAGTATTTTTCCCGTGATATTCGATCTTATTCCCGCTTGCCATCTCGATCTCAGCTCGATTGGGTACCTTTTACTGCCAAACAACACACTGGCGGGATCGGCCGTTTCGAGTCATCTTGATACGCGCTGTCGGTATTTTGTACTTAACTCGAGCTGTAGGGCAGCTACATTGCTGGTAAGCACACCTATCGCACTCAGAATCATCAGGTGCGTTCGCCTGTTGAATCCATAGGTCTGAACTCGGTCTGTTAGCCGAGCTAGGTTCGCAAACCTATTCGTATTATTCGAGTCAACTTGATACGTGTTGTCGTAATTTTCTACCGAACTCGAGCTGTAGGGCAGCTACAGTGCTGCTAAGCACACCTATCGCACTCAGAATCATCAGGCGCGTTCGCCTGTTGAATCCATAGGTCTGAACTCGGTCTGCTAGCCGAGCTAGGTCCGCAAACCTATTCGTATTATTCGAGTCAACTTGATACGCGTGGTGGGTATGTTGTACTTAATTCGAGCTGCAGGGCAGCTACAGAGTTGGTAAGCACGTCCATCGCATTCAGAATCATCAGGCGCGTTCGCCTCTTGACTCCAGAGGTCTGAACTCGGTCTGCTAGCCGAGCTAGGTCCGCAAATCTGTTCGTATTGTTCGAGTCATCTTGACAAACGCTCTCGGTTTTCTGTACTTAACTCGAGCTGTAGGTCAGCTACAGAGCCTATAGTCACAGAAATCGATTGGGAATTCTCGGGCGCGTTTGTCTGTTGTATCGAGAGCTCTGAACTCGGCCTGCTGCCCGAGCTAGGTTCGCGAAACTATTCGTATTGTCCGAATCATCGTGAAAAGTGCACTCGATTTTCTGCACTGAACTCGTGCTGGGGGAGGGCTACAGTGCTGCGGGTCATAGAAATCGATTTGCACACATCAGGCGCGTTCGTTGGTTGATTCGAGAGCTCAGAACTTGGTCTGCTGCTCGAAACAGGTCCTCGAAACTATTGTATTATTCGAGTCATCCTGAGAGATGCTGTCGGTTTTCTGCACTTAACTCGGGCTGTAGGGGGGCTGCAGGGCTGGTAATCACATGAGTCGATTCGCAGACATCAGACGCGTCCGCCTGTCGCATTGAGAGGTTTGAACTCGGTCTGATACTCGAACTAGGTTGCGAAACTGTTTGTTTTTTGTTAGAGTCATCTTGAGAGGTCTGAAATCGCTTGGGCTGAAAACTAGTCGTTCTCTGGATTGTTTTCCACACTATATACTGTCAGGAAGCTCTACGAGTCCCCCGGCGGTAACAAAGGTTGACGGTTTACCGCCGGCGCCCAGTTAGTGACTTTCGGTCGGTTGAAAAGTTTGTTCTTAAAATTCATTAATTCTTTTGAGCTCTTGTATTTTTCTTGTTATATTAGATCTTATTTCCGCTCGTCATCTTGATCTCAGCTCGAGCGGGTGAATATTACCGAGAAGCACTGTGGCGGGATCGGCCGTTTTGAGTCATCTTGATACGGGCTGACGGTTTTCTGAACATAACTCGAGCTTTAGGACAGCTACAGAGATTGTAATCACAGCTAATCGATGCAGAATGATTAGGCGCGTTCGCCTGTTCGATCTAGAGGTCTGAACTCGGTCTGCTAGCCGAACTAGGTCCGCAAACCTATTCGTATTATTCGAGTCATCTTGACAGGAACTCTCGGTTTTCTGTACTTAACTCGAGCTGTAGGACAGCTACAAAGCTGATATTTGCAGACACCGATTCAGAATTATCAGTTGCGTTTGTCTATCGGAATCGAGGCTCTGAACTCGGTCTGCTGCCCGATCTAGAATCACAAAACTGTTCGTACTGGTCGAGTCATCTTGAGAATTGCTCTCGATTTTCTTTACTCAACTCGGGCTGCTGGTCACAGGAATCGATTTGAAGACATCAGGTGTGTCTGCCTATCGAATCCAGAGCTCAGAACTCGGTCTGCTGCCCGAATTAGGTCTGCGAGACTATTGTATTATTCGAATCTTCCTGAGAGATGCTGATCGTTTGCTGCACTTAACTCGGGCTGTAGAGGGAGTACAGGGCTGGTAATGACAGGAGTCGATTCCCAGAGATCAGACGCGCCTGTCGCATTGAGAGATCAAAAACTATTGACTATGAGTAGGAATGTTGGAAGGTACCGTCGGTTTTCTTAACTTATGTCGAGCTAGGAAGCTCTACGAGTTTTCCCGCGGTAACCAAGATTGACGGTTTATCGCCGGCGCCCAGTCGTACGGAAGAGCGACTGTCAAGATGGCTCGAATAATACTCGTAGAGCTCTTCGGCATCGAGCAGCTAAGAAATTCCGGTGCGAGGTGGAGCTAGTTGGCCGATCCGGCCGAGGCGGACAATGTGGTAACTTTTCGGTGGTTGTCCGAATATTCGAAAGATATTTGACCATTTATTTTGAGAACGCAGTTTTTTCGCACCTGTAGTGGGTTAAGGCGCGCCTGTCATTTTATTTTCAGGTCCGTAGCTGTAGTTTACTATCAAAACACTTGGGGGAATCAACGTTGGATAAAACAGAAAAGCGTGATTTTTCGAGATTCTCAGGTCTTGCCTTAGACGCTTTCTTCATGCTTACCGATGAGCGCCGTGTGAGAAAAGAGCTCTACGAGGCCCGGCGGTAACCTGGTTGACGGTTTACCGCCGGTTCCCAGTACGAAGAGGTTTGCGGACCTAGGTCAGCTAGCAGACCGAGTAACTCGTAGAGCTTCCCTTAAGCAAGTTATTGCTGGAAGCTTAAGAGTAATTCCGGGGCGCCGGAGGGCTAGTTGGCAAGAAAAATCTCGACGGACATTTGGTGATTTTTGGTCGGTGAACATTTTGTTCTCTTCAACTATTCGTTCTCTAGTATTTTTTCCCGTGATATTCTATCTTATTCCCGCTCGCCATCTTGATCTCAGAGCTACAGAGCTGGCAAGCACAGCTAATCGATTCAGAATGATCAGGCGCGTTCGCCTGTTGAACCCAGATGTCTGAACTCGGTCTGCTAGCCGAGGTCCGCAAACCTATTCGTATTATTCGAGTCATCTGGACAGACGCTCTCGATTTTCTGTACTTAACTCGAGCTGCAGGACATCTATAGAGCTCATGCGTACATAATCTGATTCGGAATCATCAGTAGCCGCTGTCTGTTGAATCCAGAGCTCTGAACTCGGTCTGCTGCACGATCTAGAATCGCGAAACTATTCGTAGTGTTCGAGTCATCTTGAGTGCTGTCGGTTCTCTGCGCTCAACTCGGGCTGTGGGGGGGCTGCATGGCTGGTAATCACTGGAATCGATTCGGAGACATCAGGTGCGTCCGCTTTCGAATCCCAGAGCTCCGAACTCTGTCTGCTGCCGTAACTAGGTTCGCGAAACTATTCGTATTGTCCGAGTTATCCTCAGAGATGCTGTCGGTTTCCTGCAGTTAACTCGGGCTGTAGGGGGGCTGCAGCGCTGGTAATCACAGGAATCGATCCAGAGACATCAGACGCGTCCGCCTGTCGCATGCAGAGGTCTGAACTCGGTCTCATACTCGAGCTAGATTTGCCAAACTATTCGAATGTTCGAGTCATCTTGAGAGGTGCTGTCGATTTTTTACGCACGTAAATCGGGCTGTAGGAGAGCTACAGAGGTCGTACAGAAGACAATCCAGAAGCATCGGGGGCGTTCGGCTGTTACATCGGAGAGGTCTTAAACTGCTTGGGCTGAAAAATTGTTTTCAGTGTATTTTTTTTCGACATTATATGTTGTCAGGAAGCTCTACGAGTCCCCCGGCGGTAACGAAGGTTGACGGAAAAACCGCCGGCGCCCATTCAGACCTCTGGAGGCAACAAACGAACGCGCCTGATGATTCTGACTCGACAAGGTGTGCTTACCAGCTCTGTAGCTGTCCTCTATCTCGAGTTTAGTACAAAATACCGACAACGCGTATCAAGATGACTCGAAACGGCCGATCCCGCCAGTGTGCTTTTTGGCAGTGAAAGGTACCCGATCGAGCTTAGATCAAGATGGCGAGCGGGAATCAGATCGAATATTTTTTTCAGCTTTCACCGAAAGTCGGTTGATTCAAGTGGGGAACCGACAGCACCTCTCAGATCACTCGTATAATACGAATAGTTTCGCGGATGTAGCTCGAGTAGCAGACCGAGTCCAGATCTCTCGATGAAACGGGGCACGTGTTTTCACGTGTCCAGGCCACCCAGGGGGGTATCTAACCTGGTGGTCCTGCGCTGGAACCGTGTGATTTCACGTGTTCAGGCCACCCAGGTGGGTATCTAACATGGTGGTCCCGAGCTGGGACCACGTGTTTTCACGTGTTCAGGCCATTCAGGAGGGTATCTAACATGGTGGTCCTGCGCTGGAACCGTGTGTTTTCACTTGTCCAGGCCACCCAGGTGGGTATCTAACATGGTGGTCCCGAGCTGGAACCACGTGTTTTCACGTGTTCAGGCCACCCAGGGTATCTAACATGGTGGTCCCGAGCTGGAATCACGTGTTTTCGCGTGTCCGGGCCACCCAGGAGGATATCTAACATGGTGGTCCTGAGCTGGCCCAGGGGGTATCTAACATGGTGGTCCCGAGCTGGAACCGCGTGTTTTCACGTGTGCAGGCCACCAGGTGGGTATCTAACATGGAGGTCCTGCGCTGGAACCGTGTGTTTTCACATGTTCACGCCACCCAGGGGGTACGTAACATGGTGTTTTTGTGCTCCTGCGCTGCAGGCGCATGTTCTTAGGGGTCTGGGCCACTCCCTCTTGTGCTTGCACGTGTCCAGCCCGCCCAGGCTGGTATCTAACATTTTGCTTCTGCGCTGCAGCCGCGTGGTTTTTGGGGGTCCAGGCCACTCAGAAGGGTTTCTAATAGTGGCCTCCTGGGGCCTTCCTGGGCTTGGAACGGAGCGTCGAGAGTTCATTTGCATCTGGTATCGATTGCAATAGCGCGCGGACGGCGCGAGCGGCATGGTGGACAGCAGCACAATTCAATATCGCGCGGCACAGTTCCACGCGGTATGACACATTTCAACTCAGCACACGGCGCAGCACAGCCCGTGGCACGGTACATCATCATCATCGTTACCTTGAGCATTGCAATTGCCCGTCGGCCAAGTGGGTGTCGTGAAACGTTTCCATGCTTATCATTTCTATATTCCTTTCCGGGTTCGTGGGTCGATCATGTTTGAGGATTGTGAGAGATTCGAAAATTCGTTTTTGAAATGCCGATTTTTGCGCCGTGCAGTCGATGATTCTGCGTGCGACTGTGCAGTTCTCAGGGTTCTAGCTGTCGCGCAGCTCTCACAAATCTGGAGCAACTGTGAACAACGACCACCGCGGCCAGGACCACGGCCAGGACACCCAGGACCACAACCACTACGATAGGGCTGGCGGCTGAAGAGGCGGGGTAGGCAGGGGCCCCGTGATCGCCCGCCACCAGTGCGCCGCCGTGACGTCCGGCCGACGCTCTGGGCGCTTGACCATCGTTGTCGGGCGTCGTCCACTGCGGTCCCACGTGCTCCGCAGCCCCAGCGCTCGTCAGGGCGCGACGTGCGGGTGGTGGCCAGCGATGAGGAGCCCCGTCGGGGCCCGGAGGAAGAGGCGCCATGGTCGATGCGGCGCAGCTCGTGGTGGGTCTCCAGCAGCTGGTGCGGCCAGCGCGGCTGGGGCGACTTCTTGGGCGGGGGCGACCGCTGGAGCGGCCTTTGGCGCTGAGGTGGTCGACCCGTAAATCTGTCGCGAGCGTCCGGGCGTGCTGGCGCGGCGCGGAGGCAGGCGCCTTTGTGTCGGGAGCGCGCGCGCCCTCCCCTCCTCCCGTATCGGGCTCATATTGGGATGCATGCGCCTACTGTAGATTTGAATGCCGGATGATATTGCGATGGCGACAAGAAGGGCCCCAGGTTCAATGTGGAACTTTTGCCGCGCGATGTGCGAGTGCAAGATGAACAACCATATCAACGTAAACGCACGTCTACGAGTACGAATATCCCCCATGTGGACTTTTTTCGGCACGGAGCTTTTCTGCAGGATTTTTGCCACTGGGAGGGTGCCTAGAAAGGTGCGCGCCCCTTGAACCTTTTTGGGGCTGTCTTGGGGCATCTTGGAGGTGCGTAGGAGGCCATATTGAACCATGTTCGAATATTTTGAGCCATCTTGGAGGCAGTCTTGGACTCGGAAGGCCTTCCTGGGACCATCTTAGGCCCGCCTTGAACCTCTAACTACCAGCCCGCACCCCCTCCCAGGCCCAGGGTAGCAGCAGGGGGAGGGGTGAAGCTACCGCCTAGAACGCCGTCTAGCTCACCCCCACCCGCCCTCCGAACACGTAAGTAGTACACGGCTGTCAGCATATCTCTTAGGAGCGCCACGCATGCCATGCGCGCCGCGGGTTTCAGGTGCACCGTGCACCTTTGAGGCTGAAACATGCCAGGCGCGGCTGGTGCGACTCGTGCTTCACGTGCGCCACCTCTGCCACGTGTTCCAGCCGCGCCAGGTTCGACAGATATGGGGGGCCAATAGGGGCCCCAAAGTTCCTGGGGCCGGGGCCCCAAAGAGTTCCGATTTTTGAGGCTCCCGAAACCGAAGTGCCGGGCATTCTGTGGGAATGCGTGCTTCTCTAGTGAGCGCAAAGCAGCGGTGCCGACGGTCAACGAGAGACATGTTTTGGGAGTTGTGGATTACATGAGAGCTTCGAGAAAAAACGCCCCCCCCTGGAAGAGTACAGAGCGGATGGCGCCAGCAACGCGCAGGTGGAGAAGCAGGAGCACGCGCTCGCTGGACAAACGGCGTCGCCACACCATCCCCGTCAAAACACAGGAGGAAAACGGGTTCATGCGTCCCCGCCTTCTTTATCAAAAACCAATGCACAGTGGTCGCGGGGCGCCTGCGCATGTTCCAAATTTGGAGGCAACGTTTTTTCTGTGTGTTTTTTTCAGGGGAGGGATGGTTGGTCTGCGCGCATCAAACAATATGCTGGCACCCTCGCCGTCCTTGTCAAAAACCAAAGCAAAGTGGTCACGAGCCGCCCGTGCATATTCCAGATTTCGAGGCAAAGTCCATTTCCCATTTTTTTCTACACGGGGGCGGTGGGGGGATGGCTGCCCGCATTGGTCCGTGTTGGCTGCTGGTTGCCTGGGGGAGGGGGTGTTCATTCATAGGGAACAGTGAGTTGCCCCTCCCCCGAGCATGGGAAGGAGGGGGAGAAACAGCGAAAAAGGGCAAACCACTTACAGAAGGCTGGCCGGTGGCACTTTGCGGTCGCGGCCCATCCCCCTCACGGACAAGTTTTTCACGACTCGAGGCTGTCATGGATTCGGGGGCCCCCAAACGGTGCGGTGACCACACCGTGCGGTGACTCGGTGGGGATTCGGGGTCACCACACGGTTTTGGGACTCGGGTCGTCCTCCGAGGACGTCTCGGGCGACCGAGGCTTCCGGGGTCCCAAGACCGTGCTGCGACGGACCGTGCGGTGAGGTCTTGGGGGATTTCGAGGTCACCGCACGGTTTGTCACCGCACCGTTTCGGGACTCCAGGCGGAGGACGAGGAGGCGGAGGCGGAGGAGGAGGAGGAGGAGGAGGAGGAGGAGGAGGAGGAGGAGGAGGAGGAGGAGGAGGAGGAGGAGGAGGAGGAGGAGGAGGAGGAGGAGGAGGAGGAGGAGGATGGAGGAGGAGGAGGAGGAGGATGATGAGGAGGAGGATACGGATGGAGGAGAGGAGATGAGATGAGAGATTGGAGGAGGAGGATAGGAGGATGATGGATGAGGATGAGGATGATGATGATGATGATGATGGATGATGATGATGATGATGATGATGATGATGATGATGATGATGATGATGAGATGATGATGATGATGATGATGATGATGATGATGAATGATGATGATGATGATGATGATGATGATGATGATGATGATGATGATGATGATGATGATGATGATGATGATGATGATGATGATGATGATGATGATGATGATGATGTGATGTGAGATGATGATGATGATGATGATGATGATGAGGATGATGATGATGATGAGGATGATGATGATGGGAGGATGAGGAGGAGGAGGAGGAGGAGGAGGAGGAGGAGGAGGAGGAGGCGGAGGAGGAGGAGGAGGCTGTCATGGATGCAGGGGGTCGTCCGCTGCCAGCTCGGACGGACGACAGCCTTCCAGGCCGCGCCCGCGCAGGCGATGCGGCGGCGCCGCCACGCCGTCGGGGCGAGGCGGGGGGCAGCGTAGCGGCAGGGGCCCGCCCGGGGCGCCCGGCGCCTCCACGCCGCCGGCGCGCCGAGGGGGAAAGTGAGAGGGGCAGACCACGTAAGGCGGCGGGGGTTCTTCCGGATGCAGCTCCTGGGAGGTCAAATTCTGTTTTCGCCCTGGTCCGAAATCGGGCTTAATCTGGCTAAATCCCGGTTAATCCGGCTTAATCCCGTTTAATCCCGCTTTATCCAGCTTAATCCCGCTTAATCCGAGGCCCACTCCGGCGTAACAGCTCCCAAATGGGGCTTAATCCTCCTGAATCTTTCCGACGGAAACCTCCCAGTAGTTGCCTCCTAAGGTTCTCAGAAACTCTTTTGTCGGTTTCGATCGGAATGGGTACGGGAAGAATGAGGGTCAAGACCAACGGCAGCTCCTACTCGGATGGAGCCGTGATCGATGTGGGTGTCGCCGCGGGCGTTTTCCATTTGAGGTGGAAGGTGGTCTGCCCGAGAGCGGCCGCTGTCAATTTTGGACAGCGTTGGCTTTTCGGCCTCGTGCCCGTTTTCTACCGCACGCATGCCGGGCGTCCACGTCTTAGCTTGCCGAGAAACCTCCCGCGGCCTCGGAGTCGGCCCAGGAGAGCTGCCCAGGAGGCCGGAGGCCCCCTGAGCCTCCCGCGAGATGGCCCGCCCCATCTCCGCGTCTCTCCCTGGGCGCTCCGCCGATCCATGTCGGTGGGCGCCACCACCGTCTGCATTCAGGGCTTCCCCGCGGATGCCTCGACCAGGGAGCTGAAGAACCTCTGCCGCTTCATGGGCGGCTTCGTGCACGCGCACGTCGCCTTCGCGGCGGCGGGGCCAGGGGCCCTGCCCTCGGCCCTGTTCTGCAAGTTCGAGGCGCCCGAGGCGGCAGTGGCCGCCATCGAAGTCGTGGGCGGGCAGCCCTACGACGTGGACGCGCCGGGCAACGTGCTGAAGGCTCCGGGCCCACGCCGTGTTTCGCCCGCGCAATTCTCTTCCTCCCACAGGCCCCCCCTCCACCATCTCCCCCCCCGCTTCCCCTCCTCCCACCATGTCTCTACCTTTCCTTTCCCCCTTCCCGCCCCCCCCCTTCCCCCCCCCCCCCCTCCCCTGCACTTCCCCCTCTCCCATCCACCTCTCCCTCCCGTTCCCCCTTCTCCTCCTTCTCCTCTTTTCCCCCCTCCTCCACGCCTTCCCCTGGACTGGAGAAGGAGAAATGGAAGAAAGAGGATGATGAGAACGATGAGGAGATGGATGGATGGATGGATGGATGGATGGATGGATGGATGGACGGATGGATAGATGGATGGATGGATGGATGGATCGATGGTGGTTCTGGTGGTGGTGATGCTGCTGCGGCTGATGATGAGGATGATGATGGTGGTGGTGGTGGTGTTGATGATGCTGCTGCTGCTGACGACGACGATGATGATGATGATGATGACGATGATGATGATGATGATGATGATGATGATGATGATGATAGCAATGATGATGATGATGATGATGATGATGATGATGATGATGATGATGATGATGATGATGATGCTGATGATGATGATGATGATAAAAGGGAGGATCATGAGGATGAGGAGCAGGATGAAGAGGGGGATGATGATGAGGAGGAGGAGGAGGAGAAGCAGAAGGAGGAGGAGGAGGAGGAGGAGGAGGATGATAATGAGGAGGAGAAGGAGGAAGAGGAGGTGGAGGAGGATGGGGAGCATGGGGAGGAGAAGGAGGAGGAGGAGGAGGAGGATTAGGAGGAGGATTAGGAGGAGGATGAGGAGGAGGATGAGGAGGAGGAGGAGGAGCAGGAGCAGTGGGAGGAGGAGGAAGGGGAGGGAGAGCAGAAGGAAGTTGAGGATGAGGATGGTGAGGAGGAGGAGGAGCAGAATGTGGAGGAGGAGAAGGACAAGGAGAAGGAGGACGAGGAGGAAGAGGAGGAGGAGGAGGGCACTGAGGAGGAAAAGAAGGGATGATGATGATGCTGCTGATGATGATGATGATGCTGACCATGATGCTGACCATGATGATGATGATGATGATGATGATGATGATGATGATGATGATGATGGATGATGGGGATGATGATGATGATGATGATGATGATGATGAAGATGAGGATGCTGCTGTTGATGATGGTGATACTGAGAATGATGAGGATGATGGTGATGCCGTTGAAGATGACGATGAGGATGCTGTTGTTGCTGATGTTGATGATGACGCTGATGTTGATGATGCTGATGATGATGCTAATGCTGATGATGATGCTGGTGATGATGATGCTTATGATGATGACGATGATGCTGGTGGTGGTGGTGATGATGATGATGACGATGATGACGGTGGTGGTGATGGTGGTGGTGGTGGGGGTAGTGATGATGATGATGATGCTGGTGCTGATGATGATGCTGCTACTAATGATCATGATGATGCTTATGAGGATGAGGATGATGATGGGGTTGAAGATGAGGATTGTGATGATGGTGCTGATGATGATGATGATGCCGTTGCTGATGATGCTGATGATGCTGATGATGATGCTGATGAGGATGATGAGGATGATGATGATGATGCTGATATTGATGCTGATGATGCTGCTGATTATGATGGTGGCGCTGATGCTGATGCTGATGCTGATGATGATGATGATGATGATGATGATGATGATGATGATGATGAGTGTAATGATGACTATGATGATGATGGTGCTGTTGTTGCTTATGATGATGATGATGATGTTGATGCTGCTGCTGATGATGCTGATGAGGATTCTGATGATGATGTCGATGATGCTGATGATAATGATGCTGATGGTGATGCTGATGATGCTGACAACGATGATGATGCTGATGATGATGATTATGATGATGATGATGATGCCGATGATGATGCTGATGCTGATGATGATGATGCTGATGATGATGGTGGTGGTGGTGGTGGTGGTGATGTTGATGGTGATGATGCTGATGATTCTGATAATGATGTTGTTGGTGGTTGTGGTTGTGTTGGTGATTATGATGATGCTGTTGATGATGTTGACGCTGATGCTGACGCTGATGATGATGGCGATCTTCATGCTGATGACGATGACGATGATGTTGATGGTCATGATGATGATGATGATGATGACGATGATGATGATGATGATGATGATGATGATGATGATGATGATGATGATGCTGTTGCTGATAATGATGGTGCTGCTGATGATGATGATGATGATCATGATGTTTCTGATGCTGATGATGAGGAGGAGGAGTTGAATGATACTTACGAGGAGTATGAGGATGATAATGATGGATGACGTTGGTAGTGATGATGCTGATCATGATCATGATGATGCTGATGATGGTGAATAAGGATAAAAATAATAAGAGTAACAATCGTCATAATCATAATCAGAGAAAGCAGACAACACATAATACTAGTACCATGAAGAAGGCGATGAATATTAGCATTAATGGTAATAAGCCTGATGGCAATAACAATTAACATACTACTAATTATCATACTACGAATAATTCAAAGAGGGGGAGGAGGAGGAGGAGGAGGAGGAGGAGGAGGAGGAGGAGGAGGAAGAGGAGGCTGAGGAGGAGGAGGAAGAAGAGGACCATTGGACACCCAAACGTCATCAACGATGTTGTTGTAAACCCTCCCTCCACGGTCCCTCCTTCAGGGGCCCCTACAACGGTTTATTTCCACTGGGGAAGCTGCCTCGTTGGAAAACAACCGTTTCAAGACCTTGCAGCATGCCAACGCAATTTGCTCGGGGTTCCAACTCCACGGAACAACCTGACTGTTGCGCCAGAGCGCCATTCCTGAGATGTCAACACAGCGAATCAAAGTAATTGTTGCGCCCTCATAATCCTGAATCCTTCCAGTAACACCGTTTTTGGTACGCTGTTCATGGGGACCCGTGAAACGCTTGCATTTGGTTTGCACGAACGCGCGGTGCTAAGGCGAGACCCACATTTTGAAAAGAAACCTACCTCAATCCGTGAAACTCTTGCATTTCTTTAAAAGCAAATTGGGCGGCGCTGAAGCGAGAGCCTCTTTGAGAACCACAGGCCCGCATTCCGTGAAACTCTTTGCAACTGTGAAAATCATTTTGAGAAACACCCACCTTCAATCGTGAAGCGCTTGCAGTTTTCTAAAACGAATGCGCGCGGCGCTGAAGCGAGAACCACATTGTGAAAACGACCCGCCTCCAAACAGTGTAACTCTTGCGCGTATTTAAAAAGAAGCTGTGCGCGGTGCCTAAAGCGAGAACAACATTTTGAAAACCACCCGCCCCCAATCCGCGAATCGGTTGTCATGTTTGGAACTTCAGGGTCATAAAGGGTGGTGCAGTCTCATGCGAAACGCCCGACGCGCCCTAAAAACTTGCCTCGGGGTGCGACAGGGGAGGTTATTTATGAGGAAGAGGAATGGAGGAGGGCGATGAGGAGGGGGAGGGGGTGGGGAGGAGGAGGAGGAGGAGGAGGAGGAGGAGGAGGAGGAGGAGGAGGAGGAGGAGGAGGAGGTGGTGCAGTAGGAGGAGGAGGAGGAGGAGGAAGCGGAGGAAGGAGGAGGAGGAGGATGAGGAGGAGGAGGCGGAGGCGGAGACGGAGGGGTAGCAATAGTAGTAGTGGTGGTAGTAGTCGTCGTAGCAGGAGTAGTCGTACTACTACTAGTAGTAGTAGTAGTAGTAGTAGTAGTAGTAGTAGTAGTAGTAGTAGTAGCAGTAGCAGTAGCAGTAGCAATAGCAGTAGGTCGCCGTCGTCGTCGTCGTAGTAGTAGTAGTAACAGTATTGGCAGTAGTAGTAGTCGTAGTAGTTGTAGTAGTAGTCGTAGTAGTAGTAGTAGTAGTAGTAGTAGTAGTAGTAGTAGTAGTAGTATGCGTATTATTTTTAGTAGTAGTAGTAGTATTAGTAGTAGTAGTAGTAGTAGTAGTAGTAGTAGTGGCGGTGGTGCTGGTAGCAGTAATAGTCGTAATAGTAGTAGTAGTCGCAATGGTAGTAGTAGTAGAAAATGTGTAGTATTAGTAGTAGTGGTAGTCGTAGTAGTAGTAGTAGTCGTACTAGTTGTAGCCGTAGTAGTAGTAGTAGTAGTAGTAGTAGTAGTAGTAGTAGTAGTAGTTAGTAGTAGTAGTAGTAGTAGTAGTAGTAGTAGTAGTAGTAGTAGTAGTAGTGTAGTAGTAGTAGTAGTAGTAGTAGTAGTAGTAGTAGTAGTAGTAGTAGTAGTAGTAGTAGTAGTAGTAGTAGTAGTAGTAGTAGTAGTAGTAGTAGTATAGTCGTAGTAGTCGTAGTCGTAGTTAGTAGTCTTGTAGTAGTAGTTGTAGTAGTAGTAGTAGTAGCGAGTCGCAGCAGTAGTAGTAGTAGTAGTAGTAGTAGTAGTAGTAGTATTAGTAGTAGTAGTAGTAGTAGTAGTAGTCGTAGTCGTAGTAGTAGTAGTAGTAGTAGTTGTAGTAGTAGTATTCGTAGTTGTAATAGTGGTCGTAGTAGTCGTAGACGAAGAAGAAGTAGTATTAGCAGTAGTAGTAATAGTAGTGTTATGAGTAGTAGTAGTTCTGGTAGTAGTAGTCGTCTTAGTCGTACTCGTAGTGGTAGTAGTAGTCGTAGTAGTAGTAGTAGTAGTAGTAGTAGTAGTAGTTAGTAGTAGCGTAGTATAGTAGTTAGTAAGTAGTAGTAGTAGTAGTAGTGTGTATAGTCGTAGTCTTAGTCGTAGTCGTAGTTAGCGTAGTAGTAGTTGTTCAGTAGTTAGTAGTAGTAGTAGTAGTAGTAGTAGTAGTAGTGTAGTATAGTAGTAGTAGGGTAGTAGTAAGGGTAGTTAGTAGTGTAGTGTAGTAAGTAGTAGTAGTAGTAAGTAGGTATATAATAGTAAGTAGTTGTTAGTAGTGTAGTAGTAGTTGTAGTAGTAGCGTAGTAGTAGAGTAGTTAGTAGTAGTG
>CAUYUJ010007610.1:0-7500 GCA_963575745.1 Prorocentrum cordatum | reverse complement strand
TGTCCTGAACTGGAACCACGTGTTTTTACGTGTTCAGGCCGCCCAGGGGGGATATCCAACATGGCGTCGGGCCCAACGCCGAATTATCGGGAAACGCACGGGGGGCCGAAAAGCGCTACCCGAACATATCCCAATCCAGGACAGTAATGCTTTCTTGCTCTGGGCAGGGGGTGGCGCTTTGGGGGCCTCTCCTGGGAAGACATTGTGAGGGTGTGTCGAGCGGAAGCGCGAATTCAGCGTATCCAGGCCACGCAGGGGGTATCCAATATGGTTACCCCGAGCTGGAACCATATGTTTTTACATGTCCAGGCCACCCAGGGGGGTATCTAACATGATTGTCCTGAGCAAGGACCACGTGTTTTAACTTGTTCAGGGCACTCAGGGGTGTATCTAACATGGTTGTCCCGAGCTGGCACCACGTGTTTTCACGTATCCAGGGGACCCACGGGTGTAGCTAACATGGTTGCCCAGAGCTGGCACCCACGTTTTTGCGTGTCCAGGCCACCCAGGGGGGTATCTAACATTGTTGACCCGAGCTGGCACCACGTGTTTTAACGTGTCCAGGTCACCCAGTGGTGTATCTAACCTGATTGCCCCGAACTGGAACCGAATGTTTTTACTTGTCCAGGCCGCCCAGGGGGATATCTAACATGGCGTCGGGCCCACCGCCGAATTACCAGGAAACGCACGGGGGGGGGCGCGAAACGCGTTACCCCAACACATATCCCAAACCAGAAAAGTGATGGTGTCTTGCTCTGGACAGGGGGTGGCGCTTTGGGGGCCTCTCCTGGGAAGACATTGCGAGGATGTGTCGATCGGGACCGCGACGTCAGCGTATCCAGGCCACGCAGGGGGTATCTAACATGGTTGTCCTGGGCTGGATCCATGTGTTTTCATGTGTCCAGGCCACCCAGGGGGGATATCTAGCATGGTTCCCCCGAGCTGCCACCCAGTCCCGAACTGGCACCACGTGTTTTTACGTGTCCAGGCCACTTAGGGGGGTATCTAACATGGCTGTCCCGAGCTTGAGACACGTGTTTTAACGTGTCCAGGCCACCCAGAGGGGTATCTGACATGATTCTCCCGAGCAAGGGCCGTGTGTTTTAACGTGTCCAGGCCACCCAGGGCGGTATCTAACATGCTCGTCCCGAATTGGAATCCCGTGGTTTTACGTGTCCAGGCCGCCCAGGGGGGTATTTAATATGGCGGATCCATGTGCTTTAACGTGTGCAGGCCACCTAAGGGGTATCTAACATGGGCCTTCCTGGGGCCTGGAACGAACGTCTAAAACGAAGATGTGTTGAGGATGTCTCGAGCGAACAACTTGTATTCACGTGTTCAGTTCGCCCAGGCGGATGTCTAACATGAGGTGGCACGTCCATTGGCACGTTCCGTAGCGCGTCCCCTTGGCTTGGCACGTCCCGCGGTGCGTCCCCGTGGCACGTCCCCTGGCACGTCGCCTTGTGCGTCCCTCGGGACGTTCCGCGGTGCGTCCTCCTGGCATGTTCTCCTGTCGATCAGCTCTGGGGCAGCTACTATGTGCTCAGGCAGCTCGAGCTTACGATCCGGATCAGTTCGGTCAGGACTCGGATGCAAAGGAGGACTCGATCCAGAACGCTATAGGGCGCAACCTCGGCATTGCACATCGCAATTCAGCACGGTGCAGCGCAGCACAGCTCTCGGCACGGTACATCAATATCGATAACTCAGCAGTGCAACTTGGCACGTTCCGTGGCGCGTCCCGTGGCGAGTCCCCCTGGCACGTTGCGCGGCGCGTCCCTTGGCACGTCCCGTGGCACGTCCATTGGCACGTTCTGTAACGCGTCCCCTTGGCACGCCCCACGGTGCGTCCCCGTGGCACGTCCCCTGGCACGTCGCCTGGTGCGTCCCGTGGGACGTTCCGCGGCGCGTCCTCCTGGCATGTCCCCATGTCAATGCTCTGGGCCAGCTACTATGTGCTCAGGCAGCTCGAGCTTAAGATCCAGATCAGTTCGGTCAGGACTCGGATGCAAAGGAGGACTCGATCCAGAACGCTATAGGGCACAATCTCGGCATGGCACATCGCAATTCAGTACGGTGCAGCACAGCATAGCCCTCGGCACGGTACATCAAGATCGATAGACTCAGCGTTGAATTTTCCCTTCGCCCAATCAGGTGTCTTTGAAGCGTTGCCACGCCTTACATTTCTGTATTCCTTTCCGGGTTCGTGGGTCGATCATGTTTTGTTTGGTTGTTTATCCGTAAGGGCTTCGCCCACATGCCGCCGGCCCCCCCTCTCTGAGAATGAGACTTGCCAGAGCTGTGTTGGGATGTCTGGACGCTGACGCGAAGCAATGTTGGAACTTCACGTGAGGGCCAATATCAATTTACGAAGGTCTATGGCTTCGGTGGCGCGAAGATCAGGTCATTTACGATGGTTTATGGCTTCGGGGACGCAGATATTGTATAATTTACAAGGGTTTGCGGCCTCGGGGACGCACATATTGTTTAATGCACGATGGGTTTTTGTCCTCGGGGACGCAAATATTGTATAATTTACGATGGTGGGGAAGCGACTATTTTGTATTTTGCTAGGGTTTGTGGCTTCGGGGACGCAAGCATGGTGTAATTTACGAAGGTTTATGGCCCTGGTGACGCGAATAGTTGATAGTTTTTGATGGTTTATGGCTTCGGGGTCGCGAATACTATGTGATTTACGAGGGTTTATGGCTTCGGGGACGCGAGTATGGAGTATTTTACAAGGGATTGTGGTTTCGGGGACGCGAATGTTGTTTAGTTTGCGAGGGTTTATGGCATCGGAGACGAATATGGCGTAATCTATGAGGGTTTATGGCCCTGGGGACGCGAATCTCATGTATCATTATGTGTCCCGCGACCCCCCGGGAATTCAGACAACGCGATTTGGGGACGCTAGCCAGGACGCTTTTCGGCTCCCCCCCCCTCGCGCGTTCAGCAGCAAATAACAGTAAGGAAACAGAAAGCAGGACTGTAACAGTGGAAACTGGAAGCTGCAACTGGTACACGGAGCTGCAAGCCTGATCTTCGCAGCCCGATGGCTTGTGCAAGGGGGCCGGCGGATTTGTTTGTGGATTTGTTTGTTTTGGTGTATGGTTTGTGCTGTTTGTTACCTTTTCGGCGTCGCCGGGCTGTCGGCGCGGCCTGGAAGTGCCAGAGTGGATCCCCGGCGAAAAAAGAGGTCCCAGTGATGTGTTCGAGAGTTTGGGTCGGGTCGGACGAAACGAAACGGTGGGATAGGGAGAGCCGGGGTTACATTTGCTGCGTGCAGCATGCAGCTGGTTTCCCTCCCGCCGCTGGACGCCTCCTCGATACATTTGCTCCAGTGGGGGGGGGGCGGCCGGAAAACCAGTACGCGAGTTGAATCGCTAACCCTTTGCTTCACTAACCACCCTCATCGGGCCCACGTCGTGGCCTCGGTTGGGCCACGTTTCGGGCGATCAGGAATCCCGGGTGCACACTTGTAATTGGATGCGTTGGCCGCGCCGCGCGTGCTTCCAGTGCATCTGTGCAGCCTAGTTCCTGCTGCAAGCCCATCGCATCATAAAAGTGCTCGCTGTGGTTTTCAATTCGCCATCACTCCGTCCACTTCTAGTTTCAGGAGTGCCCTTGGTGCCGCCAAAAGTGTAGTATGTTTCCCGCGCAGCGTCAATCAAGCAGGACGGTTCAGCAAGCCACCAGTGCACCGCTGCCAGGCAAGCGTTGCTTGCCCCCCCTCGATTTTTTGCATGCTGCTGCGAGGATCCGTGCATTCATGCGAACATCGCGTAGAGCCGAGTAATGCTTCGCGCAGGCAGAGGCCATTTTGGGCTGCATGTGGGATGCCCCATCTCAGCATGACCATCCGTCATCCTACTGGAGTCTGCAACTCGTGCCGAATGATCCATTTGCCGTCGCAGCCGCCAGTTCTAACTTTTCAATACCACCCCCGTGGACCTGGCACGTGGGGTAACCATGTGCTGACACACATACCAGCTCTCGTACTTCTTGATACTACCATCCTCGCAACTCCTTGTATATCACTTCTCGCAACTCCTCGTTTATCCTGTCGAGTTCAATGTTACAGGACGATGTCGCTGCTAGTATGGAAGCCGTGAGCTTGTGCCGTCTCCGCGCTCCGCTGAGCCCCTTCAAGCTCCACTTTGCTGGCGACGGCAGTACATGCTCGGCTCCCGCCTGCGGGTGGCCAAGAGCTCAATCTGCTTGCTGCCGAAGCAACCGTGCCTCGAGTACGAACGCGCTCCAGGCGCTCTCCCTGCACGCAGCCGGCGTTTCTTTATATCTTAATTCCCTCTCCCTCTCTCATCCTCTGTCGCTTCTATGTATGTCAGGAGGGAAAGAAACTCACAGACACAATTACTCGTCGATTCCCCAGAAAATATGGGAAACTATGGGGATTGGGGGAAGACGAAAACCCAGAAAATATGGGAACATATGGGACATATTTTATTTGGTGTATTTATTTGTGTGTCCTTGGGCCCCTTCAGTATGCGTTCTTCAGGCAGCGCTCGATGGGGGAGACGCGAGGGACTCGGGCCAAGCGTCTTCGGCGAGAAGAGATGGGGACGTTTTTTTCGAGGCATGTCCAGTTGTGGCGGCGAGAGGTCTCCAGGAGGCCCAGAATGGACAAACATCGCTGGGGAGGGCTGCCGTTTTCTTGACTGGCCCTCCAACAAACATGAGGAGGAGGAGGAGGAGGAGGAGGAGGAGGAGGAGGAGGAGGAGGAGGAGGGGAGGAGGAGGAGGCGGACGGGTTGGGTGATGTCCTGGGGCGCGACGCCTCTCCAGAGTGCCGCAGGAGGAGAGCTGGTGACGCTCGCGGTCCTGGGCCTGACGGACAGGGGCCGCCGCCCGGAGGAGGTACAGGACTGGTTCAGAGGTCGGCACGACCGAAACGGGTATTCAGTATCAGAGGAGGAAAAGGTACCCATACCTCTGCCCCCTCGCCCGCTTTACTCCTTTGGGCCTCCTGGGAGGCCCTCGTCGCCACCGCTGGATTCGCCTCGAAATCCTGGTCAGAACGCACCCCAGCAGGCGTGGCCTCCCAGTGTGGCCTCCCAGTCCCCCCGCGTGGCCCCACGGCGCAGCCTCCCGGCGTGGCCCCCCGGCGTGGACCTCCTCCTCCTCCTCCTCCTCCTCCTTCTCCTCCTCCTCCTCCGCCTCCTCCTCCTCCTCCTCCTCCTTCTCGGGTCGCCTACCTCCAGAGGGGCGGCTTTCCGACGGACGAACGCGCGCAGGGACGAGGTACAATCCGTTCGGGCACCTTCTCCCCGACGGAGAGCGGGGACGAAGACCGACAGCATATGTGGTTCATTTTGAGCAGGGCTCGCTGTCGGTATCGCCGCGGACGCGTTCCAGCGGGGGACGGGGAGTCGCCTGCCCAACAGCGGCCGCTGTCGATCTTACACAGCATTCGCTGTTGGGCATCGTGCTCATTTGCTCCGCACCCGTTTTGGGCGTCCAGAAGAGGGCTGCCCGGATTTGTTACTCTGCAGCCCAACGAGCGGCTCGGCGGCTTCTTCGTTAAGTTCGACTCGCAGCCCGCTGCCGAGAGGGCGCTGCAGGAGGCCAACTCGCTGCAGTACGGAGCCGAGTGGGCGCGGCGCAACCTGGACGACGACAGGGGCGTAGCAGTCCCACAGGTAACGGTTGCACCGATAGTGCACGGACCACCCGCGATGGTCCCTGTGGGGACGGCTCAGAGGAGATACACCGCCTCGGGCGAGGAGCTGATGACCCTGGCCGTGCTGGGCCTCAGGGACAGGCCGGCGGCGTGCCCAGGGTGGAAGTGCGAGGGGGCAGGCCTTTTCAGAGGGCGGCGGGGCTTCTCGGAAGCCCTCGCGCCTTCTGAGAAGCCGTTTGTGCCCTCAGAGACGGATCGGGGGTGGACAGAACCCCCACCCTGACACGATTAGTGAGTTGTCCGTTTTCGGTTCTTGAGAGGGCGCCGCGGCCGTCATTTTCCTGGCTTGCGCCCGCCAGGTTTGGGCCCGAGGTCGTTTTCACCAAACCACGTTTTACTAAAGGGGGCTCTGTCCATCCCCGAGAGAAGCCGTTTGTGATTTCGGAGAAGGACCAGCAAGCTTCTCAGAAGGCTGCAGGCCTTCTGAGCCCTCTGAGAGGACTCGCCTCCTCTGCCTTCCCCCCCTGCGCCCGTCACCGAACAGGGGCCTGGACGTGGACGAGGTGCAGCAATGGTTCCTGAACCGCCCCGGCTATGTCAACCTCCAGTGGAACGACAGGATCGGTGGGATCTTCGTGAGGTTCTCGTCCTTCGTCGACGCCGACCGTGCCCTCCACGACGCGGGGGCCCGGGGCTATGGGGCGGAGTGGGCGCGGCGGAATCTGGACGACGACAGGGGGGCCGCGACTGCTTGGCCCCCGGCGCGCTTCCCCGCGCAGCCGCAGGCTTACGGCGCGCAGCAGGCGCACAGGACGCTGCAGGCCCACGGCGCACCGCAGGCCTACGGGGCTCCCTCGTTCCACGGCGCCGCGCCGTACCAGCAGGGCGGGCCGCCGCCGAAGCGGCCGCGCGGCATCGTTGGTGAGCTTGCCACGATAGCCGTCCTGGGCTTCAACGTGAAGCAGGGCAGCTTCCCCGACAGCCTGCAGGACTATCTGGTGGCCTCTCTGGCGTTTCCTCGCCGCCGTGCCCTCGGGGCCTCCACGGGGTCTCTCCACGGGGCAGCTGGCACGCGAGCGCACGCACACGCGCATACCAGAAGTGCACAGAAACGCCCAGATGGGCGTATGAGTTCCGGCAAGTCAGGGGTCTAGGTCTTCACCATCATCCGACTCTTCAAATTGTATTGGCCTTGGGCACTCCACGACGCGCCCTGGGCACGGAGGTGGATTTCAGGAGTAAGGTCGGCTTCGTGGCCCTGCAGATGAACGACCGTGTCGACGGGCTCTTCGTGAAGTTCGCTACCGCTGCTTTGGCGGAGCAGGCCATGAGTGAGGCCAATGCCATCAATCTGGGCGCGGAATGGGCTCGGCGCAACCTCGACCTGTGAGCTTGGATCGTTTACAAGGGTGCACTTATCCGTGGCCGGCCAGGGCGTTGCCAGGAACGGTTAGTGTTGTTCTAGACGCTTCGCGTACCCCCATCAGCCCATCCAGAAATCATGCCCCGACGAGTTGCACCGATCAGAGATGTGGAGGATAATGCAGTGGAATAAAGGGCTGGGTGAGACGTCGTGCACTAAGTAGGGGAGGATGGAGGATGAATCGGAGGAGGAGGATGAGGATCAGGATAAGGAGGAGGATGAGGAGGATGAGGAAGAGGAGGAGTAGGGGGAGAGGATGATGATGATGATGATGATGATGATGATGATGATGATGATGATGATGATGATGATGATGATGATGATGATGATGATGATGATGATGATGATGATGATGATGATGATGATGGTGATGGTGTTGATGATGATGATGATGGTAATGACGATGGTGATGATGGTGGTGATGATGATGATGATGATG
>CAUYUJ010007609.1:40000-45635 GCA_963575745.1 Prorocentrum cordatum | reverse complement strand
AGACCACCCCCTGCGCACCCCCTCCGGTGTCGAGACAACGCCACGCCTGCAATGCCTGGACGACCCTGGCACGCATAGGGAGACCACCCCCTGCGCACCCCCTCTGGTGTCGAGAAAATGCCACGCCTGCCATGCCTGGACGACCCTGGCACGCATAGGGAGACCACCCCCTGCGCACCCCCTCTGGTGTCGAGAAAATGCCACGCCTGCTATGCCTTGCGACAATGTCGTGGACAGCGGGCAAGCTCAGGGACCACCCCCTGCGCACCCCCTACGGTGTCGTGAAACTGCCACGCCGACTACGCTTTGCGACAATGTCGTTGATAGCGGGCAAGCTCAGGGACCACCCCCTGCGCACCCCCTACTGTGGCGTGAAATTGCCACGCCCGCTAGGCTTTGCGCCCGTGTTGTGGATAGCGGGCGAGCTCAGGGACCACCCCCTGCGCACCCCTTACGGCGTCGTGTAACTGCCACGCCTGTTATGCCTGGACGGCCCTGGCACGCATAGGGAGACCACCCCCTGCGCACCCCCTCTGGTGTCGAGAAAATGCCACGCCTGCTATGCCTGGACGACCCTGGCACGCATAGGGACACCACCCCCTGCGCACCCCCTCTGGTGTCGAGAAAATGCCACGCCTGCTATGCCTGGACGACCCTGGCACGCATAGGGAGACCACCCCCTGCGCACCCCCTGTGGTGTCGAGAAAATGGTACGCCTGCTATGCCTGGACGACCCTGGCACGCATAGCGCACCCCCTCTGGTGTCGAGAAACTGCCACGCCTGCTATGCCTGGACGACCCTGGCACGCATAGGGAGACCACCCGTGACCACCCCCTCTGGTGTCGAGAAAATGCCACGCCTGCTATGCCTGGACGACCCTGGCACGCATAGGGAGACCACCCCCTGCGCACCCCCTCTGGTGTCGAGAAAATGCCACGCCTGCAATGCCTGGACGACCCTGGCACGCATAGGGAGACCACCCCCTGCGCACCCCCTCTGGTGTCAAGAAAATGCCACGCCTGCTATGCCTGGACGACCCTGGCACGCATAGGGAGACCACCCCCTGCGCACCCCCTCTGGTGTCGAGAAAATGCCACGCCTGCTATGCCTTGCGACAATGTCGTGGATAGCGGGCAAGCTCAGGGACCACCCCCTGCGCACCCCCTGCGGTGTCGTGAAACTGCCACGCCTACTAGGCTTTGCGACAATGTCGTGGATAGGGGGGGGGCTCAGGGACCACCCCCTGCGCGCCCCCTACGGTGTCGTGAAACTGCCACGCCTGCTAGGCTTTGCGCCAGTGTTGTGGATAGCGGGCGAGCTCAGGGACCACCCCCTGCGCACCCCCTACGGTGTCGAGAAAGTGCCACGCCTGCTAGGCTTTGCGCCAGTGTCATGGATAGCGGGGGGGCTCAGGGACCACCCCCTGCGCACCCCCTACGGTGTCGTGAAATTGCCACGCCTGCTAGGCTTTGCGACAGTGTCGTGGATAGCCGGCGAGCTCAGGGACCACCCCCTGCGCACCCCCTACGGTGTCGTGAAACTGCCACGCCTGCTAGGCTTTGCGATTGTGTCGTGGATAGCCGGCGAGCTCAGGGACCACCCCCTGCGCACCCCCTCTGGTGTCGAGAAAGTGCCACGCCTGCTAGGCTTTGCGCCAGTGTCGTGGATGGCGGGCGAGCTCAGGGACCACCCCCTGCGCACCCCCTCTGGTGTCGAGAAAGTGCCACGCCTGCTAGGCTTTGCTGTGTTGTGAAGTGTGCTACGCGTGTCTCGTGTACGTGCCGTGCAGGTATTGCGCTTGGGTGAGGTAGTGTCTGTGTGCCTGTGTGTGCTTGTGTGTCTGTGTGTATGTGTCTGTGTCGTTGTGCCTGAGTATGTATGTGTGTATGTGTGCCTGTGTGTGTGTTGTGTGTAGATGTGCTGTGAATATGTGTGTGCTGTCAGCACTAATGCAAGTGAGAAAGTGCTGTGCTGAGCTGTGCCGTGCTGAGCTGTGCCGTGCTGAACTGAGCTGAGCTGAGCTGAGATGTGCTGAACAGTGCTGTGAGGAGGAAGGGAAGAGTGAGGTGTGAGTGTCGCGGGTGCGGCGCGGCAGGGAAGAAAACCAGAACCCCACGAAGAATGTGGGGAACTACGGAACACTCGTTCCATCCGTATCTTGGCCGCGCTCGCGAGGATGCGGTTGTAAAAACCCATTACGCTGATCGGGCGCGTCTGGGCTGGGTCGTAGAACGCCCCCGAGCCTATCTTCGCAGCGATGCCCCAGGCCCAGAAGATCTCGCGCATACTCGAGCTGTTCGCGGAGAAGTACTGCCAGGCCCCGGCCCCCGGGCCGCCAGGGAGCCCGCCAGCTTGCACGGGCCACGGGAGGAGGGCGAGGAGGAGCAAGAGACGATCGGGAGCAGCGGCAGAGGCTCCTCCTCCTGCTCCTCCTCCTCCTGCTCCTCCTCCTCCTCCTCCTCTTCCTCCTACTCTTCCTCCTACTCCTCCTCCTCCTCCTCGTCCTCGTCGTCCTCCTCTCAGCCGACGCGTCCGCATCAGCGTCCTATCTTCATCATCAATGCCCATGCCTCCGCCTCTCCGTCATCGTCGTCCGCATCCTCCTCCTCCGGCCGCCCCGCGTCCTCCTGATGCCTGCCGACTAATTACAGACGAGGACGACTACTCTTCCCCTCTTCCGAACGCCGCCTCCCCCTCCTCCTCGGTGTAGTCCTGCCAATAATCATCAGAGCGTTCTGACCTGTCTCCCTCCTTGTTCTCCCTCCTCCTCCTCCTCCTCCTCCTCCTCCTCCTTCTCCCTCCTCTGCTCCTCTCCCTCCTCCCACGTCCTCTTCCTCCTCCAGCCTTTGTCCTGATGGCTCGCTCTTCCCTGTCGCATCCGCGGACGCGTCCGCAGGCCAGGCCGAGCGTGTCGCCTGAGACTGCCCCACCGCTTACGATCCTGAGGCCTGAGAAAGATCAGAGCTTGAACATAGTATCGCTCGGACGTGTGCACTTTTCTCGGCGGGGATTATTGAGGAGCATCCTGGATCATCCTGCGAGAAACAACCACGCCGAAACCGAAACATGCACGGGAAATGGGCGGGTGGACCGTTTTCAAAACGGAGCTCTCGTTGTGGCGCCACGCATTCGTTCCAAATGTTTTGAACAGTTTCAAAGATGGGGGCGGGCCGTTTTCAAAACGGAGCTCTCGCTGTGGCGCCACGCATCAGTTCAACATGTTTTGAACAGTCTCACAGATGGGGGGCGGGCCGTTTTTTCAAAATGGAGCTCTCCCCTCAGCGCCGCGCGAATTCGTTGTCATAAGCCGCAACAGCTTCAAGGATGGAGACGGGCTCCGTCTCAAAGTGTGTGGTGCTCGTTGTAGCGCCACGCGCATGTCTTGTTAGAAGTTTACAACCGTTCGGAAGACCCGTAAGGCTGGAGTCCCAGAAATGGTGTTCTGGTACAGTATAGGACTGCCAGGACGCAGTGGTCACGTGGGTTCGCGTTGATGACGTCTTAGGAGTGGAATTCTTCACGCTTCGCGTATCCCCACCAGCCCATCTCAAAACAGAAAATCTTGCGAAGCATGCCGACAGTCGTGTTTTTCAGGCGTGTGTCCGCTTGCCCCCGCATATCTCCCTTGTTCCACCTTCCTCCCGCCTCCTTGTACATCCTCCTTGTGGTGGGAGCGGGAGAAGGACGAGAGGCGGAGGAGGAGGGAGAGAAAGCGGTGGGAGGCAAGAGGGATTTAGCGGAGACGACGACCACAGCGATGATCCTAACAACGACGACGCACCCGACGACGACGACGATATCGACCGCAACGACGACGACGACGACCACAACCGCGACGACGACGACGACGACGACGACGACGACGACGTCGACGACGACGACGACGAAGGCGGCGGCGACGACGACGACGACGACGACGACGACGACGACGACGACGACGACGACTGGTGGGAGTCGTTGGGGCCCCTCGTGGTGTGAGTCGTTCGGCCCCATCGTCCTTGTGTGAGTCCTTCGGGCCCCTTTTCCTGGTGTGAGTCGTTCGGGCTCCTCGTGGCGTGAGTCGTTCGGGCCCCTCGTCCTGGTGTGAGCCGTTCGGGCTTCTCGTGGTTCGAGTCGTTCGGGCCTCTCGTCCTGGTGTGAGTCGTTCGGGCCCTTCTTCCTGGTGTGAGTCGTTCGGGCTCTTCGTGGTGTGAGTCGTTCGGGCTCTTCGTCCTGGTGTGAGTCGTTCGGGCTTCTCGTGGTGTGAGTTGTTCGGGCCCATCGTCCTGGTGTGAGTCGTTCGGGCTCCTCCTCCTGGTGTGAGTCGTTCGGGCTCCTCGTGGTGTGAGTCGTTCGGGGCCCTCGTCCTGGTGTGAGTCGTTCGGGCTCCTCGTGGTGTGAGTCGTTCGGGCGCCTCGTCCTGGTGTGAGTCGTTCGGGCCCCTCCTTCTGGTGTGAGTCGTTCTGGCTCTTCGTGGTGTGAGTCGTTTGGGCCCCTCGTCCTGGTGTGAGTCGTTCGGGGCCCTTGTAGTGGAGTAGTAGTGTAGTAGTAGTAGTAGTATAGTAGTAGTAGTAGTATTAGAGTAGTAGTATTAGTAGTATAGTAGTAGTAGTAGTAGAAACTTAGAACATAGAACTAGAACTAGTAGAACTAGTAGAACTAGTAGTAAGTTAGTAGTAGAGTAGTAGTGTAGTAGTAGGAGTAGTAGTAGTAGTCGTAGTAGTAGTAGTGTCAAGTAGTAGTAGTAGTATTAGTCGTAGTAGTTAGTAGTAGTAGAATAGTAGTAGTAGTAGGGTTAGAAGTAAGTTAGTAGGAGTAGTAGTAGTAGTAGTAGTAGATGGTAGTAGGTGGAGTACATGTAGTAGTAGTAGTAGTAGTAGTAGTAGAGTAGTAGTAGTAGTAGTAGTAGTAGTTGTAGTAAGCAGTAGTAGTAGTCGTAGTAGTAGTAGTAGTAGTAGTAGTAGTAGTAGTAGTAGTAGCAGTAGCAGCAGCAGCAGCAGCAGCAGCAGCAGCAGTAGTAGTTAGTAGTAGTAGTAGTAGTAGTAGTAGTAGTAGTAGTAGTAGTAGTAGTAGTAGTAGTAGTCGTAGTCGTAGTCGTAGTCGTAGTCGTAGTCGTAGTAGTAGTAGATGTCTTTTGGGTGCCTCTTGGAGGCCTTTTGGGACGTCTTGGGGGCCTCTTGGCGGCCCCAGGGGCTCCTAGGAGCGTCTTGGGTGCCTTGGGGGAGCCTCTTCGGGCCTCTTGGGAGCCTCTTGGAGGCCGTTTGGGGCGTCTCGGGGGCCTTTTGGCGGCTCCAGGGGCTTCCAGGAGCGTCTTGGGTGCCTCGGGGTAGCCTATTGGGGCCTCTTGGGGGCCTCTTGGGGGCATCTTGGGGGCCTCTTGGAGGCCTCTTGGGGCCTCTTGGGGCTCTTTGGGAGGGGTCTGGGAGGTATCTTGGGGCCATCTTTCGGGCGATCGATCACAGATGGGGCGAGCATTTTTGTCAGTACCCCCGTCGGGGCCAGAATCTTCGTGAGGGGTGTCGAATTTTAGCCCTCCCAGGAGTCGAAAAAGGACCCTCTGACCACCCGCGAAACCCCCTCTCCAGGTCCAGGGGGAGGGGGTAGGGGGAGGGGTAAACCCCTCCCCGAAAGGGAAGAAGGGGGTTGAGAACAGAG
>CAUYUJ010007609.1:30000-35000 GCA_963575745.1 Prorocentrum cordatum | reverse complement strand
GTAGAACTACTAGTAGTAGTAGTAGTAGCCGTAGTAGTAGTAAGAGTATTGATAGTAGTAGTGGTAGTTGTAGTAGCAGTAGTAGTAGTAGTAGTAGTAGTAGTAGTAGTAGTAGTAGTAGTAGTAGTAGTAGTAGTAGTAGTAGTAGTAGTAGTAGTAGTAGTAGTAGTAGTAGTAGTCGTAGTAGTAGTAGTAGTAGTAGTAGTAGTAGTAGTAGTAGTAGTAGTAGTAGTAGTAGTAGTAGTAGTAGTAGTAGTAGTAGTCAGTAGTAGTAGTAGTCGTAGTCGTAGTCGTAGTCGTAGTCGTAGTTCGTAGTCGTAGTAGTAGTAGTTAGTAGTAGTAGTAGTAGTAGTAGTAGTAGTCGTCGTTCGTAGTCTTAGTCGTCGTCGTAGTAGTAGTAGTAGCAGTAGTAGTAGTAGTAGTAGAGTAGTAGTCGTAGTAGTAGTAGTAGTAGTAGTAGTAGTAGTAGTAGGTAGTAGTATTAGTAGTAGTAGTAGTAGTAGTAGTAGTAGTAGAGTAGTAGTAGTAGTAGTAGTAGTAGTAGTAGTAGTAGTAGTAGTAGTAGCAGTAGCAGTAGCAGTAGCAGTAGCAGTAGCAGTAGCAGTAGCAGTAGCAGTAGTAGTAGTAGTAGTAGTAGTCGTCGTCCTTTTCGTCGTCGTCGTAGTCGTAGTAGTCGTAGTAGTCGTAGTAGCAGTGGTAGTAGTAGTCGTAGTCGTCGTCGTAGTAGTTGTAGTAGCAGCAGCAGCAGCAGCAGTAGTAGTAGTAGTAGTAGTAGTAGTCGTAGTCGTAGTCGTAGTCGTAGTCGTAGTAGTAGTAGTCGTAGTAGTAGTCGTAGTAGTAGTCGTAGTAGTAGTAGTCGTCGTCGTCATCGTAGTCGTAGTCGTGCGCGCTGGTTGGTGGAACATACTAACTCTGGAGTGGCCCCACAGAGCACGTCGGCTACTAGACATTTGTAGCAACCCCAGCGGCGTTCGGTGGGAAACGCTGTGCCCCGACCCCCCCGCCGTCAACATCCCCCAAAACGACAATCGACAGAAAACCCGCGACGGCCTAAACGCCGCAGTGGTCGGCACCCACGGAGCCCGGCCAGCAACCACGCAGAGAGAGGACTTTGACGGTGTCGTCGTCGTCCTTGCAGTTGTATTCATTTCTACGGCTATGAGCGAGAGCATCAGTTCTAGTAGTAGAAGCAGCAGCAGCAGCAGCATCAGCAGCAGCAGCAGCAGCAGTGTAGAAGGAGCACAACGACTTGTTGCTGTACATTCATTTGCGGTCTGATGAGCGTCGCGCACAGGTGCAGCGCAGCTCGACTGCGCACTTTGCCTGGCAAGTGAGCGATGCGACACCCCAGTGTCTCCTCGCTTCACGCACTGGGACGCCACCGTTCCGTGCCCTGTCCCTCCCTTGCCGTCCCACAGCACGCTGCCAACTCTTCATATCTCCTCCTTCCGCTGTGATAGTCAAGATGCTGAAGTAAGGACCACTCCCGACGATATGTTTGTTCAACGTGGGCGGTGTTCCTGCATGTCGGCCTGCAGGGGCCGCTTTTGGGCCACGGGACCACCAACAACAGATCCGTGGCGAAAAATTGCCCCCCAGACAATATGGTCGCATACAGTCTCTGGCTAGATAGTTGCATACACAGTTCAGCACAGGCGGGAGAGAAGGGTTTACAGCAGCCCTTCCCCACCTCCGCAGCCATGTGCCGAAGAGGCCCCACAAAGGGCCGTGCTAGCAGCACGCATCCTGTCATGGCTGGAAACTCTGGAGGGGGAGGAGGGGGAGGAGGGGGAGGAGGGGGGGGGAGGAGGAGGGAGGAGGAGGAGGAGGAGGACGGAGGAGGAGGAGGAGGAGGAGGAGGAGGAGGAGGAGGAGGAGGAGGAGGAGGAGGAGGAGGGCCGCGCATCGGCACGCATCCTGCCAGGGGACGCCTCGGTCTCCGGCGCAGGGCTCAGGCCCTGGCCCTGCTCGAGGCCCCCCGCGCGCGCCGGCGCCCCCCCCCGCCACGAGGGAGAGTGGCGGGCCTCGCCACGCTGCGCGGGGGGGGCGCGGGGGCGATGTGGCGCTGCGCGCGCCGCGGCCCAGGCCCGGGAGGTTCAGGAGAGGAGAAAAAACACAGACACAATGAATCCTCGACTCCCCAGAAAATATGGGAAAATGTGGGAAGTGGGGGGGAAGACAGAAACCCAGAAAATATAGGAAAATATGGGGAACATTTTTATTTGTGTGTATTTATTTGTGTGTCCTGGGGCCCCTTCAGAGGTGCTCTTCTCCAGGGCATGGCGCGAGGGCGCGAAGAAGGTACTCGCGCGACGTGGGGCGCCAGGCGCCGTGCGCAGAGTTGGCTTGGCATTGCTCGGACGTGTGCGTTTTTCCTTCGGCGAGGGCCATCGAGGAGCATCCTTGATCATTTGGCGAAAGAGCCACGCACGAAGCCGAAACATGCACTGGAAATGGACGTCCGAGCGACGGCAAGTTAGGCGACTTGGAACAATTACATGTTGCGTTCCCTCCCCCAACCGCCCTTATCACCCCTTCTGCCATCGAGTCCCCTGCCCCCCTGGGCGGGCCGCAGGACCTCCACAACCCTGGGGTGAAGAAGAAGATGAGCAAGGCTCCGTCCGCCACGCGCCGCCCGTCTTCCGCATTGCTTGGCCGTCTGGTTCTTCCTCCTCCTCCTCCTCCTCCCGCTCCTCCTCCTCCCTGTTCCTCCTGCCCCACATCTTTTTACGTCCTCCTCCTTCCCCTTCCCCATCCTCATTACTCCACCTCGTCCTTCTCCAACACCTCCTCGTCCTTCCTGTCCTCCCCCTCCTCCCACCTGCTCCTCGTGGGCCCACGTCCCCGCGGCCACGGCCAGTTTCGAACCGCAAAGCTGGGCAGGGAGTCTTCCTGAGAGGGCTTTCCTTGACATCGCTCGGACGTGTGCTTCTTTTCTTGGTGAGGACCATCGAGGAGCATTTTGGATCATCTTGCGAAAAACTAAACGCACGAATTAGAAAAATGCACAAGGAATGCACGTCGGAGCGATGGCGAGTTTCTGGGCGGGCAATGTCGAGAGGGGGGGGGCTCGATGGGACGCTTTCCACCCCCTCCCTCGCACCCCTGCTCTATCCTCTATCCTTCCCCCCCTCCCCCATTCTGGCCGCCATCCTCCTCCCGCTCCCCCTTGTTTCCCCTCGTCCTCCTCCCTCCTCCTCCTCCCCGTCCTCCCTGCTCCCTTCAGGACCGGGTGTGCACTCACGAACATCCAGCAGGAAGCAGTGCTAAAAGAGAAGCCCAGCGGCCGGAGTAAAGGCTGGACTGGCCCGCCTTGTCGACGTTGATTTGGGGGTTGTCTCCAAGAATGTAAATATGATCCAAGCCCGTAGATTTGAGACGGGCCTGTCCTTCCACAGGAGGGGCCTTCAAGAATGGTACGAAAATAGTCTGGGGACGATGTTTCGATTCTTTGTTTACTGTGTTCGATGATGTTTGACTATTCCTCGTTCTTGTTTCCAACATCCGCCTTTAGGAGGACACGCGCGACCTAACCGTAGATCTGTCTGGCTTTTCTGGTGCGCACGCAATCAAGCCAGTATCGGCGGCGAGCCAGGGGGGGAAGTGAGAAGGAGAAGGCCTTCTCAGAAGGCGGCGGGACTAAGCCCTCGCGCCTTCCGAGAAATTTTCTCTGTCTTCGGGGAAGGCTTGGGAAACTTCTCAGAAGGCTTGGAGACTTCCGAGCCTTCTGAGAAGGCCCGCCCCTTCTCACTTCCCCCCCTCGCTCGCCGCCTACAATAGGAACGGCACTGCTCTGCTTGAAGCACGCCGCGTGCGCCACCCGTGCTGCCTGAGTGGCTCCTGCGGCCTCAAGAAACCGCACGCACAGGCGCGAGCGTGTAACCATATTCGCAAATTGGAACATATACATTACCAGTGGTGGGCTGTTTTTTCAATCCCACGACTTTTTAAGGGTCAGGGACGACGTCGGGGTGATGTGATGTATACTTTTCCCTCGTTTTCCAAGGGAAACAACGAAAAATGTATACACCAGGATCCCGTATACACCAGGATCCGCGTTCCTGTGCGAGTTTCAGCGCAGGGTCGGAAAAGGCGTCGGTGTATATAGAGTTCGTTTCCCTACATACAGTTCGAGAGCCATCGTGATCGCAACGTAGCGGTATTGGACTTGACCAAACTGGGTCAACAGTACCAGTGCGTCGGTGCCGCAATGCGAAGTTGGTCGCGTACAGGCTCTCATATGTGGCCCCATTGCCGGGCGTTCCGTCCACATCGATTGCCTGCTTCTCCTGCCGGGGCGGCCTTCAAGTCCCACTGGTCGCACCGCTCTCGGGCTTACGGCTCGTGGTGCCAGTCTGGACGATGCACGGGGGGAGCTTGGGAAGCCGAGTTCAGAGGCATCTGCAGAGGGTAGGATGCAGAATGGCAGAACCGACCGATGCCGGCGGCATTTCCCGGTCTCGTCTTCGGGTGGAAGGCGCCTCGGGGGCCCTCGTCGCCACGGCTGGGTTCGCCTGGGAGTTCGGGTCTGAACATCTCTGGGGAGACGACTGGGGAGCAGCGGTGGCCGTTTCCCCCCCCCCCCCCAACAAAAAAAAAATTTGGCACATCCTCTGCGTGGCAGCTCAGTGGCGTCATGCGGCCGATAGGAAGAGGCAGGCACACGGACAGGCTTGCGCAGTAACACATCCTCCGACGGCAGCCACGTTCAGACCTTGCCGTTGCAGGTCCAAACGCCGCTGGAGTGTTCGGCCTCTTCCCCAGATTCGGGGGCGGAAAAGAGGGGGGTGATGACTAGGGGGGGGTGGACATCATGGCGTGGGCCATGATATTTCCCAGATTTCATGGCGCCTCTTCTTATTTCATTACGTCCCTGGCCCCCCCGCTGGGCCGCGCACATGCCGCCGGTCATGATTTGCACCCCCTCCTCTTGGACACCCCCCTCTTGGCCGCTCCCGACAGATGGCCAAGCCTACCTGCTTCTAGAAGACCAACATCTG
>CAUYUJ010007609.1:0-25000 GCA_963575745.1 Prorocentrum cordatum | reverse complement strand
GGATCGGCGAAAGGGGGGAGCCACGTGCATATGGGGGCAGAGGCGAGAGCTTCGAGGTGCGAGGTTCTCGGGCGCTCTCGCGGGTCCTCGGCGGTGTTCCGGCCTCGGGATGCGTTTCCAGCAGCTGCGCCCCGCCGAGAGCTCCCCGGGGGGGGGGCCCGCATCGCCCAGGCCAGCCGCCGCAGACCCGAAGTTCGGGGGCGGAAAAGAAGGGGGTGATGACTAGGGGGGGGTGGATGTCATGGCGGGGGTCATGATATTTCCACAGATTTGATGGCGTCTCTTCTTACTTCATTGCATCTCTGGCCCCCCCGCTGGGCCCCGCACATGCCGCTGGTCATGATTTGCACCCCCCCTCTTGGACACCCCCCCTCTTGGCCGCTCCCGAGAAGTGTTCGGCGGCGAGCCCTGGGGCGGAAGGGAGAGGGGGCAGGCCTTCTCAGGAGAGCGTTCTTTGCTTCCCAGGCGATAGCGTCGTGGAGGACGATCGATGGAGAGGCAGCACGTTGCCAAGCATTTCCAGATGTCCAGAACATGTGTTACACATGTTTTAGACATGTGCAGAACATGCCTGAAACATGTGTAGAACATTGTTCCGACATTGTAAGCAGATTTTAATTTCAATGATAGGGCTGTTAGGGTGTCCGTTGTCGTGGCATCCACGACGATAGCGGGCGTTACCGGGGAGGAGGCCGGTAACGCCACGATTCGCGCCAGCGCCGTCTGGGAATGCTCTACCCCTGGCCATTCATGAACGGCGCCAGCGCGAGCCGTGGCGTTACCAGGTGAGAGGGGGAGGGCGGGGGGCATCCCCGGTAACGGCCGTTATCGCGCATATCGTAAAAGGAAAAAGGCGCTCCAGGGGAGGATTCAGAGGGGGCAGGCCTTCTCATCGGGGAACGAACAATGACGTAAATACAAAGACTCTGAGGGCCGCGCAGATTTCTCAGATCGGCGCTGGAGCCCCCTGGCGGCGCCTCCGGCGCGGCCCATGGCACGCTCCGCGCGCCAGGGAAGGGGGTCCAGCGCCGATCCGAGACGTCAGCGCGCACCTCCGAGCTGTTATGCTTATCTCATTGTTTGTTCCCTCATCTCAGAAGGCGGCGGGACTTCTCGACTTCTCAGAAGCCCTCCCGCCTTCTGAGCAGCAGGGTATTGTGAGGACGGACGTGTGCGTGTTGCCGCATCGATGATGGATGCACACTGGGTTCACTGTGGTCCTGCTCCTCGTGGCCCCTGGCGGCGCCTCTGGCGCCGCATTTGGCGCGGTTCTCGCAGACCTCGGGAAACTTATGTTTATGTTTTGTCCTGATCCTCTAGGCAGGGAGGGAGCCTGCGGCGCGAGATCAGCACGGAGCATGGAGTCGGCAGCTTTTGCGGCTCCTTTGAAAGCGGATTTTTTCCCAACCATCCTGTGGTGTTGGGTCCTCGTTTTGAAGAGACGGTGCCCCGCGTTCCTCCTTCCTTCCTTCCTTCCTTCCTTCCTTCCTTCCTCCCGCTGCCTCCTCCCCCCTCCCATCATCATCATCATCATCATCATCATCATCATCATCATCATCATCATCATCATCATCATCATCATCATCATCATCATCATCATCATCATCATCAACAACACCCATTTCGGCACACCCCTCACACGTTTCGTGGCTCCATAGGGAGCTCCACCGAAGGCCCCAGTGCCCGCGGCCGCATGCGTCCCCCACACCCATTTCGGCACACCCCTCACACGTTTCGTGGCTCCATAGGGAGCTCCACCGAAGGCCCCAGTGCCCGCGGCCGCATGCGTCCCCCACACCCATTTCGGCACACCCCTCACACGTTTCGTGGCTCCATAGGGAGCTCCACCGAAGGCCCCAGTGCCCGCGGCCGCATGCGTCCCCCACACCCATTTCGGCACACCCCTCACACGTTTCGTGGCTCCATAGGGAGCTCCACCGAAGGCCCCAGTGCCCGCGGCCGCATGCGTCCCCCACACCCATTTCGGCACACCCCTCACACGTTTCGTGGCTCCATAGGGAGCTCCACCGAAGGCCCCAGTGCCCGCGGCCGCATGCGTCCCCACACCCATTTCGGCACACCCCTCACACGGTGGTTCCAGTAGGGAGCTCCACCGAAGGCCCCAGTGCCCGCGGCCGCATGCGTCCCCCACACCCATTTCGGCACACCCCTCACACGTTTCGTGGCTCCATAGGGAGCTCCACCGAAGGCCCCAGTGCCCGCGGCCGCATGCGTCACCCACACCCATTTCGGCACACCCCTCACACGTTTCGTGGCTCCATAGGGAGCTCCACCGAAGGCCCCAGTGCCCGCGGCCGCATGCGTCCCCCACACCCATTTCGGCACACCCCTCACACGTTTCGTGGCTCCATAGGGAGCTCCACCGAAGGCCCCAGTGCCCGCGGCCGCATGCGTCCCCCACACCCATTTCGGCACACCCCTCACACGTTTCGTGGCTCCATAGGGAGCTCCACCGAAGGCCCCAGTGCCCGCGGCCGCATGCGTCCCCCACACCCATTTCGGCACACCCCTCACACGTTTCGTGGCTCCATAGGGAGCTCCACCGAAGGCCCCAGTGCCCGCGGCCGCATGCGTCCCCCACACCCATTTCGGCACACCCCTCACACGTTTCGTGGCTCCATAGGGAGCTCCACCGAAGGCCCCAGTGCCCGCGGCCGCATGCGTCCCCCACACCCATTTCGGCACACCCCTCACACGTTTCGTGGCTCCATAGGGAGCTCCACCGAAGGCCCCAGTGCCCGCGGCCGCATGCGTCCCCCACACCCATTTCGGCACACCCCTCACACGTTTCGTGGCTCCATAGGGAGCTCCACCGAAGGCCCCAGTGCCCGCGGCCGCATGCGTCACCCACACCCATTTCGGCACACCCCTCACACGTTTCGTGGCTCCATAGGGAGCTCCACCGAAGGCCTCAGTGCCGCCGCCCGCATGCGTCACCCCCACCCATTTCGGCACACCCCCCGCATTTCTCGCACGGCAGGGTCATCACCACGGTGGCGTGCCAGGGGCGCACCATGCGCGAAGGCGACGGGGCGGGGGAACGGCGCTCCGGGGGCGGCCAGACCTCCGGGGCGCGAGCAGTCCGCGGCCAGACCATCTCTCGGTCCTGTGGACTCTCGCCCTGGGCCGTCGGCTGCCCGGCGCGCTGCTCCCTCGGTCGACGTCGCCCAGGCGTGATCCTGGATTGCGGCCGCCACGAGGTAGGGAACGGCAAGAAGGAGGACGACGACTGGTGGCTGGAGCTCTACGTGCTGCTCTCGCGCGCCACGCGCCACGAGGACCTCCTGCTCATGCGGGCGCCGCGCATCGAGTTCTTCCTGGCAGGGCCGCCGCAGGGCTTGCGGAAGCAGCTGGAGCAGTTTGCGGCGCGCACGAAGCGGTGCAGGAGGGAAGCGACGGCCCTCGCCAGGGAGCTCGGCTTCACCGAGTTCATCCGCGAGGCCTGACCTGAGGAGCGTCTCCCCCGAGCCGCGCCTTCTCTCGACTGCCCGACTAATTGTTTGGCCTCGCGCCGCGGACGACCCGCGCGCGTCGCTGGGACCCTCTCGGGGCGACCAGCGCGCGTCGCGGGAACTCCGTGCTGCGGGGGGCCCGGCGCCTCGTTCGCCCGTCGTCGCTCTGCCCAGCGGTCAGAGACTTGCCCGCTATCAGCCAGCCAGTTAGCTAGTCAGCTCTCTCTGCTTCGCGCAGCGGACGACCCGCGCGCGTCGCTGGGACCCCGCCCGGGGCGACCAGCGCGCGTCGCGGGGACTCCGCGCTGCGCTGCGCCCGCAGCCTTGGATTTTGGAGTGCGCGGGCAAAGAGGAAGGAACAGAAGAGCCGAAAGCGGGCGCGATCCTCGCAAGAGGCGTGCCGACATGGGCGTCGCGACGTGCGGACGCTGCCGTCGGGGTTCCCGCGGAAGCTGCCTGCGGCGGCCACGCCCAGTGTCACGTGTGTTCGGACAGGCATGCTCGACACTTACACTAGGCGGTTCCATGATCGCATTCATGCAAATATATTCACTCGCGCGCAGACCCATTCATACTCAGATTCCCTCGCGCTCTGACTCACCCGCGTTCTTTCTCTCGTAATCAGATCTATCGTATTCCTTTGCGTTGTGTACCCCGCCACATTTCGGCACACCCCTCATGCGGTTCGTGGCCCCATAGGGAGCGCCACCGAAGAAGATACTCACAATTGCGATACTCACAACTGCATATGGTTGGGTCCTTCGCCAGGATAATTTTTCGGTGTGGAGTTGTTCGCGCGTTGTCAGCATCCATTGCCCATGCCATTGGAACCTGCCAGAGGATGATTAGCCCAATCTAACGAGGTTTGCACATGTGATTTTCGACGGTGACGTTGGATCCAGAGCCTCGCGTTCAATGCGCCTCTGTCGACGCACCAGAGGGCTGCGGTAGACAAACACACACACACACACACACACACACACACACACACACACACGCACACACACACACACACACACACGGACACACACACACAGACACACACACACACACACACACACACACACACACACACACACGTCAGCGTCAGCGTCAGCGTCAGCGTCAGCGTCAGCGTCAGCGTCAGCGTCAGCATGCGCACTCCGAATATTTACGATCGGGGGCAACGTTAAGGGGGGACTGGATCAGGGGGAAGCGCATCGACCCGACGCATCGACTCCTAATCGCCCATGCATCGCAGACACGGGCCCGATCGGCCACTCCGCCCAGGATTGTGTGGATTTTCGATCGGGGGGCGCTGCACCAAGAACCACTTCGGCCCGAGGAGGGGCTCTGGTTTTCGGGCTGTTCCTCCGACCCAGGTCGGGGGACCTTTCCGTGGCCATGAAAGCCCCTTGTTGCTTCATTCAGCGGTTCTTATGGCAGCACGCTGACCGCGTGGTGGCCTTTGCGGGGACGGGGGGCGAAGAGACTGGAGGTCGAGCTCTGGTGCGGCGGAAGGACGGCGAAATTCATTGCAGGGAAGGGTCCCTGGGGCGGGGCGCCAGGCTGGCGCCGGTTTGCGACTCGAGATTCGCAGTATCACGATGGAGGAGGAGGAGGAGGAGGAGGAGGAGGAGGAGGAGGAGGAGGAGGAAGAGGAGGAGGAGGAGGATGGCCGCGATGTATCGCCGATTCCAGTTTGAAGTTTCCCCAGCGGAGTCGGTCCCCCACGCTGCCGCTCTCCCTCGCAGGCGGGCCGCCCGCGCCTTGGCGTGAAGGCCTCGAAGTCCGTCCCCGTTTTGTTGCCGAGAGAAACTATGAAGTGGCCGGCACCCCAAACGAATCGCTCCCCCCCAAGAAGAGTCGGTCTTGGCGTCGTGGCAAACATCCGGTCGCCCGGTTCTTCATCGCACGGCCGATCGAACAAGCACGCGGCGGTGTGCGGACTGGCGTTTCGCAAGGTTTGCCGCGGGCAGATATCGTCACCGTCTTCATTGTCGGCTTTCTTCGCTGACCCTCGTCCTCCTAGGGGCTCCCACGAGGGCGCGAAGTTATTCGCGCTTCGCGGTCCTCTTTCCTTCTTCCCCTCCTCCTCGTCCTCCTTTTCTCCCTTTTGGGGGGCGGCGCGAGAGCGCGAAGTTATTCGCGCTTCGCGCAGCGCGAAGCGCGAAGTTGGGAGCCCTCGTCCTCCCGATCCCCTGCCCCGCGCCTGCCCCCCCCCACCGTGCCCTCCAGGCGCTTTCCTGCCTCCCGCCTCCCGCCTCCCCTCGGCAGAGCTCCCGAGGACACCCCCCGCCTCCTGTCCTCATCCTCGTCCGTTCCCCCCTCCCCTCCAGGCTCTCCCCCTCCTCCCCCTCTCTTCCTCCTACTCTCTCCTCCTCCTCCTCCTCTCCTCCTCCTCCTCCTCCTCCTCCTCACCTCCTCCTTGCTCTCCTCCTCCTCCTCCTCCTCCTCCTCCTCCTCCTCCTCCTCCTCCTCCTCCTCCTCCTCCTCCTCCTCCTTGATCCCTGGCAAAACCTCCAGAGGGCCCGTGATGATGGCGATGGCGGTGACGGCGCTTGTGGAGCGCTGGGCGCTCTCCGCACTCGTTGCCACGGCACGGGGCTCGCCCGGCGCCTCGGCGAGGGCCCCAGGTGCCCGGATGGTCTGCACAGAGACGCGTAGAGATTCGAGCAGGGCGTCGGTTGCAGAGTCGACTTACAGTCGGGGCCCTGAAGAAGGAACCCTTTTCGTTGGGGAGGGGCTCCGCGTTCCTTAAGGGTTTCACAGCTTGCCTCAGGTTCTCCTGGTGTTTTCGACGGGAAGTCGAAGTTTAACCCATGGAAACAAGGGGCCTCGTTCCTTATTTAGGGTTCCTTAGGTCAACGCCCCGACTGTAGGGCGTCGGTTGCAGAATCGACTGACTCCATGATTGATTGCCTCGCCGAGTCTTCCAAAAGAGACGTCGCATTTTCCGTGGGTTCGGCAGAAAAAGATGTCGGTTCTGTAGTCGATCTCTTCCTCGCGAGGTGGGCGCAGCTCGGTCAGGCTGGTTCTGGCCGCCCGTGCCACGGGTCTCGCGCCTGGCCTTAAGTCGGGCCTGTCCCCCTACAGGGGGGTTTTCGACGAAAAAAAAATAAAAAATACCCCCCCAAATAGTCCAAACATAGTCTGGGGACTATTTTTTGAGTATCTTTCGGCCTTTGGGGGGCATTTTCGGTGTATTTTTTGTTTCTCGTCGAAACTCCCCCTGTAGGGGGACAGGCCCGACGTAAGCCTGGCCGCCTCGGGCCCCCCCCGCGGGTCCGTCCTCGGCCCCGGTCGCGGTGTGTCCGCGGTGCTGTCTGGGCAGGCGGCGAGCCTTGGCCCGTCTGCCGCGCTTGCAGGGCCCGCGGTCCGTGCGGAGGGAGGGGGAGGGAGGGAGGGCGGGAGGGCGGGAGGGAGGGGGAGGGGGAGGGGGAGGGAGAGGGGGAGGGGGGGGGGGTGGAGAGGATGTGGAGGAGGAGGAGGAGGAGGAGGAAGAAGAAGAAGAAGACGAATAATAATAATGATAGTAATAATAATAGTAATAATACTAGTAATAATACTAATAATAATAGTAGTAATAATAATAAGAAGAAGAAACATAAGAAGAAGAGGAGGAGGATGCGGAGGAGGAGGAGGAGGGAGGAGGAAGAGGAGGAGGAGGAGCAACTTGTTATTGGCTCCTGTTCTTGGCAGCTGAGCAAAGCAATCTTGACGCGACTGAAGATATGGGAATGGAGCTTTCTGCGAAAGATCTTTGGGTGGCGCCGGAGACCAGACGACACCCCGATGACATACAGCTCGCGTACATCGGGTTGGATACAGCAGCTGTTCCAGAAGTTTCGGAAACAACCGTTGCATACACGTGTGCTGAAGGCCGTCTACACGCACGCGTGGCGGAAGTTGTCGTACCCCACCGTCGGACGCATTATTTTTTTGAGCAAGAGCAGGGCATTTCGAGATAGAAGTTGGTGGGAGTATTTCAAGAACCGCGGGGAGTACACGAGACGCAGGCGAGAACACATGTTACACGCGTTTGCTGGTACTTTCACACACTGGGAGGACATTTTCTGTGAAGCTTTCGGTGTGAATTGGAGAGCTGATCGGCGGAGCGCCTGTTCTAGCAAGAGAGAGTGGCGTTTTCATTTCTGGGAATTTGCGCGCGTTGTTTGCGAGCGGCATGGGCTACCTTTATGTTGCTGGACCCCCGGCGTGCCGGAGGAAGCGGGAAACGTCGTGGCGCGGGCTGGCAGAAACGGACACGGCAAGAAGACCCAATACACGTTGGACAATTGCCCGAAAACTCACGCAGAACTTGGGTGCGAAAGCAGACCTTTCAGATGGAGTGGTCAGGGAAAACGCTTTGTTTGCGTTTCCGATTGTCAGCCTTTGCTCGAAGTGGCGATGGGCAGGTCTCCCCTCACGAATCCGATGCTTGAGCCAGTATTCCAAACACTATCCCGGGATATCGCGTGGTTGATGGAAGCCGACTTGTCACCGCCAGCTCTACATCAAGATCCTGTTGTTTGGCGTCGTCGGTGTTATAACCGCGAGGCGGACCATTTTGTGAATTACACCATGGACATACAGCGTTCTTGGCACGATATCCTCCCACCAGAACGCGACGTTCGAGACGCAAATTTCGTCATGCATTTCGACGGCGGCACAAGGAAAGATCTATGCTCGGCTGCTGCGTGGTTGTTCGAAGCTGAAATTGACGGTGAATGCGTTCTACTGGCAAGACGAGGTATTTTCTTCTCAACACCAGTGCCTTCCTTTACTGCAGAATTGCTTGCTCTGGAATCATGCACGGACTCATTGAGAAGGTTTTGGCGGAGTGTCTTGTTCAACGAGTACTGAGGGGGCGGCCATCCCTCCCACCAGGGATTTGGGCTGAGGCAGAAGAAGAAGAAGAGGAGGAGTAAGAGGAGGAGTAAGAGGAGGAGGAGGAGGAGGAGGAGGAGGAGGAGGACGAGGAGGAGGACGAGGACGAGGACCAGTGTAAATCCAATACGCATCAGCGATGTTGAAATGAACTCTCCCTCCAAGTGCCCTTTTCAGAGGTCCCAACAAGATGTTATACTCACTGTGGGAAGTGCCCTATTGGAAGACAACCGTCTGATGATCCTGAACTGTGCAAAACAGCCAACATGCCTGGGGTTTCAACGCCGAGAACGAACGTGACTGTTGCGCGCTGACAATATTCTTCACGCTTCGCGTATCCCCACCAGCCCATCTCAAAACAGCAACTCTAGCGAAGCATGCCGACAGTCGTGTTTTTCAGGCGTGTTTCCGCCTGCCCCCGCATATCTCCCCTGTTCCTCCTTCCTCCCGCCTCCTTGTACATCCTCCTTGTGGTGGGAGCGGGAGAAGGACGAGGTGGAGGAGGAGGGAGAGAAAACGCTCCTCGTGGTTTGAGTCGTTCGGGCTTCTCGTCCTGGTGTGAGTCGTTCGGGCCCTTCTTCCTGGTGTGAGTCGTTGGGCTCGTCGTGGTGTGAGTCGTTCGGGCTCTTCGTCCTGGTGTGAGTCGTTCGGGCTTCTCGTGGTGTGAGTTGTTCGGGCCCCTCGTCCTGGTGTGAGTCGTTCGGGCCCCTCCTCCTGCCCGTCCAGAAACGACGCCCAGGCGAGTAGAGGGTCGTCCTGATGGGCTTTTCGGCGTCTTGGGTGCCTCGGGGGGGCCTCTTTGGGCCGTTTGGGATCCTCTTGGGGGCCTCCTGGGGGCCTCTTGGGGCCATCTTGGGGCCTCTTGGTGCCTCCTGGGCGCTTCTTGAGGCCATCTGGGAGAAAATCGATCAAAGAAGAGGGGAGATTTAATGGCCAAAATGGGGCCAAAACCGTAGTAACATAAATGATTTTGGCTCCAAAGAAGAGGGGTGCATTTCCGTCAGCCCCCCCGTCGGGGCCAGAATCCTCGTGAGGGGTGTCGAATTTTAGCCCTCCCAGGGGTCGGAAAAAAAGGACCCTCCAACCACCCGCGAAAGGCCCCCTCCAGGTCCAGGGTAGGGGGTAGGGGGAGGGGTAAACCCCTCCCCGAAGGGGAAAGAGGGGGTTGAGAACAGAGAGAGCTCGCTAAACCACTCACGCCCAAAGGGCTGGTGGGATTAAATAGTACCAGAACGCCGTTAATGGAACTTCAAACCGCGAGCTAACGTGACTGATGCGTCTTGACAGTCCCAAATCGCGCCAGAACACTAAACACCAGGGATTCAAGCATGCGAATATTAAACAATGCTGCGAACCTGGGAAAACAACAACTGTGCGCGTGTGGCGATGGCGAAAACTACTCTGAAACCGAACCGTCCTGCATCCTTGAAACTGCAACAGACGTTGAAGACGGATGTTCGCGCTTGGCATCGATCGGATGTGTGCATTTTTCCTTCGGCGAGGACCATCGAGGAGCCTCCTTGATCATTTGGCGAAAAAACCACGCGCGAAACCGAGAAAAAACACAGGGAACGGACGTCCGAGCGATGGCCAGCGCGGCGCCAAGCTGAGAGCCTCATGGTGAGAACAGGCCGCCCTCCATCCTCGAAGCTGTTCCACATTTTTGAGCTTCGGGATCATACACGGTGGGGAAATCTCGGCCGAAGCGCCCGGCCCAGCCTGCCGACACGTCCGGAGGTGCGAGAGGGAGACGTCAGGTATAAAGGAAGAACGGATGGAGGAGGGAGAGGAAGAGGAGGCAGGAGAGGAGGAAGAGGAGGCAGGAGAGGAAGGAGGAGGAGGAGGAGGAGGAGGAGGAGGAGGAGGAGGAGGAGGTGGAGGAGGAGGAGGAGAAGGAGGAGGAGAAGGAGGAGGAGGAGGAGAGAGCAAGGGAGGGAGGGGCAGGGGGGAGGGGGGAGGGAGGAGGAGGAGGTGGAGGAGGAGGAGTTGAGGGAGGAGGAGGCAGAGGAGGAGGGAGGAGAGCAGGAGGAGCGAAGAGAAGAGGAGGAGGAGGATTGTCAGGAGGTGTCAGGAGGAGGGTGGAGGGAGGGAAGGGGGGAGGGAGGCTCCTCCTCCCCACCCCTCCGCGACCGCGCGCGCGCGCGCCCCTCTCCGGCGGGCGCGAGCAGGCGGCGCAGAACTCGGAGGCGAGGACGAAGCTGTTCCAGAAGGACCCCGGTTCTGGCGTCGTCGCCGGGGGGGGCGGAGGAGCAGCAGGAGGAGGAGGGAGAGGCGGAGGCGAAGGCGGAGGCGTGCAGCCGGGTGTTAAACACGCGCGCCGGGCCCCAAGGCGGCCTGAGAAGCGCCCACGACGGCCTCAGCTACAGGTGTCGGAAACAAGTAAGCAACACTCATGCAGAACATCTGGTTTGAACCTCCCCGCCCCTCCCCCCAAATGCAATGTTGGTGTCGGATCTTCGGATTTTGGGCCTCCGAGCGGTCTTGCGAAAACCTGTCAACTTTGAATTGCGGGGGAGGGGGGGAGTGTTGCTTAATTGTTTCCCTCAACCGTATCCCCAATACTGTACCCCCTAGAAAGAGAGATCCAAGATGGCTCTAAGACGGCCCAAGAGCGCTCCAGGAGGGCCAAGACCGCCCAACAGCGTTCCCCGATGGCCCACGATGGCGTTATGAATGTCCCAGAGGGCCCCAAGATGGTCCCAGAGGCCCGCAAGAGGACTCCCGAGAGGACCTGAGGAGGCCAAAATCATTGCCTTCCTAATGTGTTTGTATGTTTTTCCCAACCATCCTGTGGTGTTGGGTCCTCGTTTTGAAGAGACAGCGCCCCGCGTCCCACCTCCTCTCCTCCTCCCCCTCCTCGCCCTCCTCCCTCCTCCCCCTCCTTGCCTCTGCTCTCGGCACACCCCTCACACGTTTCGTAGCCCCATACGGAGCTCCACCGAAGGTCCCAGTGGCACAGCCCGCATGCGGTTCCCCCACCCAGTACAGCGCTTCGTAGCCCCATAGGGAGCTCCACCGAAGGTCCCAGTGGCACAGCCCGCATGCGGTTCCCCCACCCAGGGCAGCGTTTCGTAGCCCCATAGGGAGCTCCACCGAAGGTCCCAGTGGCACAGCCCGCATGCGGTTCCCCCACCCAGGGCAGCGTTTCGTAGCCCCATAGGGAGCTCCACCGAAGGTCCCAGTGGCACAGCCCGCATGCGGTTCCCCCACCCAGGGCAGCGTTTCGTGGCCCCATAGGGAGCTCCACCGAAGGCCCCAGTGGCACAGCCCGCATGCGGTTCCCCCACCCAGGGCAGCGTTTCGTAGCCCCATAGGGAGCTCCACCGAAGGTCCCAGTGGCACAGCCCGCATGCGGTTCCCCCACCCAGGGCAGCGTTTCGTCGCCCCATAGGGAGCTCCACCGAAGGTCCCAGTGGCACAGCCCGCATGTGGTTCCCTCACCCAGGGCTGCGCTTCGTGGCCGCATAGGGAGCTCCATCGAAGGCCCCAGTGGTGCAGTTCGCATGCCCCCCCCCCACCCAAGGCAACGTTTCGTGGCCCCATAGGTAGTTCCCCCGAAGGTCACAGTGGCGCGTGTCGCATGCGTCCCCCCCCACCCAGTACAGCGTTTCGTGGCCCCATACGGAGCTCCACCGAAGGTCCCAGTGGCACAGCCCGCATGCGGTTCCCCCACCCAGTACAGCGCTTCGTGGCCCCATAGGGAGCTCCACCGAAGGACCCAGTGGCGCAGTTCGCATACGTCCCCCCCACCCAGTACAGCGCTTCATGGCCCCATACGGGGCTCCCCCGAATGCGATACCCACAGCTGCATATGGTTGGGTCCTTCGCCAGGCTAATTAGGGTTCTCGCTTTTGCGTGCTCACGACGGTCCAAGACGGCCCAAGAGACCCCAATGATCGCCCCGATACGGCCCAAGAGGCCCTCAAGAGGGTCCAAATACCAAACGGACACCAGAACGGCTCCAGGGGCCCCGAGAGAGTCCCAAAGGGCCCCAACAGGACCCCCAAGAAGGCCCTGAGGCTACAAATAACAGAGGTTCCCAAGAGCCCGCATTGGCGTGACAAGCTCGTAACACCAGGGTGCCCAAGAGCAAGCTGTGACGCAAACAACTCTTAACACCACGGCTTTCGAGAGCGAGCGGTGACGTAACAAGCTTTGAACACCAGGACTCCCAAGAGACCATAGTGGCGTGACACGCTCTTTAACACTAAGGCTCCCAAGAGCGAACGGTTTCGTTAAAAGCTGTCAACACCAAGGCTCGCAAGAGCGAGCGATGATGTACGTAAAAAGTTCGGCACACCAAGGCTCGCAAGAGCCCATAGTGAGCCCATAGTGGCGTGACAAGCTCTTAACACCAAGACTCCCAAGAGCGAACTCGGCCTTGAAAAGCTCTGAACACCAATGCTTCCAAGAGCTGTCAGTGACGTGGCAAGCTCTTAGCACCAGGAGTCGCAAGGTCGAGCGGTATCGTATCACCCCCGCAAAACACCCTGATAGCAGCTAAGGTGTGGAGGCGGATGGGCGCCTGAAGCGTCGGCTTGTGAGAACGACCTCATCAGATTGTCATGTATTGTCGATACGATTGCGGAGTTGAACTTGCTGATGGGGGTGACGTTCGTGATGGCGACATGGTGACATGAACACGTTCGGAACAGCATCAGCGACTGGGCGACACCACTCCTGGCAGCTGAATGGTGAGACGTCTATGGCCGTGCTACACTTTCTGGATCTAGGACAGCTGGAATAGTGAAAATCCGACGCCCCTGCCACAGTTTCTGTACCTGCGACGGCTGAAATCGAGCCAGATAATTAGGGTGAGTTTCATTTCTGGATCTGCTAGGGCTGAAATCGAGCCAGAGCATTCGGCCAATACTGTGGAGATTCTGGTGAGCAAAATTTGGCATGAAATCTCACCTGAACGCAGTAGTGGGCATATTTCTTTGACAAATCAGCCCAGAATACCATAGTAAGTCTCACTTCTGGATTTGGTAGGGTTGAAATCGAGACAGAATGTTACAGCGACCTCCATTTCTGGACCAAACCGAGCCATAACACAGTAGTGAGTTTCATTTCTGGATCTGCGTAGGTTGAAATCGAGCCAGAACATTCGCTCCCCTCCCCCCACTGTGGCGATTCTGGCACGAGGAATCTTCGAATTGAAATCCGCGCAGAACACCGTAGTGAGTGAGTCTCACTTGTTCCATTTCTGGACCAAATCGGGCCAGAACACCATGGTGATTCCCATTTGATTCTGACACCCTCCTCTGTGCGCCTATTTTGGCTCAAGATGAAAAGGAGATATTGCAGTACATCGGCATATTATCTCATCATGGTAGCGTGAGCTGGCCACTCACTGCTGCCGACCCCACCCAGGCCTCGGCGCGCCGCGGCCGCGGGCGCCACGGCGAGCCAGCAGGAGGCTCGAGGCTGGAAGAGAGCGGCATCGATCGCGGCAAGCTCGGCAGCGTCCGAGCGACCGGCAGGGGCCGGGAGAGGCGGCCGCAGGCGCGGCAAGCGGAGTGAGGCGGCGATCGAGACCAGGCGCAAGGCCCTCCAGTTCAAGCACGACTTGAGGGAGACTGGCAACCAGCTCCGAGACCTCGCACATATCGAGGACCATCCCTCGGAGAACTCATCGGACGCCATTGAGGAGGCGCAGAAGGAGGTCCTAGGCAGGATCACGGACCTTGAGCGCACGAGGCAAGAGATAGCAGAGAGCCGGGAGGAGCTCGCCGAGAGACACGCTGTCAAGCATGGACGAGCAGGTTCGGCAGCAGTTCGAACTGCTGAGGCAGGAGTTCGCGGCTCAAATAGGCCAGGCCGCCGACGAGATGAGGAGGCTGGAGAACGAGAATCAGCGTCTTCAGCAGCAGGTGGCAGGAGGCCTCGCGGCAATCCCGCAGGCGATCGAGCGGATGGGCGAGCAGATCCGGGGCGCATCGAGTATGGGCCCAGCCGCTCACGGTCTCGTCGACACGAAGGGGATCGGCAAGCCCACGACGATGGGCGACGATCAAGAGAAGTTCGGCGCTTGGAATCGCAAGATGGAGAACTACGTGATCGGCGTGTACGGAGAGAGTTTTCGTCCCGTTCTTCGGTGGGCTGCAGAAGCCGAACGCCCCGTGACGATCGCGGGGGCTCAGGCGGCGCACGACGGAGTGCCAGAGCTGGAGACAAAGGTCAACCAGCTGTACGCGGCGCTGATCAGCACGACGGCGGACGGGAGCGAGAGCAACGACCTCGTGACGGGCGCTCCCGATGGGAACGGTCTCGAAGCCTGGCGGAAGCTCCACCGCAGGTGGGATCCGACGACAGGTCCGAGGAAGAGGCTGATCCTGAGGTCGATCATCTCGCCTCCGAAGTGCAGCGCGGACGAGCTGGGGTCCGCCTTAGAGAAGTGGATCCAGCAGATAGGCAGGTACGAACGCCGCCAAGGAGAAGATGGTCTAGCCGAGCTGCCGGAGGATATCAAGATGGCGGCTCTCGAGATGCTCGTCCCTCAGGACATCGAGAACCACCTCGTCCTCAACAAGCATCGGCTCGAAACGTTCCAGGACAGTCTGAACGAGGTGATGACGATCGTGGAGGCTCGGACCGGCGTGAAGATCAAGGAGCCATCGATCCGTGCGCGGGCGCATCATCCGGACGACATGGACGTCGGGTCGTTCGGAGCCCCGAAGGGCAAAGGCAAAGGCAAGGGCAAGGACGGCAAGAGCAAAGGGAAAGGCAAGACTCAGGAGCCGAAGGGGAAGAGCAAATCGACGAACGGATCATACTCAGGCTCCCGCACATCCCCGACGGGTTCGGGCCGTGGTTCAGGGCACACGGCACCTCGATACACCAGCGGGCGCTTCGACGGCTACTGTCGGAACTGCGAGAGATGGGGCCACAAGGCATCCGACTGCTGGAAGAAAGAGCAGGGATCGAGTTCGAGGGCTGGAACTGGATCCGCAACGGGGGCAAGCGCTGGTGGTAAAGCCGGTAGCCGCGGCGGCAAGGCCGGCGGCAAGGCGGCAGGCAGCCTGGAGGAGGAGCCTGAAGCGGAGGTCGCCGCTCTGGACATGGGCAGCCTGGACTGCCTGGAGCTCGCCAGCGGCAGCGGCCGCGGCGTAGCGGCGGTCGATCTCTCCCCTTCGCGCAGGACGACTGGATGAAGTTCAACTGGGACAGCGGTGCAGCTATCTCAGCATTCCCTCGGAGCTTCGCGCCGCCGACGGGAATGAAGGGCAACGGCAGCACGTATCGCACGGCCAGTGGTGAGCTCGTCCCGGACGAGGGCAGCTTGCAGCTCAAGGCGGAGGACGAGTACGGAGTGCTACGAGCGCTCAAGGGACGCGTGACGAACGTGCACAAGCCGTTGATCTCGGTGGGGCAGGCAGCAGGAGCTGGACAGTGTTCATTCCTGGGCCGCAATGGCGGCTGGATATTCCACGAGAAGAGCCCAATCGGCAAGCGCGTGGTAGGCATGCTCGAGAAGGAGGCGAAGGCGGCGAAGCACCAGATGCTGCCGGTCTATCGCGAGCAGGGCGTCTACAACTTCTACCTCAAGAAGGGCCAACATGGCTCGGTTGCTCCTCTCGAGGAGGGACTTTCGGCGAAGTCGAAGTCCGAGCTGGTGGAGCTCCTCAGCGGCAAGTCGAAGGAGGAGCTGATGGAGATCCTCGAGAAGACAGTCCCCAGGAGGCAGCCCTCGGCGTAAGCCCACTGGAGGACTTAATACCACGGCCCCCGGCGGCATCGGCTGCGGGGGCGGCAGCGGCGGGGTCGGGACCTTCCGACGTGAGACCGCCGGGTTTTCAGCCAGCGGCAGCTGCTGCGGCCGACGCTTTGCCAGCTGCTCCTGACGGACAGCAGGCCGACGAGGGCGAGGAGGAGGCTCGCCCGAGAGTGCTGAAGGCACCTCATGAGCCCTCTCAGAGGGAGATCGCCGAACACGAGGCGATGGGACACGCGACTTACCGCAGCTGGTGTCGCGTGTGTATTGCGGCAAAGGGCCAAGGCCAGCCGCATCTCCGCGCACCAGAGGACGACGAGACAGCGGTGCCGGTGGTCTCGTCCGACTACGCCTTCATGGGCCAGGACGACGCGGACACCATGCCGATGCTGGTCCTTAGGGATCGGCGCTCGAAGATGATGGCGGCGACATTCGTGGAGAAGAAGGGCGACGACGCCTACGCCATCAAGTTCTTCGCACGCTTCTTGCGGATCCTGGGCTACAGGAAGATCGTCAACAAGTCCGACGGCGAGCCAGCGATCCTGCTGGTCAAGAGGCGTGCGGTGGAGGAGGTTCCTGGCCTCGAGGCCATTCCCCAGGAGTCGGCACCGGCCGATCATCAGGCCAATGGGGAGATTGAGGTCACGGTGCGCGAGATCAAGAAGCAGGTGCGGGCGCTCAAGATGGACCTGGAGTCCAAGCTGGGCGTCAAGGTGGAGGACAAGCACCCGGTGCTAGCGCACCTGCCGGAGCACGCCGCATCGGTAATCAACCGATACCGGCGCGGCCAGGACGGCAAGACCGCTCTTCAGCGGCTCACGGGACGGCAGTGGAGGAAGCCGGTCCCGCTCTTCGGCGAACGCTTGATGGCGCGGTTCGCCGGGGAACGCGTGAGGAAGAACGCGCTGGAGGAGCAGATGGTGGAGGCTCGCTACATCGGCCACCACCCGCGCGACGGCTCGATGATGGTCATCACGAGCGACGGCGTGAAGAAGGCGGTCGGCTTCCGCAGCCTGCCGCAGAGCGAGAAGTGGATCACGGCGGGCTGGGATGGCCTGAAGGGCCTGCCGTGGGACGTGGCTCCGCGTGCGGCAAGCGCGCCGCGGGCCATCGTCGGACCTGGAGAGGTCGGTCCGTCACCAATTGTGGTGGTGTCGCCGCAGCCGCAGGCGCCGAGGAGGATGTACGTCCTCAAGGCGGACGTCGAGCGGCTGGGCGCAACGCCGGGATGCCCAGGGTGCGTCTCGATCGCTAAGCACGGCCGGGTGCTGGCTGGCCACGCGCACAACGCGGTGTGCAGCAAGAGGATCTTCGAAGCGCTGGACGCGGAGGAGGCAGGCCGGGAGAGGACCGGCCAGTATCGAGAGCGGAGGCAGGGCCAAGAGGCCAGAGTCCGACCGGCGGCATCGGCCGCGGCAGGGACCCCTCCGCCGAAGACGGCTCGGAGGATCACCGAGCCGGTGGCAGCGGCGGCAGCGGCATCGGCCGCGCCGGCCGCGACCCGCTCGGCAGCAGCGCCAGCCGTGGCAGCCACGGCGGCGCGCCGGCGAGAGAGCCAGCCGGTAGCACCGGGCTTCGGCGTGGCGGCTCCTTCAGGAGGAGCGAGCTCCAGTTCGGGAGCAGCGCGAGCGGCAGAGGCCGCCGCGGATGTCGACATGACCGCGGCTAGGTCGCGGCTGAAGCGCTCGGCAGAGGTGGCCCCGGATGATGTGCCGGAGGCCCTCGAGCGCGGTGATCCACAGCCGGCAGACGTGCCGGTACCGGTGGACATGGAGGATCTCGCGGCGCAGCCGGCACCGGCGGAAGGACCTCAGCTGCCAGCTGGAGTGGCAGTCGTGTGGAACGCCAGTGAGGGGAGGCACATGCGGGTGCTCGCCCTCGATGTGGCGTCGATCGAGCTGATTGAGCTCGGAGTGCTGACGAGAGCGAAGGCGGAGTTGCTCCCGCTCGTTCGCGAACAGGTCAGTGGCCATTGGGCCAGCGTCGGCGTGGACATCGCCGACGAGGAGGTGGACAGCATCGCCCTATCGGCGTTGCAGCTGGGCGCCGTGGACGTGGCCGAGGTGTACTCGCCACATCGGTTCTCGGCTCGGGCAGCGGAATTTCAGCTGCGCCCGGGCTTCGCGGCGGACCTGGAGGAACTCAAGGAGGACGGGGCGCCGTGGGACTTGCGGCGCCCCGAAGATGTCAAGGAGCTCGAGAAGCAGCAGGAGCGGATGGATCCCATCCTGCTCACGGGGTCCCCTCCATGCGAGAAGTTCAGCTTGCTGAGGGGCCTGAGCGCCAAGTTCAGGACCGATGAGCAGGAGGCGGCTGAGATGGAGGAGGCCAGACACCACCTGAAGGTGGCAGTCGACACCTACTGGCGTCAGCTCAGGAAGCCAGGCAGGTACTTCTTGCATGAGCATCCCTGGAGCGCGCGATCGTGGAATGAGGACATCGTCAAGGAGCTGGTCGCGCATCCAGGAGTCTTCACGGTCAAAGGCCCCATGTGTCGGTGGGGCATGAAGCTCACGAACCCCCGCAATGGCCAGGAGGAGTTCGTGCGCAAGGAGACCGGATGGGTCACCAACCATCCAGGCCTAGCCCGGAGGCTGCAGGGCACTTGCAGCAATGTGGACGGCCGCGCGGAATGGCATCGCCACATCACGCTCGTGGGCGGCATCGCGCGGTTCGCGAAGGTCTATCCACCGAAGTTGGTGGAGGCGGTGCTGGAGGCGGGCCTTGTGGCCCAGGCTCGCACGGTCGAGCGCGAGTGGGTCAAGAAGCAGGAGCTGATCGAGATCGTCCCGAGGTCTCAGGCTTTCGCCGAGACTGGGCGTCCGCCCATCCCACTCAAGTGGGTCGACACGAACAAGGGCGACGCGGAGAGGCCCAACTACAGGAGCAGGCTCGTCGTGAAGGAGATCAAGGCGAAGAAGCGCCCGGACGAGCAGCTGGAGGCGTCCGAGGTCTTCTCGGCCATGCCTCCTCTGGAGGCCATGCGGTCGCTGGTCTCGCTGATGGTCACGTGGACGCGGGAACCACCGCTCCACATTCAGGAGTCGCTTCGCAAGAAGGGAAGGAAGCCGGGCAACTTCAAGATCGGCTTCTTCGACATCAGCAGGGCGCACTTCTACGGGAAGGCGCAGCGGAGGATCTTCGTGGAGCTGGAGGAGGAGAGTCGCAAGGAGTACGGCGAGGACAAGTGCGGCCTACTCCTCAAGTCCTGGTACGGCACGCAGGACGCCAGCAAGATCTGGCAGGGCGACTACACGGAGCTGCTGGAGGAAAACGGCTACAAGGCGGGCGTGTCGTGCCCAGCGGTCTTCTACAAGGAGGTGGACGAGACGAGGCTGCTGGGGCACGGCGACGACTTCGCGGTGCTGGCTCAGCAGCAGGACATCGACAGCTTCGAGGCCACGCTGGGCAAGAAGTACGAGTTCAAGAAGATTGCGAACCTAGGCTTCGACGAGGGCGATGACAAGCAGGCGGTCTTCCTGAATCGGGTCATCGAGGTCAGTGCGGGAGTTCCGCCTGGCGGTGGCCGGCCCTGCCGGCATGCGATGATCGAGCCGGACAAGCGGCGCGCGGAGATCGTGATCGACGAGTTGGGTCTCAGCAAGGCCAACGGCGTGGACGCGCCGACGGAGAAGCGCAGCGCCGACAAGCAGATGATGGATGCGAAGTCGGCGGCGTTGGGAGCAGCGGAAGCTTCGCGCTTCCGATCCCTCACCATGAGGGTGGCCTACCTGTCTCAGGACAGGCTGGACTTGGCTGAGGCATCGAAGACGCTCGCCAGGTCCATGCAGACGCCAACGGAGGCGAGCTGGCTCATGCTCAAGAGGGTTGGCCGCTACCTCAAGCGGCATCCTAGCACGGTGACGGTTTTCACGGAGCAGAAGACGTTCGACAAGATCCGGGTGTACGTGGACTCCGATCATGCAGGCTGTGCAGTCACGCGGAAGAGCACCGGAGGCTTCGTGGCGATGCTGGGGCATCATGTAGTCAAGCACGGCAGTAACCTGCAGTCGACGGTTTCATTGAGCAGCGGGGAGAGCGAGTACTACGCCCTGGTGAAGGGCGGGAGCGTGGGCCTAGGCCTTCACAGCCTCTTCGCGGATTGGGGGCTGGACCTGAAGGTGGAGCTTGCCTCGGATTCATCGGCGGCCCGGGGCCACGTCCAACGGCGAGGTCTCGGGAAGATGCGGCATGTTCAATCACGGTACTTGTGGATCCAGGAGCGTGTTGGCAAGGGCGATCTCTCGATCGCTGCAGTTCCTGGCAAGAACAATGTCGCGGACGTGCTGACCAAGAGCGTGGGTGGCTCCCGGTTGAGGAGACACATGGCCACGCTGAACATCTGGGATCGGGCACCGAGTTCGAATCAGAAGGACATCAAGTGATGGAGTGGATCGAATCCATGCTCCGCTACCTGTGGGGCTGGATGAGGTTCAGCCGGCGGCGGTATGATCGCGCCGGGCGGAGTGAGGGGCTCGCGGCATGGCCGCAGCCTAGCCGATGAGCTGGGCGCGTCGGCTCGGGCGCGCCCGCGTACGACTTAAGTCGTGCCTGGCCGGTTTGCGGCCAGGCCCGAGGAGGAGTGATTCTGACACCCTCCTCTGTGCGCCTATTTTGGTTCAAGATGAAAAGGAGATATTGCAGTACATCGGCATATTATCTCATCACCATTTCTAGATATGGAAGGGCTGAGGTCGAGCTGGAACATCACACTGAGTTTCATTGTTGGACAGCATCGGGCCAGAACACCATGGGGAGTTTCATTTCTGAACCACATCGAGCCGGAGCAAGAGTGAGCCTCACCCCCAGCACCGCCAACGGCAGCCCGTCGTGCCTGGGAGACGCCTCCCCCAGGCCCCCTCGGGGAGATCTTCGGGGGTGGACAGAACCCCCAACAGTGACACGTCGATTCGTGAATTGTCCGTTTTCGGTTCTCGAGAGGGCGCCGTGGCCGTTATTTTTCAGGCTTGCGCCCGCCAGGTTTTGGCCCTCAGGTCGTTTTCACTAAACCACGTTTTGCTAAAGGGGGGTCTGTTCATCCCCGAGATCTTAGCGAGATGAAGTTTTTGAGCATTATAAAAACCCTCTAGCGAAGCTCGCTCAGAAAACAAACACCCTTAACACCAAGGCTCCCAAGAGCGAGCGGTGTCACGAACCATCTCATGCAAGTTTCTGAAGCGCTCTTTCCGTTCCCGTGCCGGCGCAGGTAACGGAAAGAGCAAAGTACGAGTGATGACGTTACGGTGGGAAGAAGCCTTCTTTGGAAGGGTCCAGGGGAGGGGCGTAGGGGGCACATTTGCGCGTAACACGTCCTCCCTCTCCCCAAGACGGCCAAAGAGGCGCCCAAGAAGGCCCACAATACGCCCAAGACGGCCTTCCAAGAGGGTTCCAAGACGGCCCAGAGCGCCCCCAACCGAGCCCAAGTCCGCCCAAGAGCGTTCGAATATGGCCTCAGATGGCCTCAAGACGGTCTCAGAGGGCCCCAAGACAGCCCAAGAGGCCCTCAAGAGGATCCCCGAGGGCTCGATGAGGCCAAAAACGTAGATGTTCCATATGTGTTGTTTGGGGTTCTCGCCTCTGTCCGGGCCAAGAACGGCCCAAGAGGCATCAAGAGGCCCCAACGATCGTCTCAAGAGGGCCTGAGAGGGCTCTCCACGACGGCCCAAGAGGGCCCCAAGACGGCCCAAGAGGGCCCCAAGAGGGGCCCAGAGGGGGGCCACAGAGAACCCCAAGAGGGTCCGACGAGGGCCTCAAGAGGCTCCCAGGAAAACCCAAGTGTGCCACAGGAGACCCCAAAGAGGACCCAAGATGGCCCCAGGAGGGCCCCACGCCGACTCGAGCTCCCCGAGACTGCCCCAAGATACCCCGAGAACGGTCCACGAGCCAGCCAAGAGCTTGGCATCGCTCGGACGTGTGTATTTTTCTTTCGGCGAGGACCATCGAGGAGCATCCTCGACCATTTGGCGAAAAAACCTCGCACGAAACCGAAAAAAGCACAGGGAATGGACGTCCGAGCGATGGCCAGAGAGGGCCCCCGAGGTGGCCCGCGGAGGCGAAAGTCACGGATGTTCCTTGGGGTGCCCACTGTCTTTCGGCTCTCGCTGCTTCGGGCCCAGGTCGGCCGAAGACGGCCCCGATGATGCCCGCGACTGCCGCAAGGCGGCCGAGGAGGCTCCCAGGGAGGGCCCCCAGACGGCCCAAGAAGGCCCCAAGGACGGCCACGGAGAGGCCCACGACGGCCCGAGAGGGCGCCGAGAGGCTCCCAGGACAGCCCAAGAGTGGCATAGGAGGCCCTCCGTAGCCATTTTGGCTCAAGCCATTCTGGCTCAAGACTCGAGCAGGCCACCCTGCCAGCCAGCATCGCTCGACCCTCTCGTTGTTAGTAGACCTCATCGATCTCTGCGCAAGCGACGAGCATGATGAAGGCGTGGGCGGTCACCAATTACGGCGATGCCTCGGCGCTCTTGACAGCGATGGACGTGGAGAAGCCGCAGCCAGGGGCCGGGGAGGTCCTGGTCAAGAACATGGCCATCGCAACCAACCCCATCGATTACAAGGTGATCGCCGGCGCCCTGGCACCAGGCGAGGAGGCGCCCCCCCAGCGCCTCATCGTGGGCTGGGACAGTGCGGGGGTGGTCGAGGCTGTCGGGGAGGGAGTGACAGACTTCCAGGCCGGTGACAAGGTCTGGTTCGCAGGTGACATCACCAAGGACGGATGCTACTCGCAGTACACCAAGATCGACTCACGACTCATCAGCAAGATGCCCAGTACGCTCTCCTTCGAGGACGCTGCTGCCTTGCCGCTGACCTTCCAGACAGCGTGGGAGGGCATGGTGGAGCTGATGGGCGTCCAGAAGGGCAAGTCGATCTTCGTCTTGAATGGCGCTGGCGGGCTCGGGTCGATCGTCATCCAGGTCGCTAAGCACCTCGGGCTCACAGTGATTGCCTCCGCATCGCGCGCGGAGACCATCGAGTTTTGCAAGCAGATGGGCGCGGACCACGTGGTCAACCACCGCAACGAGGACCTCGGCGCTGAGCTCAAGCAGGTCGGCTTCGACTGCGTGGACTATATCTATAACGCCCACGAGAACGATCGCCTCGGGGAGCTCTTCAAGCTGCTGGTGTGCGACGGGAGGCTTGTGGTCACCTACGGCCCTACGCAAGAGCAGATGGCGAAGGTGGACTGGACCACCGTGTGGCTGAAGAGGCAGACGCTGTGCTTCCAGATGATGTTCGCGCGGCCCATGTTCAATACCGAGCCCGCGATGGTGGGTGGCGTGATGGCAACCATGGCAAAGCTCGTGGACCAGGGCAGCATCAAGACGACTGTCACGAAGAAGTACGGGGGCATGGAGCATATCAATGATGCCACCAAGCTTCAGATGTCTGGCAAAAGCATCGGCAAGATCTGCCTCACCATGACGCACTGAGGCTGTGCTGCGTTGTATCGCAGTGCCAGTGTCGGCACTCCATTCTGAACAGTTCCTTCGCTGCTTGGCATTGGTGCGCATTGCCTTTTATGGATGTGCCACTGTCTGTGATCGAGCTCTGTTCGGCCTTACGCTTCGGTGTGCCTCATAGTTTCCATTGCTTTGCCTGATATAATCGGCACCTTTTCGAGCGCCGTTCAGCCCTGCAGCTAGAATGCGCTCAGAACACGGTCCCCGCGCACGCCCATGGAGTGTTCATATCCCAACCGTGCGCGGACAAACATTAGCCTGGCGACAGACCCAACCATCTGCAGTTGTGGGTATCGCATTCGGGGAAGCCCCCTATGGGGCCACGAAACGCTGTACTGGGTGGGGGGGGGGACGCATGCGAATTGCGCCACTGGGACCTTCGGTGGAGCTCTCTATGGGGCCACGAAACGCTGTACTGGATGTGGGGAGGACGCATGCGAACTGCGCCACTGGGACCTTCGGTGGAGCTCCCTATGGGGCCACGAAGCGCAGTACTGGACGCATGCGAACTGCGCCACTGGGACCTTCGGGGGAGCTTCCTATCGGGCCACGAAACGCTGCCCTGGGTGGGGGGGGAGGGGGGCGCATGCGAACTGCGCGACTGGGACCTTCGGTGGAGTTCCCTATGGGGCTACGAAACGCTGCCCTGGGTGGGGGAACCGCATGCGGGCTGTGCCACTGGGACCTTCGGTGGAGCTCCCTATGGGGCCACGAAACGCTGTCCTGGGTGGGGGAACCGCATGCGGGCTGTGCCACTGGGACCTTCGGTGGAGCTCCCTATGGGGCCACGAAGCGCTGCCCTGGGTGGGGGAACCGCATGCGGGCTGTGCCACTGGAACCTTCGGTGGAGTTCCCTATGGGGCTACGAAACGCTGCCCTGGGCGGGGGAACCGCATGCGGGCTGTGCCACTGGGACCTTCGGTGAAGCTCCCCATGGGGCCACGAAACGCTGCCCTGGGTGGGGGAACCGCATGCGAGGCAGCCACTGGGACCTTCGGTGGAGCTCCCTATGGGGCTACGAAGCGCTGCCCTGGGTGGGGGAACCGCATGCGGGCTGTGCCACTGTGACCTTCGGTGGAGCTCCCTATGGGGCCACGAAACGCTGCCCTGGGTGGGGGAACCGCATGCGGGCTGTGCCACTGGGACCTTCGGTGGAGCTCCCTATGGGGCTACGAAACGCTGCCCTGGGTGGGGGAACCGCATGCGGGCTGTGCCACGGGGACCTTCGGTGGAGCTCCCTATGGGGCTAAGAAACGCTGCCCTGGGTGGAGTAACCGCATGCGGGCTGTGCCACTGGGATCTTCGGTGGAGCTCCCTATGGGGCCACGAAACGGTGCCCTGGGTGGGGGAACCGCATGCGAACACCCCCACTGGGGCCTTCGGTGGAGCTCCCTATGGGGCTACGAAACGCTGCCCTGGTGGGGGGAACCGCATGCGAACACCCCCACTGGGGCCTTCGGTGGAGCTCCCTATGGGGCCACGAA
>CAUYUJ010007608.1:17500-45640 GCA_963575745.1 Prorocentrum cordatum | reverse complement strand
TGTTTTGCGCCCTGACCCCGCGGATCTGCGTGAGGGGTGGCACCGACTTTCAGAAATGTGGCAAATCCCATATGTTTTTGGACCCTGACCCCGCCGATCTGTCTGAGGGGTGCCACCGAATTTCAGAAATGTGGCAAATCCCATGTGTTTTTGGACCCTGACCCCGCCGATCCGCGTGAGGGGTGCCACCGGATTTCAGAAATGTAGCAAATCCCATGTGTTTTTGGACCCTGACCCCGCCGATCTGCGTGAGGGTAAAAATTTTCACCCACCCCAGCAATTCAGACAACACGCTCAGGGCGTGGTAAAAGTGCCTGTTTTGGGCCTCCCCCCTCGCGCGGTCCATCAACAAGGAACAGTAAGCAGCAAGAAGCAGAACTGTAACAGTGGAAACTTGAAGCTGCAAAGAAGCATAACTGTAACAGTGGAAACTGGAAACTGCAACTGGCACAGGAAACTGCGAAACTTCGGCCTACAGTCCGGTGGTCTTACTGGGGGGCCGGGCCCACTCAGGTTCGAGGAAACGGGAGGTCGTTCGAGGAGGTCACCACTCGTATTTCGAAAACCGCTGCTGCTCATGCTCGGTTAACCCTGCGAGTTTGGCGTGGCTCCTCCATATCCACTTCACTTAGATACGATTTCGGAATTCTTTGTTTCGGTCTAGTTTACTTGTATGCGACTGAAGTATGTGTGTGATGACCGTTTCGGATGAAGCGAGACTGGAGATATTTCAGACCAAAAAGCTTCGCCACTTGTTGAAGAGCCCTGTCCACTTGGAGAGAGTGCCGAACCCTGTTATTCGTGAGCGCGCACGTGTTTATATTATCCAGACTACGTTGCTGTATCGTCGATTATGCTGATGGAGACATGTTTTACGACCTGTGTTCGTGGAGAGCCCTACTCATGGGTATGATGAGGAGTACGGGCTATCATGTTTGGACGTTTTTCCTTTGAGAAAGAGGAAGGAGTTGGAGGAGGAGCTATTGGTGAACGCATGGCCTCCTTTTGCCGTGACTTGCGTGAGTTGCTGATTACATTGCCCGAGGCTCGTAGACGGGAGGTGTATCAGAGCGTGGGGCTTACTGAAGTTGGAGATGTTGTGTGGAGAGAGAGAGAGAGAGAGAGAGGGAGAGAGCGAGAGAGAGAGGCTTAAAGTGTTCGTATGGATGCCGAAAGCTTATCTGAAATGTGTTCTGTCGGCTCACTATCGTCACGATGTTGGGGGTAACAAAATAGTTCGTCCCCTTACTTGTCCAGAGTGCGGTAAGTTTGCAACGGCGAACGTGGCCTCGCCATCCACCGTGCTCGTATGCATAGTGTTCGGCCGCTGGCAGATGTGAATGACTTGAAGCGCCCATTGTGTTCACAAGTGCTTACGCGTCGTGACACGTTGCTCTGCCATGTGAAACTTCGCTGCGCGGCATCCGTGGAGGCTCGGGCTCAAGCATTGCAGATCCCAACAGATCGGATAGTGCCCGCTGTTCGTGCTGCCCGTCCTGAGACTGCTCTTAGGAGACCTGCTGCGCATCATCCCGATGGCGATGCTCGGCGAGTGGGACGCGGCGGCAGGAGCGGCAATGGCGGTCGAGGGCGGCAGGCGCAAGAGGGGCGAGGGAGAGGCCGAGCCCAAGGACAAGGACGAGGACGAGGTGCAGCCCAACATGAAGAAGCTGATGATGGCGATGGCGAAGTGCACCATGCAGTTAGTGGACGAGCAGCGCAACCACGCCAGGATCGACAACCTAGTGCTGCAGTCGTCAGTTGACGGAGCGTACGCGAAGATGATGCGCAAGCAAGGGGCGGACTACGCAAAGGAGGGAAAAGTGGTAAGGGCGAAGGCAGAGAAGGAGAATGTTGACTTTCGCGGACACCCACATGGTAAGAAGCCAGATGTGTTGGGGCGTGTTTTAATGGTACGCCTGTCTCAACTTTTTTTTCAGCAGCCTGGGATGATGGCGAAGATCCAGGCGACAGGACCCGTTCAGCAAGCTAACTCCAATGTGTGTGCCTTCGGTGAGCGCGCGAAAACACAAAAAAACACGATTCTTCGATGCGTTGCCAGCGTGCGCTTCGAGTGGATGTCGAGATTGATGGCGCTGTGGTTGATAAGTGGATTTTTCTTCTTCCCAAGAGAGTCAGTGGTGAACGACCTTCGTATCCTGATGATGGGTCGCGCGCTTGAGAAGGTTGGCATGTCTATCGTCGAAGATGTTTGCTCCGAGGACTGCCGCCGCAAAGGAGGTGGCGGCCCTTGCGTTCAACATCGAGAATCCGAAAGGTGGCCCCTTGGCCAGGAAGAAGGCCAAGAAGGGAAAGCAATCTGTTTCAGAAGGGTTGCGAGGGACCGAGGCTCTGCGCGGAGGTGTGGAGCGGGTCGCCTGTGGCAGAGCCTGGTCACAGAGGTGGCCAGCGCTGCGGGCGATGCCTCGCCGCGTCCGTGGTGCCGCAGGAAGACGATGACAAGTTATAGACGCCTCGCTTGAAGCCCGTTGGGGTTGCGCGTTGTCAATATATATATATATATATATACACATGCATACACACATGCACCCCGTTGCTGCCTGATCACCCGGTGTTTTCCGTTAGCACCGTGGCTCAAATTAGCAGTGGTATGTGCCCGTTGTATACGCGCTTCCGTCACCTGGCGCTCACATCTGCACATCGGAAAGCTTAGCATTCTGATTGTGCTCCCTTGCTTCTAGTTGGTCGCGGTGCTGCGGTTCCGTGATCCACTGCCGCCATGGCCCGCGTAGCATTCCGTCGCTGCGCTGCCTCGATGGCACCCGCTCCGCACCTCCAACCTGGCCGTCTTCATCATGATCATTATGTTCGCCGTGTTCGCCGCGTTCAACATTCCAGCCCGACGTCGAGCTGGGCCGCGCTCTTCATCGCGTTCGCTTTCTTTCGCCCGTTCAGCGCGGTAGACGATGGTTTTCTAAGGGGCCGCAAGGGCGAGCCCCGCGCAGCCGCCAGGGGCGTCTGCGGGGCGGGGGGGCGCGAAGCTCGCGGGCCCCGCGCCGTCATGGCATCCGCCAGTGGGCGTTGCCTCCTACGTCAGACAGTTGCTCGAGGCAGCGCCCATGTCTACGGCGTTGGCGAAGGGCCCCAGGCCCCGCGCGGCTGCGTTTCAGGGGCCTTGGGAGAATGCGGCGGCGGACGCGACGTCCGCAGCCATTTTGGCGCAGCAGCCTGCTCGCCCCGCCCCGGGTTCGAGCAGTATGCGTCCATGGCCGACGCGGTGGCGGAGGCTCTCCTCGGCGCCGTCGCGCGCGCTGGCGGCTCTCGCCAGGTGGCGGCGGCGACTTGCAGGTCGAGGACAAGGAGGTGCATCGCGAGATCCAGGCGCGGGTCGAGCTCATTAAACCCGTCTCGCGAGCGAAGGTCGAGGCGGCGGTCCGCGACGGGCCGATGGAGCTCGGTGGCAGGGCGACGGCGCTCCGGAACATCGCCGGGCATTGCCTCTTCGGGGAGGGCGCAGCGGCGCTACCCCTGCGCGCGGATGTGGCCAAGCGGCCCGTTGCGCGCAGGGCGCCGCCATCGTCGGCAACAACGGCCATTTCGATAGCGAGATCGAGGCGCGCCAGCGCGAGCTCGTCAAAGAGGACGCGGTGATCCTGGAGAACACTCGGTCACGCAAGGGGGCCGCCAAGAACGGCCCCGCGGCCGAGACGTTGGAGGAGCTTACAAAGAAGGGCCAGGAGGCGGAGTTCGAGACGCCCTCGAAGCTCATGAAGGAGGTGCAGGTCGACAAGGCTAAGAATGTCGTGGTCTCGGCGTGCATGGCGGACTCTTCCTGCGCGCGTGAGTCTACCGAGCGCGACTGGTCCGGTAGCGCGGGGCGCGTCGCGAAGGCGCAGGTCCCGACGCGGATCAAGACTAATCATGCCGCGCCGATGATCAAGGGCGGCAAAAGCAAGACCGACGACGCCGACAACGAGTACGACTCGCACATCATGGGCAAGGGCAAGGGCGCCTTCTGCTCCAGAGGCTGAGGGCATCGGGTCCGCGGGCGTTCAGAACTGCGCGCCTTCTGCTCGCGCGCGCGCCCCAGAGTTACCGGGGGCCCAGGGCCCCCAGCTCCAGAGGCTGAAGGCCTTGGGGCCGCCGACATGGAGCGGCCCTCGCTCTGCCCATGAATGAAAATACAATGCGACGGACACGGCGCCTCCATGGCATCCGCCTTTGGGTTTTGCCGAGGGCGTCAGACAGTCGCTTGATCCGACGTTCGGATTTCCGGCGCTGGCGAAGCGCCCCGAGCTTCTGGCGGCTACGTTGCCAGAGCGGGGGAGGGGCAGGCGCCGATGAGCGAAGATAGAATAGAGGGTCTGGCGACTACGAGGTCAGCATTCGGGAGGGCCGAACCACGAACCTGGAAATATTATTTCGGCCGTTCCCATGCTATCTGGCAGACTTGGATCCCGATGCGCACTCCTCTTGGCCATCGCGCAGTCGGCGGTGCTCAGCGCAGATGCGACGCGACGCGCGACGAGCATTCCCATGGCGATGGCGCCAGACCGCGCGACATAATGACCTGGTCCAATGCGCAGATGAGGAAGAGCATGCCAGGGGCGGATATTCGCGACGCCCCCGAGGCTCTCTGCCTGAGCAGGGTCGCTGGCGGGTTCCAAGACGCCGGCGCCTTCTCGATATGCATGGGGGCAGGGCCAGGTCGCCCCGGCTGGGCCCTGGTGGGGGGCAGGGGCGCGTCGCAAGAATTACAGGATCACGTCTACGACGTCGTCGGCACCTCTGACTTCGAGGACGCCGCCCGGCCATTCTCCGACGGCGCGTTTCCCGGCACAAGCTACAGCGCATTGGGCCACGTGCGACGCGAACAGGGGCGAGGTTCAGCGAATCCTGCACCCCCTCCCTCCCTGACTGGCGCGCCCGCGTCCAGGGCGCCAGCCCCAGGGTCTAGATTTTCAGCCTGCGCGGACCTCAGTGGAAACAACCAGCCGCGAAGCAGATGGCCGCCCCCAACGCGCTGCGCTCCAGCAAGCACCGAACTCGTCGCAAGCCTCTGGCCCCAGTGGCCAAGAGCAGCGACGCGGCGACCCCGGCGTTCACCGGCGTGCCTATCTTCAATTGGCCGTGGCGATTCAGCAACAAGTTCGAGAGACGCAATTACAGTTGGGCGACCACGAGCAGACGCTCGTACCTGGGCCCGATTTGCCGCGACGCGTTGCGTCTTGCGCCCTAGTGCAGTTGCGGGCCAACGTGCAGCAGCGCACCCCGGAAGTTATTCTTTCGACGAGGCGCGCCTGCAGCTTCAGCGCCAGACTCGAACGCCTCTTCCTGCCCCATGGGCCCGCGAGCGCGCGCCGGGCAGCGCGCCCAGGACCAGGGCCCCAAGCAGCACGCTCAGAACGAGCGGTCCACCGCGTGAGGCGTCTGACTATTAGTTGCTATGCTGCCAGCGCCCGCCCTGCTGCTGAACGGGAGGCGTTTGGCGACTGCGTCGTCGGCGCCTGCCGCGCGGCAGAGCGCGTGCGCCAGGATGCGAAGATAACAGAGGGCCACGCGCCCGAGGCGCGCAATCAGGTCGTCGAGGACCATCGCGACGACTGCAGCACCGACCTGTTTAGCTTGGCCCCGCGCCCTCTCGGCTTCTCAGCCACTGGCGACCCGGGCCGAACCGACGAGCGCAAGGAGGGCGAACCCCACGGCAACTTCGCTCCAGGTTTGCCGACGCGGCGGTTTCAGGGCTCGTCGGCCCCGTCATCAGATCGCCATCTGCAGAGAGAGAGAGAGAGAGAGGAAACAAAAAGACAGAAATAAATAAAGAAATAAAGATATTGAACAAAAAGAAAAGAAGAGGTAACATGAATAGAAAGAGAGACAGAGTGCTCGAACGCCACAGTCCACCATTTTCGACGACGTACACACTCCTCACCTACTTCACCCCCATCGATCACTGCGGCGATATCGTGGGGGTCTGCGGGGGGGGTGGCGCGGACTTGCAGACCGGTCTGTCCGCCGCCTCTCCAAGGCAGGCGCCAATTTCGACTTGGCAGTCGCGGGCTGCGACCTCAATGACGAGAGCCAGCGGGGAGCCGTGGAGAGGTGCATCCAAAATCGCTCCCTCGTGGCCATCATGGCTCCCCCCTCTGGCCCTTCGGTCGTTATGATACGCATAACTTCGATTGCAACTGCCCCGCCCAGCTGCGTTCCTACGAGGGCGCGGCCCCGCGCGGCCGATTCTGCGGCTGCGCGGCGCGACTACAGCTGCAGCTTCGCAGCGCAACTATACGGCTCCGCATGCAGGTCGGCATCTCGAGGAAGACCGCCGGTTTGCTCTCCAACGCCCCGGAGATCTTCGAGCAGTTCACGATGCTCAGGTGCACCGGCGCGCGCGCCCGCGCGCGCGTCGAGGGTCGCAACAGCGCCGGCGCTCTGGTTTGGCCATGGGGGATGGCCGAGCGGCTTGTCCGGGGCATCGCGGGCGCCACCGCCGCCTGAGACGTTCGCGTCTCGTGAATTACGTTCGCGAATGCGACGTCGAAGCAGCAGCCATCCCAGCGGCGACCTCCAGGGCCGCGGGGGGCGCCATCAGGAACGCGATGGCCGCCGAGCGCGCGCGGCGCAACGCCCGAGCGGACTCGCCCGCGCACTCCCGAGACCCGGCCGCGTGCCTGCATCATCGCAGCGACTCAATGCATTGGGGTCGCCCTGGCTGCCGCGAGGAGAAGGAACGCGACCGCCCTGCAGACGCGCGCGCACGCGCGAGTTCAGCAAGCGCAGCTTCGCGGACCCTCACGCACGGCCGCGCCCGCGCGCCAGCCAGCGCCCACGAGCGCCGGCACGACCTGGAGGATCGCGCCACTCCAGCGATCAGCAAGCTCAACTACCCCGCGGAGCCAACCTTAGAGCAGCAGACGAAACCGCACTACCACCAGCACCCGCAGGTACCCCAGGGGCCAGCCCAGCATCGTCCAGGGCAGCTGTTCCGTCGACTGCGTCGTTGGACCGCAGAGTTCTGGCCAGGGCGACAGCGTTGCCAGGCCAGGGCTACGAGCCAGCCCAGTGACAGGGACAGTGCCGAGACGAACAGCGCGACGAGCTGCCGACGCAGCGGTCGGCAACCCAAGCCCCTCCGACTGAGCTCGATTCGACGCGGCCGCGTCGTTGCGAGCACTGCGTGGCGACCCGCGCGAGACGCGCATGCGAGAGCTACGCAAGTTGCGCCTCCAGTGGTGGTGCGCTACTATGGAGGAAACGGCGCGAGCTCTCCGAGCAGTCAAGTGCCACAGGGAATCTTCGACCTCGCCCCCACAGTTGCCAACGATTGTGGGGAAGATCGTACATGGCTGCCGCAAGCACAGCGCTTTTCGACCCGATGTGGCCTGCGCGTTGAATGCGACATCATCGATTACGACGGTAGCAGGATCTTGCACCTGATCTGCTGCGCCGCACGGTGGCACAACGGCCAGGAATTCATGAGCAAGCGCGACTCGACGCTGTAGCTGCCATCGACCATTCGTGGATCCAGCTGCTCGGCGCGATGGAGACCTTCATCGTGGACGGCGAAAGCGGCGCGTGATCTCAACGCATTGGTGGAAATGAGGAGGTGAGGAATACCGGTTGACATCAGAGCTCCGCGCCAGCACGCTTGTTTCATAGAGCGACGCGGTGCCACTCTACGGCATGCATTTCGCACCGCAGATGAGCAGGTAGAGCGCGAAGGTATCACAGCTAACTTTGACTATGCTGGCCCGCGCGATACTCGTGGGCAACAGCCTCGCCCGCGTCGGCGGCGTCATACCATGCAACGTCGTCGTCGGCAGGCAGCCCTTCATGATGCCACCACTCGAAGCAAACGAAAAGGGTGTTGCATCCGGCCTCGATAACGCCAGCACCAGCCCGTCTGCTGGTGGAGAAGTGCAGCCCAGCCGATCGCAGTGGCGCATCCGACAGATCGCGCTGCGATGCATGATCGAGGCCACTTCGATTTCCCACGCCCTCCAGACACGCGCCGCCGAATCCAGAGAGGGGCGCTTCAACGTTGGCGACTAGCCGGCAATCCATTAGCCTCCGATCACGAAGACGCGTCGGGCTGGGCAGGACCTGGTGCGATCATCTGCGTGGACATGGCTGGAGCCCAGGTTATTGTCAGGAAAGCACCGTCAAGCCGAGATGGTCTACAGACTGCAGGACGCACGGGCTTTCATCAGCGCTGTCTTCCACGACGCGGGCACCGGCGTGGCGCGAGCAGGCCTGGCCTAGGATCGCGTGGAGGATTCTTTGGAGCACATCATGCCAGGCTCGGGGGCCAGGACTTTCGGCCACTGGGGTGGCGCGAAGGGCGCGCAGCTGACCAAGCGGGCTCGGCATCGCCCCGACATGCTCGCGGCCTTGTGCCACTTGTCCCGCAGATGCTTTCAGCTACTGGACGTTCGTGCAGTGCGTATCTTCTACATACAGAAGTCTGTGGGCGACTGGCCTTGCCGCGCCCGTAGCTTGGTCATGCGGCGGCCCCCTTCGACCCCGAGCGACGTCCAATGCGCGCCCCTGGGCGGCGTCAATTTCGGCATTCGCCGCGCTATCGGCGAGCTGTGGATGGAAGCTCGCATCAGCCAGTTTCTCCTGGGCGACGAACAGCTGCTTGCAGCAGACGCCAGGCAGGGCCGAGGGGGGGCGCTCGATGATTGCGTCATCGACGTCCCCGAGGACGCCGCCAGTGTCACCGAGGCCGGTTCACGATCAACCCTGTCGGTCGTGCCCGAAGCGCCGACAGGGATTCCCCTGGCCACGCCAAGCAAGTGGCGTTGGCAGCTCGGCGCGAAGATGAGCGGGCATAGGGCCCATGAGCTGCAGGAGCTGGAGAGCGCTGACAGTCAGTAACGAATTTCCGCTGCCATCGAGCGCGCCGCGGCCGGCCTCGGCCGCGCGCCGCGCCAGAGACGCAGCGCCAGCGTGGTATTTTGCGCGAGTGGACGACAAGGCTTCGCTCGAGGAGGAGGATGAAGGAGGGCATCATATGGAGTTGTGCCCGGGCCCGGGGGTGCGCGAAGCTTTCTTGACCTGCAAGTCGCGAGGAGTCGTCAGCGACTACGTCGCTGGCGCTTCCGCGACAGCCGCGCTCGAGGTCCACGCCGCCGTCGAGTCCGCGGGCATCAAGTGCGATGCCGACCTCCTGACCAAGGAGTAAGTGTCGAGGCAGTCTTTGGAAGTCGCCGCAGCCATCCTCGAGGAGCTCACCATCTGCGCCAAGTGCAAATGTCTCGAGAGGCGGCCGCTCAAGGGCGCCCGAAGCGCCACGGAATCCAGGCGCGTTTTCAAATTCTTGACGCTTCGCGTATTTCCACCGGCAAGCACTGAGCGCGCAGGTTTTGGACGGTGCGCAATGAGTGGTCATAAATGGGGGGGTGGCGAGGATGGTCCGAAAAGGTACCCAAACGGTACCTAAACGAGCCCCCTGGGATTCCAGAGCGGCCCGAAAGGGACACGAAAGGCGACCGTTTCTGACCCCCTTATTTATACCCCCCCCATTAAGCCACGCCCAAAGGTCTTCCCGAGTGGGATCAGTGGCCACCCTCCTGGTTCGAGCGGAAATGGAACGCCACGTGGTGGTGCAGGAGGTGCCTGGTCTAGATTTGGAACGTCGCGCCAGCAACCCTGGACGGTATCATGGACCGAGACTCCCGGACACTCTACCCACAGCAGCCAGCAGCTCGCCCACATCTCACAGAGCAGACAGACGGCGACGACGCCACACCCGACTTGGCTACCTAGCACGCACCCGCAGCGGCAGACGCAAACGCGCCCGATCCTTACGCCCGCAGCACGGCCTCAGCCGGCCCAGCGGCGAGCAGCGGCGGAAACCGCGGCGACGTGTCCCAACCCGACTCGCGCATCCGCGCAGCCCAAGAGGTCTTGAGGCTGCGCCCAGATTTGCCGCCACCAGAGATCCCAAGACTCCGCTGCAGACGAATCTCCACACTCGCCATAGAAAGGCAAACGACTCCAAGCGCAGCCGCTCCAACAAGCTGAAGGAGGCACAGCATATCCTGGTCGCCTACCTGCGGGATTACCACCCCACGCTGGACGGCCGCTGGACGGGCCACGTAAAAGCGGGAGGCGCACAGATCCCAGCACCGAAGGATCAGGAAACCTCCTGGCCCGCCCACCAGCCGACACCCTTCCTGGCCAGGATCCACGGAGTAGAAATATCGTAAGATGGTCGTCCCGGGAGCGCCCCATGGGGCGGCAAGAGATGGCTGCGACAAGAATGGTCGGGCATCTGACGAGCAGTGCGAAGCGCAAGGAGGCCTGGGCGGCGCGCTGCGCGGTCCTGGCGCCCGACAAGGTCCCGAGTCCCTTTCGCCGCGAGCTCGCCGTCCTGGCCGGCTTCCTGGCCAGCCTCGATCCCGGAGCGCTCGCAGCTGCCTCCACCACAGCCCTCGCCGAACAAGACACCCCTGCTGTGGGCCTGGACGAGGCGCATTCGGCACCCCTAAGGGAGGCCACGAGGTCCTGGCTTGCGCCGAAGACCGAGGAGACAGCGACAACAGAGTCCGAGTCAACTGCGGACCCCAAGGCCCAACCCGACGACACGGCCCAGCCCAGGGAGGCGGAACCCCCCACGCAGCAGGCGGACCGCGCCCTTCAGGCGGCAGAGCAGGACGTGACAGAGATCCTCCCTGGCACAGAGGCAGCGGACTCTCCAACGAACCCATCGCCGACCGATAAGGCCGACAGCGACGAGGTCGATTTCGGCGCCGACGAGGCCCAACCAGCGGCCTCGCTGCCGCCTGCCGAAGACGCAGAAGGCGCAGCCGAGCAGGAGGGCAGCTCCTTCCCACTTTCGCTCGACAAGCTGGCGAGGCGGCCGATGACAGCCCTCTCGACGACCCCCTGAACATCCTCGGGGGAGCTGCGGCGGGCGGGAGCAGGACCGAGCCCTTTATCGAGGCGCCGGCCGAGGGTGCGCCTCACATGCCCGAGCATGGGTCTGCTGAGGCCCGGGAAAGCAGCGGCTCGCAGCGGAGGCCAGATCCTAGAAGTCAAGCGGCCACAGACGGCGCCCATGGTGGAGGCAGAACGCCGACAACTCCCGCTGGACACGACACCCCTGGGGACAGGAGACACAGCAGGGCCGCCAGCCGTGCCTTCGACGATCTCGTTGGCCCCGTGGGCGGAAGCCGCATGCACAAGGAGGTGCTGGGCAACGTTGACCTCGACCGTCGACAGGGTCGGCGAGAAGCCAGCTGCCAATATCGAGCGACTCCAGGGACCTGGGAGGCGCGTCCAACGGCGTCTGGCACGCATGCACCAGGAAGCACCTTGCGGGCGCCGAAGGAATGCCGAAAGGCAGCCATTCACTGAACCCCGAGGCCTCCTGCCGCAACTTCCTACGCCTGGAAACGCTGTGGATTCGACGCCCATGAGCTGGATCGGCAACTCGACCTGCGGGTTGACTGGGACGTGGGGCGCGCAAAATGGATGGGGGCGTCAGGGCAAAGGCGGCCGCCAGCCAAAGGACCGCGCGTCCAGTTCACAGAAATCCTTGGACTGGGACAGCTGGTCCTGGACACACTCCTGAGACGCCGACGACTGGCAGACAGGAGGCAAGCGGGGCGGCGACCACAACGGCGACGGGAGAGGCGACAAGCGCCCCCGCACACGGCGTTGATCCATCTGTTCTTCGGCAAACCAGTGGCCTTCAGGCACTTCCTGGCAGCGCTGTCTGCCTCCCTCTTCTCCTCCTGCGTCACCATAGGACGTGCGGCCTTCTGCCGCTTTCCTGGTCTCCTCCACTCTCCTTCAGCACCCGCTGCCCCCCGCCCTTGGGGCCCTGGCAGCTGCCCGCTGACAATGCCGACGCGTGGACTGCCACTGGGGCCGTGGTCCACGTGTTCTAGTTGGCCCCTGGCCTCGCTGTAGTTGTTGTCACCGCTCCTCGGCGCCCTCCACTCCCCGCGCCCTTCGGCAGTTGCCCCGCACCGAGCTGCTCCGCCCCCCGCGCAAAGACGGCACTGCCACGCTCCGTTCTGACCCGCCCCTCCTCAGGCAGCCGGGCCCGCAGCGGCCCTGTTGGCCCTGGCTTCCTGCCCCCCCCTGCTCCGCGTGCCCAACTTCCTCGTTGGCGCACGGGGCCCCCGAGTGTACGTGGTCCAGCCTGTGCTCTCCTGACCGTCGGCCGACTGCGTTGACTACGCCCACGGTTTCCTGGCGGCGGTGTCCACGGCACTTTCGCGTTCGCTCCATCACGTGCTTGAGGCGTGCACCTGCCCAGTTCCTGGCCAATTCTCCTCAGATGTCGTCGACCTTGTTCGGGAGTGCGTGTGGTTTCCTCTGATCCGTTGGCTCGGGTCCAGTTGCGGTGTTGATCATATCCATCGTTTCCCTGGCTACTCCGCCATGCCGTTCGCGTTCACTCTGTTCACGATTTGACGACAAGTGTCCGGATCAGTACTCCCTTCAGGAGTCTCGTTGTGTGCGACTTTGGTGGCGCCATTGCCATGCATTCGTTTCCTGGTCAGTGAGTTCTTCCTGGCTTAGTTGGTGTCAGCGTTCCTAGTGATGGTGTTAGTGGCTACATCCTCGCATCGCCCCCGCGCCATTTTGGCTCCGCTCCGACCTCGGTTGGCTAATTATGAATGCGCTCGCTCCTGGACTTGGTTCCTGGCAGCTGCAGCCCGCGCCGCCTCGCGCTGTCCGGTCAGCTTAGGCGCTGCCTAGGCCGCCCGTTAGTCGGCGCGTTAGGCAATCAGTTTCGCGCGTAGCCCGTCCGACCCTTGACGCTGCTTGCGCGCTCGCCTGCGGCTGCGACGAAAAAGTACCCCCGCTGGCCCATCCTGCACCAAGCTCTCGAATGAAGAGCGCCGACCATCGGCGGCTGTTCTCCTCCTCCTCCTCCTCCTCCTCCTCCTCCTCCTCCTCCTCCCCCTCTTACTCCTGGTGGCGCCTTGGAGCTCTCTCGGGGCGTTTTGGCGGGCACTTTGGCCACGCGGGCGGGCGCGCGGCGCCCCGCCCGCCCGCGTGGAGGGCCCAGGAGGAGGGTCCAAGACGTCTCTTGAGGGGGGAGCTTCAATTAGCGTCGCCCCTTTGGAGCCCCCCAAGTCGCCTCTTGGAGCGCTCTTGGGCGCTCTTGGAGCGCTCCTGGGCGCTCCTGGGGCCGTATGGGTGCTCTCTTGGGCCCCAGTGCTGGGGCTATCTTGGGCCATCTTGGAGCTATGTTGAAGCCTCGGATGGGCATTGTAGGCGCAACGGCGATAACACCAACAAAAATGGATTTCCCTAGGGTTTTGAGACATGTTGGCTTCTTGGGGGCATCCTTGGGGGACCTCTCCTGGACACTTGGAGCTGTCTTGGTGCCGTCTTGGAGCGTTTTGGAGCATCTCGGGGGCAATCTCGAGGCATCTTGAGCCATCTTGGAGGCCATCCAGGGCGCCCTGAGGCCCTCTTGGAGCCAAGATGGGCCGTCTTAGACGCTCCGACGACTCGTGGAACCCCCTGTCCAAGTCTATGGGGAGGTGGCAGGGGGAGGGGTAAACCCTTTCCCGAAGGGGGAAGAGGGAGGGGTGGAAGAGGAAACTCCTTCAACCACCGACGCCCAGAGGGCTGGTGGGGTTGAAGCGCCGGAAGAGATCGGGCGGCAAGACCGCCGAGATCATCTGGCGCCGCGCGGCGTTGAGGCGCCTCCGCGACACGGGCGCCGGGGGGTCCTCCAGACTTTCGCCGGGGCGGCGAAGCGGGCGTCGCGGCGCGCGCTGTCTTCCGCGACGGCGCGTCGCCCGTGCCGGGCGCGCGTCGCCGTGGACGCGGAGAAGGCGCCTTTGCAGGGCGTCGCCTGCGCCGAGATGCAGGAGCTGCGCCCCGCTCGGCGAACTTCGCCCTGCCGCCCGGCAGCGAGGCCATCCTCGGGCAGGCGCCGGGCCGCGAGTCTTTCGACGAGCGGACCGAGCGCCTGCGCCGCGTAACCAGGGCCTACTCCATGGAGCTCGCCCCGGCCGCGCGCCAACCCGAGCGCAGTGTCGCGCCGGCGAGGCGTCGACCAGCGCTCGAGGACGAGCGCGAGACGTCTGGTGCTTATGCCGTCGGCGGCTCGGAGCTTGCGCCCGCGCTGTCCATGCGCGTTGACGATTTGAAGATCGCGGGGCGCAAGGGGCACGTTGACTGTCTGATCGGCCACATCGAGAGCGTCTTCGGGAAGACGAAGGGTGACTGCGACGACCTTCACGACGGCGAAGTTCACAAGCACCGCAGTGCCGATGGAACGGCGACGCTTGACCTGGGCGATGACATCGACGCCCCGACGCCGATCGGGCACGTCGACCTGGCCAAAGCGAAGGCCGACGAGCCGGTGGGAGGTCAACGCCAAGATCTGTTTGTCTGCTTTTTTCGGAGCAGCAGCTGGCGCTCTGCTCGCGCGACGCCATGTCGCCGCGATCGTCGCACTGAAGAGGGCCAACAGCAAGCTGCTCATCCGTCGCGCGATGCAGCTCAATTCGGTCGTTCTGGCCACGCAGAAGATCAAGGCGCGCGTCATCTTCCCAGCAATAGAGTGCGCCGGGCGACTTTGCGCACGCAGTGACGGGTCGTTCAAGGGGGAGGTGGGGGCCAGTTACGGCATGAGAGGAGCCGTCTATATGCGTCAAGGCAGGTGTCGTAGCGCCGGCAAGCAGGCATGCCACCTGCTCGACGCTGTGAGCCGATCGCACAAGTTGGCGTGCCGATAATCATTTTGCTCAGAGCTGCTCGCAGCCTGCGGCGCAGAGGACGGCCTGCAAGCGCACCTCCTGGCGCTCCGCAGAATTTCGTGAACCTGCTGGGGGAGGCTGGGGGAGGAGGGGGGGCTACGCAATGCCGGCGGAGCTGGTCGGCGACGGCGCGTCCGTCTTCTCGGCCCTCTGCTTGCCATGGGCCCAGTTCGGCTCCATCTGTGAACGGCATTCATCTCTGGTGGCAGTCAGACCAGCCCCGCGCCAAGCAGATCGACGAAAGTGCGGTGCGACACCAGAGACATGAGTGCCGATCCATGGCGAATGGGAGTGCCGGCCGAGATCTCGCCCTGAACATAAAGGACGACAAGCTCAGCTACAACCACAACACGATCAACCTGAACGATGAAAACCGCAATAGGAACGTACGAAATTCACAACGTAGTGACCTCACCATCAAGGACAATGGCGAACATAATGACGGAGTCACCAGTTCGCCCAACACCACGGGCGACGGCGACCTGGTTAGCACTGACTATGTGAGCGCGACCCACGGTCCCACTGACGACAAGGGAGGAGGCAGACGCTCGCATCTCGCGAATTATATCCGCGAGTGCGACGTAATGAAGCGTGCATGTGAGAGGGTTGCTTCCGTGAGCTATGTTTGTGATGCAGCAGGCGAGAAAACATAGAACGTGCAAGTGACTGAGGCCGTGCCATTAATTCTACGCTGCTTGCAGCTGCTTATGAGGGACGTGGTCAGTAGAACGCTGTCGCGTGTAAGCTTGCTTTTTGCTTCGTTAAATCATGCACGGCTTCCGCGCGTGAGCCTATGAGGCGCAAACATCCCTTGAATACCAGCATCGAGCAGGACATCGTCCCCTCTTGTTGCATGTCCACCCCACCTTGTTTTTTTCCGCTGGCACTGCCGCTCAAGCTTGCAGTGCCCTGTGCCCGTTTTGTTCGCGTGATCATTGTTTGAGAGTTTGTCATTGCATGAATGTATATATATATAGATAACAGTAAAGTATTAGCATTCGGATATGTTTCTGCTAGGTGGTTCTTCGTCCTCCTCCTTCTCCTTCTTTACTTCTGTGCCAGCGTCCCCTTCCCCATCCCCTTTTTCTTCCTCCTCGCCCTCCTCCTCCTCCTCCTCCTCCGCCTCCTCCCCGTCGACCGTGATCCTCCCCCTCCTCCTCCCCTCCTCCTCCCCCTCCTCCTCCTCCTCTTCCTCCTCCTCCTCCTCCTTTTCCTCCTCCTTTTCCTCCTTCTCATTGCGTCAGGCCCCGAGTGATCAGACTGGTATTGTTGTAAAGTTTGGGGTCCTCTTCCTCCGCCGCCGCCGCCCCCTTTTCCTCCTCCTCCTCCTCCTCGGCCTCCTCCTCCATGTCCTCCTCCTCCTCTTCTTCCTCCTCCTCCCGTTCCTCCTCCTATTCCTTTTCCTCCTCCCCCTCCTCTTCCTCTTCCTCCTCCTGCTCCTCCCCCTCCTCCTCCTCCTCCTCCTCCTCCTCCTCCTCCTCCTCCCCCTCCTCCTCCTCCTCCTCCTCCTCCTTCTCCTCCTCCTCCTCCTCCTCCTCCTCCTCCTCCTCCTCCTCCTCCTCTTCCTCCTCCTCCCCTTCCTCCCCCTCCACCTCCTCCTCGTTTTTCTCCTCCTCCTCGTCTTCTTCCTCCTCTTCCACCCACCGCCTCCTCCTCCTCCTCCTCCTCCTCCCTCCTTCCTCCTCCTCCTCCTCCTCCTCCTCCTCTCCTCCTCCTCCTCCTCCTCCTCCCCCTCCTCCTGTTCCTCCTCCTATTCCTTCTCTTTCTCCTCTTCCTCCTCCTTCTCCTCTCCCTCCTCATCCTCATTATCCTCCTCTCTCCTTCGTGTTCTCCACAGCCACTTCTCCACCCGTCACGTTAACTCCTCCCGTCGTGCCTCTGCGCCACTTGGTCCGCATGTGCTTTGTCCTGGGGAACCATACGTCCGCAGGGGGCGCTGGGATCGAGCACTCCCCGTTCTTCTTCGGCGGCGAGCAGGGCCCCGTGTATCTGGCGCGGCGCGGGGATCGATAGAGGGCGAGGGCACGAGGAACGGCAGGAGGAACAAGAGGAAGAGGAGGAGGAGGAGGACGACGAGGACCAAGCCCATCCAGAAACGATACCCAAAGGAATTGCCTCGATCGAGGAAGTGGCCAGCACACAGAGGAAGGGTCGCCCGTGGAGGCCTCTTGGAGCGTCTTGGGGGCCGCTTGGCGGTCCCGTACGCCCCTTAGAGCGTCTTGGGTGTCTCGGAGAATTTCTTGGGGCCTCTTGGGGGTCTTTTGGGAGCCTCTTGGAGGCCTCCTGGGCGCCTGTTGGAGCCTCCTGGGGCCTCTTGGGCGCATCTTGGGGCCCTCTTGAAGCGCTCTTGGAAGCCTTGGGAGCGCTCTGGGAGCCCTCTTGTGCCATCTTGGAGCCATCTTGAGGCCTCGGATGGCCATCGGAAGCGAAAAGGCGAGAAAGCCATAAACATAGATTTTCCGATGTAAGGTTTTGGAAGGATGTTGGCTTCTTCGGGGCCTCCTGGGGGAGCTCTTTGGCCCACTTGGAGCCGTCTTGTAGCGGTCTTGGGGCCTCTTGGAGCATCGTGGGAGCCATCCTGAGACATCTTGAACCACCTTGGAGGTCATGTTGGGCTCTCCCAGGCGCTCTTGGAGTCATCTTAAGCAGTGCCCCCCCCCCCCAGGAGGTCAACATGTGGCCAACACTTTCGTAACATCAATGACTTTGGCATTCTCACCGAGGCCTCTTGGGGCGTCTTGGGTGTATCTGGGGGGTTTCTTGGTGCCTCTTGGGGGTCCCTTGGGAGCCACTTGGGGCCATCCTGGTGGCATTTTCGTTCCTCCTGGCCGCCTCTTGGGGCTCTCTTGAAGCGCTCTTGGGAGCCTTCGGAGCGCTCTTGGGGCCATCTTGGAGGACATCGATCAAACAAGAGGGAGCTTCAATTAGGCCCCCCCCCCCAAGAGGCCAACATGGGGCCCAAACCCTAGTAAAACCAATGAGTTGGGCTTCCTCGCCGAGGCCGTTTTGATCGCTCCGACCGCTCGCGGAACGCCCCGTCCATGTCCAGGGGAGGGGGTAGGGGGGAGGGGTTAAGAGTCTCCCTCCTCGCCCGCAAGCTGTCTCGCTCACTCCCACCCGCCCTCCCAACACATACGTAGCACCCGAGCCTTGCCCGAGCCGCAGCATATGCAGCAGTCGTCTTTGGATGGGCAGCTACTGGGGGCGAATCCGCCGCCGCCGCCGCCGCCCGCCGCCGCCGCTGCCGCGCCGCCGCCGCCGCCGCCGCCGCTGTCCGCCGCCGCCGCCGCCGCCACGCGCCGCCCGCCGCCGCCGCCCGCCGCCCCCGTGCCAAATCGCTGCCGCCGCAGCCGCTGCCGCCGCAGTCGCTGCCGCCACCGCTGCCGCGGCCGCCGCCGCCGCCACCGCCGCCGCCGCCCCCGCCGCCCCCGCCGCCGCCGCCGCGGCAGCCGCCGCAGCCGCCGCCGCCGCCAAGTGTACTCTGCATTGCTTTTTTGACAGGGGTGGTGGGGGGAGGCCGCATCGGGTTCGCCGCGCATGTACCGAATTTGGAGACAGAGTGTGTTGCATTGTTTTGTGCAAGGGATGGTGGGGGCAGAGTGTGTTTCGCATTGTTCTCTTACAAGGGATGGTGGTGGGGGGGGCCGCATGGACCTGGGCTGGCTCCCAGTCGCTTGAGGGAGGGGGTGTCTATTAATAGGGAGCAGTGATAAACCCCTCCCCGAAAGGGAAGAAGAGGGTGGAAGAGGACACACCCTAAACCACCTACGCCCTAAAGGGCTGGTGGGGTTGTAGGAGAGGGGGGAGAGGGAGGCCTCGAACTTTAGCCTTCACGAAGTGAGCGAGCGAGCGAGCGAGCGAGCGAGGAGGAGGAGGAGGAGGAGGAGGAGGAGGAGTAGGAGTGAAACTGACGACGACGGCGACGGCGACGGCGACACCGACTACGATGATGCTGATGATGATGGTATCATGATGATGATGCTGCTGACGATTAGGAAGATGATGATGACGTTGATTGATGATAGTGTTGCTGGTGATGATGGATATGATGGTGATGATGATTATGATGATGGTAAAGGTGATGGTGATAGTGATTATGATGATGCTGATGATGATGATGCTGATGATGATGGTGGTGGTGATGGTGCTGGTGATACGGATTGTGATGATGGTGATGATGACGACGGTTACGACGGTGTTGATGTTGATGTGGATGATGATCCTGATGGTGGAGATGCTGGTGATGACGATGATGCTGATGATGATGAAGATGGTGGTGGTGGTGGTGGTTGTGATGGTGATGGTGATGGGATGGTGATGATGGTGATGCCGACGACGGCGACGACGATACTGATTATGATGCTGATGATGATGTCGATGATGATCATTATGATGCTGATGATGATAATCAGGATGATGATGGTGATCATGATCATGATCATGATGATCATGATGATCATGATGATCATGATGATCATGATGGCGATGGTGATGGTGGTGGTAGTGGTAGTGGTAGCGGTGATGGTGATGGTGATGGCGATGGTGATCGATATCATGATCATGGTGCTGAGGAGGAGGAGGAGGTGGAGGAGGAGGAGGAGGAGACAGGGGCAGCAAGGAACAAGAAACCAGGACCCAGGGACGGACACCCCTGGCTGTTTCTGGATGGCTCTCTGAGGGCTAGGAGGGCTTCAGATTAGAAGCCGGCAGCTCATGGTAAGCCAGCTCCTCTTCACGGCTCCCAGGCAGGAATCCGCGCAGCAACCTGCTTGAGCCGCCAGCTTGTTCTGAAGGCGTCTTCCTACTCGCTGGAAGCCTTTCCGCAGCTCCTTCGAAGATGTTTGGAGGCTCTTGCGAAACTCTTTTCTCGAGCTTGCAAGCTCCCCAGACATCCTTTGAAGCGTCCTTGCAAGCGTCTCCCAGGGGCGTTTCACGCGCTTTGGACTGCGTCGCTGTCCGTGTTTGGGACGCCACAACCGTGGAGTTCCAGGTCGCGCCCGCGGAGAAAGAGAAAATCAGCTCGATCGGAAGGAGTGGAAGGGAGGAGCAGGATGTCATATATGTGTGTATATATATACATATATATATATATATACATATATATATATATATATATATATATATATGGCGCGAGCGCACCTAGCTTATCCTCCTCCTCCTCCTCCTCCCTCCTCTCTGCCTCTGCCCTCCCTGGTCTCTGCTTCGGTACACACCCCGTACGCTGCGTGGCTCCACAGGAAGCTCCACCTAAGGCCCCGGTGGCTGGGTCAGCATGCCTTCTCCACGCAATTTCGGCGCACCCCTCGCACGCTTCGTGGCCCCAGACTAGGGGCTCCACCTAAGGTGTCAGCGCCAGGGCCCGCATGCCTGGCCCATGCCACCTCGGCCCGCATGCCCGGCTCCATAAAAGGGGCATCACCACAGGCCCCAGCGGCTGGGGCCGCATGCCCTGCCCACGCGACTTCGGGGCACCCGCGTGCACGCCGTGTGTGCACACCCCGGAGACGTTCCCCGTGGCCCCATGAGGATCTTTTCACACGGCGCCAGTGCCAGTTCCGTGGCCATTCTGGACACCGCCAGTCCGCGGCTCGCCCTCAACCTTCTTCTTGCTTCGCACCAACGTGCGTCAATCAGGCTCACTCGCGTTTTTGTGCTATTGGCAGTGCTCGTCTTGCACGGTCCGCCACGACAGAGTACTGGAAGCGCAGTTGCGGGGAGCACAATACCGCGCGCCGTCGGGATTGCAGAGGATGCTGGGCGACGCGCCAGCCCCGCGAACCTTGGGGCGCAGGCTCGCCGACTGGCGCCGCTCTCTGGGTCGGCGGCAACAAGCGGACGAACAACAGGCAGTGGACTCAGGGGCAGCGACAGCCGTGGTCGCGTTCGGGAAGCAGCAGTCCGCAGCCCCCGTCGGGTGCCACTCAAGTTCCCGCGCGGTCCAGGCTCGGGGGGAGCTCCCCAGCGAAGCCTTCGAGAGGACCATGGGCGCCCTGTCCAACTCTTCTGGGGCCAAAGTGGAGAACGCTCGGCGGGTTGATGCTGCTTGTGCATGGGTCGCTGCTGGGCGCAAAGTTCTTCGGGTCGTTGACGCGCCGGCTTGCCCCATTCAGAGCGCCGAGGGCCGCTTGGCGAGCAAGGCGGAATAGGCCCTCAAGGCGCCAGCGGCGCCGAGAGCGAAGTCGCGAGGCTGGAGGAGGAGCTGGGGCATGCGAAGCGGGGGGCCGCCAAGCTCCACGGCGCCACTGCAGGCAGCGTCGACGTCGAGCAGCTCGGGCCAGGCTCGCAGCGATCCCCGCCGAGAACGCCTCGTTGGCCGATTTCCTCAAGGGCCTCCAGGACGGCGCGCGAGTTGGAGCAGTTCGCCAGCCCGCCAGAGCTGCCGCTCGCTGCCCAGCAGCCCGCCGCCGAGCCAGGCGCGTGCAGATGCGGGGGAGCCCAGCGGCAGCGGAAATATCGGCGCCACAGGAGAATGACGAAGCGGCCACGTTCGACGTCCTCACGTGCTCGGCTGACCCTGGCGGCCCGCTTGCGGGGGTGACGGGGCCGAGCGCAAGCGCGTCGCCAAGCGGCCCAAGACAGACGGAGCTTATTGCGAGGAGCCGCCGATGGCGGTCGGCTCTTACCATCGTCGCCGACGCGCGCAGCAGGTTCGAGACGCGGCTGCAGCACATTGCGGCGCGCGACAGCGATGCGATTGCATTTCGGGTTGTGGAGGACGATCAATGGAGAGGAAGCATGCTGCGAAATAACTTCCAGATGTTTAAACCATGTTTCAAACATGTGTTCAACATGTTAAAACATGTTTGAAACATTATCAGAACATGTTTCACACATTTTAAACACATGTTTTATTATATGATTGGATTGTTAGAGTGTCCATTGTCATGGCATCCACAAATTGTTGACGCTCCGCGAATCCCCACCAGCCCGGCGGTAGGTTCTGACTCCGTGCTCGGCCGCTGTGCTCTTAGGCTCGCGCGTTGCTAATTTGACAGGCCCGTGGCCCGGACCTCTCAGCTCGGCGACTGCGAATCCGCGTCCGCCCGCGACCAAAAAAAATCCCGGCAAAGCACCCGAACAGCGATGTGTATATGCATCTCTGGAAGCATTCCCCTTAAGATTCAGGTGTTAATCCGGTTGTAGAATTCTGCTGTTCTCGCAGTCGCAGTCGCATTCGCAATGACAGTCGCAGTGGCAACGGCCTTAGGATCCAATGGAATCCTAAGGATTCCTTGGGATTCCTAAGGCATCCTTAGGCATCCATAGGAATCCTTGGGAAACCTGGGGAATCCTTAGGAATCCTGATTCCTAGGGTCCCAAGGATTCCTAAGGGTTCCTAAGGAATCCAAAGGATTCCTAAGGATTCCAGAGGATGCTTAACTTTGCATACGGATTCCTAAGGATGCCTACGGATTCCTAAGGATTCCCAGGGATTCTATAGGATGCCTCAGCCTGCCTCAGTTTCAGCCTCAGCCTCAGCCTGCCTCGGTTCGCCTCAGCCTCAGCCTCAGCCTGCCTCGGCCTCAGCCACAGCCTGCCTCAGCCTCAGCCTCAGCCTGCCTCGGCCTCGGCCTGCGTCAGCCTCAGCCTCAGCCTGCCTCAGCCTCAGCCTGCCTCAGCCTCAGCCTCAGCCTCAGCTTGCCTCGGCTTGCCTCAGTCTCAGCCTCGGCCTCAGCCTGCCTCAGCCTCAACCTGCCTCAGCCTCCCCTCCGCCCCCCCTTCCCCCCCCCATTCAGCTTCACCTTGTCTCAGCTTCGGCCTGCCTCAGCCTCGGCCTCAGCCTCAGTCTCAGCCTCAGCCTGTCTCGGCCTGAGCCTGCCTCGGCCTCAGCCTCAGCCTGCCTCAGCCTCAGCCTGCCTCAGCCTCAGCCTGCCTCAGCCTCAGCCTAAGCCTGCCGCAGCCTCAGCCTCAGCCTGCCTCGGCTTGCCTCGGCCTCAGCCTCAGCTTGCCTCGGGATCAGCCTCAGCCTGCCTCGGCCTCAGCCTCAGCCTCAGCCTGCCTCAGCCCAGCCTCAGCCTGCCTCAGCCTCAGCCTGCCTGAGCCTCAGCCTCAGCCTGCCTCAGCCGCAACTGCCCTCAGCCACAGCCTCAGTCTCAGCCTCAGCCTGCCTCAGCTTCAGCCTCAGCCTCAGCCTGCCTCGGCTTGCCTCAGCCTCAGCCTCAACCTGCCTCGGCCTCAGCCTCAGCCTCAGCCTGCCTCAGCGTCAGCCTCTCAGCCTCAGCCTCAGCCTGCATCAGCCTCAGCGTCAGCCTCAGCTTGCCTCAGCCTCAGCCTCAACCTGCCTCGGCCTCAGCCTGCCTCAGCCTCAGCCTCAGCCTCAGCTTCAGCCTCAGCCTCAGCCTGCCTCAGCCACAGCCTGCCTCAGCCTCAGCCTCAGCTTGCCTCGGCGTGCCTCAGCCTCATCTCAGCCTGTCTCGGCCTCGGCCTGCCTCAGCTCGGGCATTCCAAATATGGCACACGACTGGTGTTTTGGGAACACGAAGATCACGATGTGGCCTACAGTTGGCTCCGGGCAAGAAAAATATAAGACAATAGTGTTCTGGGAACACGAAGAACACGAAGTGGCGTACACTTGGCTCCGGGCATTCAAAATATGGCCTGGGAATGGTGTTCTGGGAAGACGAAGAACACGAAGTGGCCTACAGTTGGCTCCGGGCATTCAAAATGTGGCCTGGGAATAGTGTTCTAGGAAGACGAAGGACACGAAGTGGCCTACAGTTGACTCCAGGCATTCAAAATGTGGTCTGGGAATGGTGTTCTGGGAAGACGAAGAACACGAAGTGGCCTACAGTTGGCTCCGGGCATTCAAAATGTGGCCTGGGAATGGTGTTCTGTTGGCTCCGGGCAGTCAAAATGTGGCCTGGGATAATGTTCTGGGGAGTCCCCGGTTTTCCCCGGCATCCGTCCGGCATCTGCCCAGACCCCCCTGGGGAGTCATGATGCTTTCTTTTGACCCTGCTAGAAACTTATCAGTCTTCGCTGTTAGGTAAAATTATCCCGGCAAAGCAACCTAACAGCGATGTGTAGGAGCATATTTGGAAGCATTCCCCTTAAGATTCCGATGAGAATCCAGTTGTAGAATTCTGCTGTTCTCGCAGTCGTAGTCGCATTCGCGATGACAGTCGCAGTGGCAACGGCAGTCGCAGTCACAGCCTCAGCCTCAGCCTGCCTCAGCCTCAGCCTCAGCCTGCCTCAGCCTCAGCCTGCCTCAGCCTCAGCCTCAGCCTGCTTCAGCCTCAGCCTCAGTCTGCCTTCAGCCTCGGCCTCAGCCTCAGCCTGCCTCAGCCTCAGCCCTCAGCAGCCTCAGCCTCAGCCTCAGCCTCAGCCTGCCTCAGCATCAGCCTGCCTCAGCCTCAGCCTCAGCCTGCCTCTGCCTCAGCCTCAGCCTGCTTCAGCCTCAGCCTCAGTCTGCCTTCAGCCTCAGGCCTCAGCCTCAGCCTGCCTCAGCCTCAGCCTGCCTCAGCCTCAGCCTCAGCCTGCTTCAGCCTCAGCCTCAGTCTGCCTTCAGCCTCGGCCTCAGCCTCAGCCTGCCTCAGCCTCAGCCTGCATCAGCCTCAGCCTCAGCCTCAGCCTGCCTCCTCAGCCTCAGCCTCAGCCTGCCTCAGCCTCAGCCTCAGCCTGCTTCAGCCTCAGCCTCAGTCTGCCTTCAGCCTCGGCCTCAGCCTCAGCCTGCCTCAGCCTCAGCCTGCATCAGCCTCAGCCTCAGCCTCAGCCTCAGCATCAGCCTGCCTCAGCCTCAGCCTCAGCCTGCCTCAGCCTCAGCCTCAGCCTGCTTCAGCCTCAGCCTCAGTCTGCCTTCAGCCTCGGCCTCAGCCTCAGCCTGCCTCAGCCTCAGCCTGGCCTCAGCCTCAGCCTCAGCCTCAGCCTCAGCCTGCCTCAGCCTCAGCCTCAGCCTCAGCCTCAGCCTCAGCCTCAGCCTCAGCCTCAGCCTCAGCCTCAGCCTCAGCCTGCATCAGCCTCAGCCTCAGCCTCAGCCTGCCTCTTCAGCCTCGGCCTCAGCCTCAGCCTGCCTCAGCCTCAGCCTGCCTCAGCCTCAGCATCAGCCTGCCTCAGCATTCAAAATGTGGCCCGGGAATGGAGTTCTGGGAACCCGAAGAACACGAAGTGGCCTACAGTTGGCTCCGGGCATTCAAAATCATGCCCAGGAATGGAGTTCTGGGAATTCGAAGACTACGAAGTGGCCTACAGTTGGCTCCGGGCATTCAAAATCATGCCCAGGAATTGAGTTCTGGGAGCTCGAAGACCACGAAGTGGCCTACAGTTGGCTCCGGGCATTCAAAATCATGCCCAGGAATGGAGTTTTGGGAGCTCGAAGAACACGAAGTGGCCTACAGTTGGCTCCGGGCATTCAAAATCATGCCCAGGAATGGAGTTTTGGGAACTCGAAGACCACGAAGTGCGTTACTGATGGCTAAAAAAAGAGTCCCCGGCATCCTCCCCTGGATCGCGCCCAGACCCCCTTTGGGCGTCAAGATGCTCTCTTTTGACCCTACTAGAAACCTATCAGTCTTCGCTGTTAGGAAAAAATCGCCACCAGCCCATCCAGAACCGATGCCTAGAGGAATTACCTCGATAAGGGAAGTGGGCAGCACACAGAGGAAGCCATTATGAGACATCTTGGGATGTCTTGAGCCATCTTGGAGGTCATTTTGGGCTCTCCCAGGCGCTCTTGGAGTCATCTTAATCAGTGCCACCCCCAAGAGGCCAACATGTGGCTAAAACCTTCGTAAAATCAATGATTTGGCATTCTCGCCGAGGCCGCTTGGGGCGTCTTGGGTGCCTCTGGGGGTTCTCTTGGGGGCCTCCTGTTGGCCTCTTGGGGGCCTCTTGGGGCCATCTTGGGGCCATCTTGTGACCTCTTGGGGCCTCCTGGGCGCTTCTTGGGGCCATCTTGGAGGAGATCGATCAAACAAGAGGAGAGCTTCAATTAGGCCCCCCTCCCCCCCAGGAGGCCAAAATGAGCCCCAAACCGCAGTAAAAACAATTATCCCAGTGCGACCCTACCTAGGAGCTGGAGCCCCTAAGAAAGCAGCATTAGTAGTAACAGTAAAACTAAGCTAAAACTAAGCTAGAACTAAGCTAAAGCTAAGTTAAAGCTAAGCTAAAGCTAAGCTAACGCTAAGCTACAGCTAAGTTCAAGCTAAGGTAAAGCTAAGGTAGAGCTAAGCTAAAGCTAAGCTAAATCTGAGCTAAAGCTAAGCTAAAGCTAAGTTAAATCTAAACTAAAGCTAAGCTAAAGCTATACTAAAGCTAAAGCTACAGTTAAAGCTAAAGCTAAAGGTAAGCTGAAGCTAAGCTAAATCTAAGCTAAAGCTAAGCTAAATCTAAGCTAAAGCTAAGCTAAAGCTAAGCTAAAGCTAAGCTAAAGCTAAAGCTAAAGCTAAAGCTAAAGCTCCCAGGGGACTGGGGGAACCGTGGGGCGGATCCTGGGGGAACCGCCTGGCGCGCTTTACACTGCCCAGCCCTTTAAGAGAACACGGTAAGAACCCTCTAGGCAGAGCTCAGGTAGGGAAGGATTTTGGCTTTCTCGGCGAGGCCGTTTCGGACGCTCCGACGACTCGCGACACCCGCTGTCCAGGTCCATGGGTAGGGGGTAGGGGGAGGGGTCAAGTTACCCCCTCCCCGCCCGCAAGCCGTCTCGCTCACTCCCACCCGCCCTCCCAACACATACGTAGCACCCGAGTCTGGCCCGAGCCTCAGCATATTCAGCAGTCGTCTTTGGATGGGCAGCTACTGGGGGCCAATCCGCCGCCGCCTTCGCCGCCTCCGCCGCCGCCGCCGCCGCCGCCACTGCCCGCCGCCGCCGCCCCCGCCGCGCCGCCGCCGCCGCCGCCCCCCGCTGCCCAACCGCTGCCTAACCGCCGCCGCAGCCGCAGCCGCTGCCGCCACCGCCGCCGCCGCCGCAGCCGCCGCCGCCGCCCCCCGCCGCCCCGCCGCCGCCGCCGCCGCCGCCGCCGCAGCCGCGCAGCCGCCGCCGCCGCCGCAAAGTGTACTCTGTATTGTTTTTTGACAGGGATGGTGTGTGGGGGGGGGGGGGGGCGCATCGGGTTGGCTGCGCATGTTCCGAATTTGGAGGCAAAGTGCGTTTTGTATTGTTTTTTACAAAGGGATGGTGGTGGGGGGGGGTCGGCATGGACTCGGGTTGGCCCCCAGTTGCCTGGGGGAGGGGGTGTTTATTAATAGGGAACAGTGATAAACCCGTCCCCGAGGGGGGAGAAGGAGGGGTGGAAGAGGAAACTCGTTAAACCACCGACGCCCAGAGGGCTGGTGGGATTTCAGTGGCCGTTTGGGAGAGGCCGCGCGGCGACGACCTCCCGCGGCGCCGCTTGGGCAGAGGTCGGGAGGGGGATCTGGCGCGCGCTGGGTGAATCAGGCGAGCTGGCGACCTGGGCTTCGGGGCGACGCGGGCCACGGGCCACGGCGTGCTCGGGGACGCAGAGTCGTGGAGGTCGATGAACGGAGAGGACGCATGCTGCGATATAGTTTCCAGATGTCTAAACATTGTGTCAGGAATGTTTAGAAATAGTATTAAAAGACATGTTTGAATCATTTTCAGAACATGTTTACATGTTTGAAACACATTTTTCATTCAACGATAGGATTTTTAGATGTCCATTCTCATGGCATCCACAAACATAGAGGACGGCAGACTCACGCCGCGGCGGAGGCGCGGCAACCATGGGGCGGACAGTTGCGCGAAGTTCACGGCGCTGGGGTTTCGGGCACCGGGGCATGACGGGCTAGCCAGGCAGAGGAGGGTTGCTCACCTTGGACGGGGTGGCCCACTGGACTGCGAGAGCCGGCGGTGAGGCGGCCGACCTCAGGATCGAGTTCAACGACAGCTGCAGGGAGGCGCTGGAACACCGCCCCGAGGCTCGCGCTCGCCAAGCACGAGATGGTCAAGGCGAAGGGCGGCGTCCGAGGCGCCTCGGCGATCCACTGCCTGAGGTGCTCTCGAATATCTCCGACTTGCGTTCAGCGCGGGGAGCGCCCGCGAGCTCTTCGCGATGCCGTGCTCGGCGAAGGTCTTTGCTCTCGATGCGCATGTCAGTGGGGCCGCGAAGCGGCCTGCGGCGCCGGCTCCTCGGCGCGGCCGCGGCGGTGGCGACCGCGGCTGCGAGGGCGCCCCTCGCGAGGGCGACGGGTTCGAGGCCGCTGGGGGGGCGCGCGGGGTCGCCGCCGCTGGGGGCGGCCCGGGCGCCCCAGGCCGAGGCGCGGGAGCGTCCGAGGTCCCCCTGCGGGCCTGGCTCGCTGGGAAGCTGGGAGCGGCGGAGGGGCACCAGCTGCGCGCGCTCCACGGCCGCATGGGCGCGCTTGCGGTGCGGCCGGTGCGCCAGGGCGATCGAGGGCGAACGCCGCGGCCTCGCGACGTCTGGCGAGAAGGCCAAGACCAAGGGGGCTGAGAGAAGCAGGCGGCGCAGGGCCAACAATATCACGA
>CAUYUJ010007608.1:0-12500 GCA_963575745.1 Prorocentrum cordatum | reverse complement strand
GAAGGGGAAGGGGAAGGGGAAGGGGAAGGGGCGGAGGAGGAAGCCTCTCGTTGGCATCTTGTGTTGCTCTTGGGGTTGGGAGGCCTCTTGGGGTCTTTTGAGAAGCTGTTCGGGGGCGCCTGGGAGGCATTTTTGAATTTCTGGGGCCTCTTAGGGCCTCTTTTGGGCCTCCTGAGGGCCTCCTGGGGCCTCTTGGGGGCCTCTTGGCGGCATCTTGGGGCCTCTTGGGGGCCTCTTGGGGGCCTCTCGGGGCCTCCTGGGGCCCTCTTGGGGCGGAAGGCTCAAGTTTTCAGTTCGTGGTCCCCCTCTTGGGCCCCTCTTGGGGCCGTCTTGGGGCCGTCTTGGGCCGTCTTGGGCGCCTCTTGGGCCGTCTCGGGGTCCTCTTGGGCCCTCTTGGGGCCCTCTTGGAAGCCTCTTGGCCCGTCTTGGGGCGCTCTTGGGGGCCTCTTGGGCCGTCTTGAAGCATCGGATGGCCGAAAAGGCGACAAGGCCAAAATCCTTCCCAAACCATAGTAAAATTTATAATTTTGTCCTATCGGGCCCTCTTGTGAGGCCTCTTGGAGGCCACTTGGAGGCCACTTGGAGGCCTCTTGGGCCGTCTTGGGGTCATCATCGGCGTCTCGGGGGCCTCTTGAACCGTCTGGGATCCCTCTTGGGGCCCTCTCGGACCGATTCGGAGCCCTCTGGGGCTCCGAAAAAGAGTTCCGGCATCCTTGAACAGACCTTGCCAGGACCTTGCCGGGACCTTGCCGGGGGGGTATTTTTCGTCCGGGGACCCCCAGGGCCCGCCCCGCGCGCGCGAATTAGAAATATTGTTTACCAGCTACCGGAGATCTTAGCACGCCTCTGGCCCGTTGGGCCGGCGAATTCTCCTTCTAACTTCCTCTTTGCTTCTCCCTCGTCCTTGTTTCATCTTCCCCCCTCCTTCCCCGCGTTGCTCCTTCTCCCCCTTCCGTAGCCATTTTGGCTCATGCCTGGTGCCAGACCCCATTGCCGTTGGCTCAACGGGCGGGGGGCGTAAGGTATGGATGGCTCGGGACGCCGCTGCCTCATCGGAGGATCGTGCGGCGGCTGGACGCCCGCGGTGCGGCGCTGCGGGCGCCCGCGCTTCTGCTGACCGGCTCGTGAAGCGTCTCACCGAGCAGTGGGTGCAGGCTGAGGCGCGCGTCGCGGTGGCCGAGGAGGCTGTCCGTTCTGGTCGGTGGCAGCGAGGCGGCACAGCGAGTCCAGGCGCTGCTGCACAGCATGGCAGGCCAAGCCGGGCGGGCGGGTGCCAGAGTGGATGGACGTGCTCCGCCGCAACATCGGGCTGCATGCCGACGCCGTTGGCGTGGATGTGGCCACCGCTGACGCCCAGGAGCTGCGGCGAGCACAGCGTGGGCCGCGGTTGGAGGCCCGCCAGTCTCCTGGCCCTCATGATGCTGGTCTTGTCGGGTCCGCCTCCGAGGACGATGCGCCCGTGCCTGCCGCCGTTGTGAGGTCGACGCTGCGGGCTGAGGCTGCCGAGTTCGCACCTGCCGTCGTCGAGAAGATGACGCTGCGAGCCGAGGCGGCCCAGTTCTTCCCTGCTGAGAGGACCGCTATCCCCACGGCAGGCGGCGCGAGATGGAGGTGCACCTGCGGCGCCGTGGTGTTCTCGGGCATCCCCGCCGCTGCACTGCCGCCTTTTGTGCGGCCCTCCAGGGATGGCTGGCGCCATCGTGGTCCTCGGGGTCTTCGTGCTCCTGGTCTGCTCACCGGAGACGTGTTTTGTGAAGTTTTGGCCGATGCCATTGCTGATCGCGTCGAGGGAACTCTTCCTGGCGATGGTCGCTGTAACGGGGGCGGCTTGACAGCCGACAGTACCAAGCAGCCGAAGCCCGAGTGCTCGGACATCGATAGCCTGCACGCGCAGGAGTTGGAGGCCAAGCTCGCGACCTGGCGGAGACAGGCGCCATCCGCACAAATCTTCGTGCTCCGCCGCCTCAAGCTGAGAGCGGTCGAGGCGGCTTGGAGGCAGCATGCGCAGGAGGTGGAGGCCCAGGCGGCCACCTGGAGGCGCGAGTGGTCTTCCAGACCCTTTGTCCGCAGACTCGCGGAGCTGGACAGGGCATGTGCATGTGAGCCTCGCCGTGCCGATGAGCAGTTGTACTGCAAGTCTGAACAGCACGGTTCTTCATCCCAGCGCCTTCCGTTTAGGTTTGCTCCGAACAGCTTCCGCCCTCCCGATTTCCAGACCGATGGAGATCCTCGGAGGGAGGACCGTCGAAAACGGTAGAAGCGTAGATGCCTTGGAGGGGGGTGGGGTGGAGTGATTGAGAGACATGATGGGTTGGAGGAGTGGGAGTGTTCTGCAAGAGAACGAAGAAGAACAAAACTTCCCTTCTTTGTATCTCTTATTTGATTGCCGCCAGTGTTTCCGGCCTTGCTGACTGTGGCCCTCGTGGTTTGGGTCCCTGGTTTTCGGTCGGTCCTTCCGGTCGGCTCTGCCTCTGGGTCCTGGGTCCGTCCCTCGTCCCTTTCGGCCTTTTGGGCCCTCGCCGTTCGTCGGCTTTGCAGGGAGCTGAGGCTAGTCGTCAGCCCGCGTCCAAATAAATCCTCCCTCTGTTCCGCTCCACCCGCACCCTCCCCCAGCTCATCCTTCTTCCTGCTTCTCCCACTTCCCGCTCGAGGGAGGAGGGAGGGAGCAGGAGGAGGAGGGCGAGGAGGAGGGAGGGGGCAGGGAAAAGGAGCAGGGAAGGATGTGGAAGGGGGAGGAGGGGCGAGCAGGGAGGGGAGGCCCTGTTCCCTTTGGGCCCCTCAGGGAGCGCCGCTGGGCAGAGCTCCGCGATATTGCTGCTGGAGTACTTCCACGAGAGGGAGCCGCCAGGGGCTCAGGGGCGCTTCGTGTTGGAGGAGGAAACAGGAGCACGAACAGGAGGAGGAGGAGGAGGAAGAGGAGGAGGAGGAACCGATCTGCGTGAGGGATGCCAGCAAATTTCAGAAATGTGGCAAACCCCCTGTGTTTTTCCCAGCCATCCTGTGGTGTTGGGTCCTCGTTTTGAAGAGACGGTGCCCCGCGTTCCTCTCCTCTCCTCTCCTCTCCTCTCCTCTCCTCTCCTCTCCTCTCCTCTCCTCTCCTCCTCTCCTCCCCTCCTCTCCTCCTCTCCTCTTCACCCACCCAGTACACCGTTTCGTGGCTCCATAGGGAGCTCCACCGAAGGCCCCAGTGCCCGCGCCCGCATGCGTCACCCACACCCATTTCGGCACACCCCTCACACGTTTCGTGGCTCCATAGGAGCTCCACCGAAGGCCCCAGTGCCCGCGCCCGCATGCGTCACCCACACCCATTTCGGCACACCCCTCACACGTTTCGTGGCTCCATAGGGAGCTCCACCGAAGGCCCCAGTGCCCGCGCCCGCATGCGTCACCCACACCCATTTCGGCACACCCCTCACACGTTTCGTGGCTCCATAGGGAGCTCCACCGAAGGCCCCAGTGCCCGCGCCCGCATGCGTCACCCACACCCATTTCGGCACACCCCTCACACGTTTCGTGGCTCCATAGGGAGCTCCACCGAAGGCCCCAGTGCCCGCGCCCGCATGCGTCACCCACACCCATTTCGGCACACCCCTCACACGCTTCGTGGCTCCATAGGGAGCTCCGCCGAAGGCCCCAGTGCCCGCGCCCGCATGCGTCACCCACACCCATTTCGGCACACCCCTCACACGTTTCGTGGCTCCATAGGGAGCTCCGCCGAAGGCCCCAGTGCCCGCGCCCGCATGCGTCACCCACACCCATTTCGGCACACCCCTCACACGTTTCGTGGCTCCATAGGGAGCTCCACCGAAGGCCCCAGTGCCCGCGCCCACATGCGTCACCCACACCCAATTCGGCACACCCCTCACACGTTTCGTGGCCCATAGGGAGCTCCACCGAAGGCCCCAGTGCTGCCGCCCGCATGCGTCAGCACACCCAATTCGGCACACCCCTCACACGTTTCGTGGCCCATAGGGAGCTCCGCCGAAGGCCCCAGTGCTGCCGCCCGCATGCGTCCCCCACACCCATTTCGGCACACCCCTCACACGTTTCGTGGCTTCATAGGGAGCTCCACCGAAGGCCCCACCGCATGCCCCAGGAGTGCTGGCCGCCCGTATTTGCGTCCCGCACACCCATTTCGGCACACCCCTCCACGCGCTTCCGTGGCCCCATAGGGAAAGCGTTCCGCACACCCATTTCGGCATACCCTTCACACGTTTCGTGGCCCCATAGGGAGCTCCATCGAAGGCCCCAGTGGGTGTGCCCGCATGCGTCCCGCACATCCATTTCGGCACACCCCTCACGCGTTTCGTGACCCCTCACACGTTTCGTGGCCCCATAGGGAGGTCCGCCGAAGGCCCCAGTGCTGCCGCCCGCATGCGTCACCCACACCCACTTCGGCACACCCCTCACACGCTTCGTGGCCCCATAGGGAGCTCCGCCGAAGGCCCCAGTGCTGCCGCCCGCATTGCGCACTCACACCCAAGTCGGCACACCCCTCACACGTTTCGTGGCTCCATAGGGAGCTCCACCGAAGGCCCCAGTGCCCGCGCCCGCATGCGTCACCCACACCCACTTCGGCACACCCCTCACACGTTTCGTGGCTCCATAGGGAGCTCCACCGAAGGCCCCAGTGCCCGCGCCCGCATGCGTCACCCACACCCATTCGGCACACCCCTCACACGTTTCGTGGCCCCATAGGGAGCTCCGCCGAAGGCCCCGGTGCTGCCGCCCGCACGCGTCCCGCACACTCATGTCGGCACACCCCTTACACGCTTCGTGGCCCCATAGGGAGCTCTACTGAAGACCCCAGTGCTGCCGCCCGCATGCGTCACGCACACCCAATTGGGCACACCCCTCACACGTTGCGTGGCCCCATAGTGAGCCCCGCCAATAGCCCCAATGCTGCCGCCCGCATGCGTCACGCACACCCAATTCGGCACACCCTCACACGTTTCGTGGCCCCAAAGAGAGCTCCGCCGAAGGCCCCAGTGCTGCCGCCCGCATGCGTCCCGCACATTCATTTCGGCACACCCCTCACACGTTTCGTGGCCTCATAGGGAGCTCCACCGAAGGCCCCAGAGTGCTGCCGCCCGTATGCGTCCCGCACACCCATTTCGGCACACCCCTCACGCGCTTCGTGGCCCCATAGGGAATGCGTCCCGCACGCCCATTTCGGCATACCCTTCACACGTTTCGTGGCCCCATAGGGAGCTCCACCGAAGGCCCCAGTGGGTGTGCCCGCATGCGTCCCGCACATCCATTTCGGCACACCCCTCACGCGTTTCGTGACCCCTCACACGTTTCGTGGTCCCATAGGGAGCTCCACCGAAGGCCCCAATGGGTGTGCCCGCATGCGTCCCGCACACCCATTTCGGCACACCTCTCGCACGTTTCGTGGCCCCGTAGAGGGGCTCCACCGAAGGTCCCAGTGCTGCCGCCCGCATGCGTCCCGCACACCCATTTCGGCATACCCTTCACACGTTTCGTGGCCCCAAAGGGAGCTCCGCCGAAGGCCCCAGTGGGTGTGCCCGCATGCGTCCCGCACACTCATTTCGGCACACCCCTCACGCGTTTCGTGACCCCTCGCACGTTTTGTGGTCCCATAGGGAGCTCCACCGAAGGCCCCAGTGGGTGTGCCCGCACGCGTCCCGCACACCCGTTTCGGCACACCCCTCGTACGTTTCGTGGCCCCGTAGGGGGCTCCACCGAAGAAGATATTCACAATTGCGGCACTCACAATTGCATTTGGTTGTGTCCTTCGCCAGGATAATTGGACCCTGACCCCGTGAAGGGTGCCATCGGATTTCAGAAATGTGGCAAATCCCCGGTGTTTGTGGACCGTGACCCCGCCGATCAGCGTGAGGGGTGTCAATTTTTACCCACCCCAGCAATTCAGACAACACGCTCAGGGCGTGGTGGAAATGCCCGTTTTGGGCCTCCCCCCTTCGCGCGGTCCATCAAGAAGGAACAGTAAGCAGCAAGAAGCATAGTTGTAACAGTGGAAACTGGAAGCTGCAACGGGTACGGAGGAGGAGGAGGAGGAGGAGGAGGAGGAGGGCAAAGAAGGAACAGGAGCAGGGCCAGGAGCCGGAGGAGCAGGAACAGGAGCAGGAGGTTGAGGGAAGAGCAGCCGCAAGAGCGGTAGCGCAGGAGGAACGGGAGGGACGAGCAGGAGGAGGGCGAAGGGAGGGGCGAGTAGTTGTTTTACTGGTGGGAGCACGGCTCTCATATGTTTGACCAAAGTTTCGCTTCTGGGCAGATGTAGGCTCTGCTAATTCAGCTCCTTCGCCGCCTCAAAATGTCCTGGCCGGAGACCGGGATGTAGGGACTGGAGGTTACCCCTGGCCAGCCTGAGCAGGACTTGGATGAGGAAAAGCAGTATCAGCACAAAGATGAGGAAGAGAGGGAAGGAAGGCGGGGAGAGGAGGAAGAGGAGGAGGAGGAGGAGGAGGAGGAGGAGGAGGAAGAGGAGGGGCAGGGAGGAGAGGAGGAGGAGGAGGGGGACGGGCAAGGAGGAGGAATGGGAGGAGGAAGGGAAAACGATGACAAGAGGAGCGGGAGAGAGAAGCATGATGATGATGATGAGATGATGATGATGATGATGATGATGATGATGATGATGATGATGATGATGATGATGATGATGAATGATTGATGATGATGAGGAGAGATGATGATGATATGATGATGATGATTATGAGGAGGAGGAGGAGAGGAGGAGGTGAGGAGGAGGAGGAGGAGGAGGAGGAGATCCGTAGCCATTTTGGCTCAAGTCCGTAGCGTTTCGCTCAGGGACCGAGGCCTTTTTGGCGTGGGGGAGGCGCGCCCCTGCCAGTGATCCTGCGATCTCTTGCATTCGTTTCGCTCACAGCCTACAGTCTGGCTGCTGTAAGTTCTGCGGCTGTCAGGTCCCATGGGGCGCAATGGCGGCGGCAGGCAGCAGGCGTTCAGTGCGACCTGGACCTGCTGCAACAAGAAGTGCGGCTTCGGCAACAATTTCCCATGGCGTACGACGTGCTGGGCTTGTGGCAAGCCCAAAGGAGCGGTCCCTGCACCGGCGGTGCCGCGCCCTCCTGCTGGTGCTTGGGTTCGTCCTCCTCGGCTGCAGCCACAAGGAGGCTCACCTGGTGCTGGGCATGGGCCTGGCGCAAGCGGCGGCAAGCTCACCCCTGAGCGCAAGGACGCATTGCTTGCCATGTCCGCCGAGCACTTCGAGGCCTGCAGCATCTGGCTGTCGCCTGGTCAGAAGGCGCACTTGCTGGGGCTGCGAGCCGTGCAGACAGGCGACCCGCTGGCCCTCAGTCGACAGGCCAAGCAGCAGCACGACACGCTCAAAGATCAGGTCGCCAAGGCCAAGAACGCCTGGGAGAAGTCTCAGGAGTTGCTGGCCAAGCAGCTGCAGAAGACGGCGGAGCTCAAGGCGAAGTTCATGGAGCTTGAGGCCAAGGAGCTCGAGGCGGCCCGCGCTGCTGCCAGCGCCTTCTCCGAGCTCGGGCGTGCCTCCAGGCCTCAGCCTGCTGACCATGCTGCATACCTTGTGGAGCAGCTGCGTGAGCTGGGGGTCGAGGCGGGCGTGGTCGACTCGATCAAGCAGGTCGCGGAGGCCCGCCAGAAGGCCAAGAAGGATGAGGAGGAAGCGGCGGCTGCTAAAGCTCGTGCTGAGGCGGCAGATCGTCATCATGATGAGCGTGATGCTGGTGGTGCTGCTGCTGATACCAGCGACGCTGCAGGCGATCACGACCTCGACATGGATGCAGCCATCGGCAACCTCAAGCAGGGCGACTGGATGGACAAGCTCGTCAGCTCTGCAGGTGAGAGCGGCATCACTCGATCGCAGCTGGAGGCTGCGCTCGATGAGGCTGGTGCTGATTTCAAACGCAAGCGCCTTTAGCCGTGCGGCTAGATGCGCAATGGGGCCAAAGGCCCCGAGGTTTTGGAATATTGTCTCTGCCAATGTACTGATCGCTCTGGGCTTGACATTTTCCTCTCCTCCCCCTCTGTGCTCCAGGCTCAGCTGGTCGGTGTGCAGGAAACGCGGGTGTTGGAGGTTGAAGCTTGTGAGCATAAACTCAGGCGACAAGGGTGGAGAGCCAAACTTTCGCCAGCCCGTCAGACGGCTGGAGGCGGCATATCTGCTGGCATCATGCTTGCTGTGCCAAAGCATATCGGCCTGGCGCCGATTGAGAGCTTTCCGATCGACGTGCAGGTGGGGAGGATGATGGTTATGCATGTGGGAGGTCTCGTACCTGGGGGTTTCCTAGCGTGCACGCTCTATCTGCATCACTCTGTCGGACTTGCGCCAGCCAACTGGGATCTTCTCTGCAGGCTAGGCGCGCTGCTGAAAATGGCCAACATGCCGTTCCTCATCTTCGGGGACTTTAATCTCGAGCCCGACGTGCTCCAGCATTCAGGCTGGATTGATGCAATCGACGGTGCTGCCATATACACGGATGCTGGAACTTGTGCTCCAGCGCACAGGACCATCGATTTTTTCGTGGTCTCCCAGGCGTTTGCGGCGAACGCCTCGGTCTCACTGTTGGCAGAAGTGGAGATCACTCCACATATTCCAGTCAAGTTGAAGTTACCCACCTTGGACACTGTACCCTCGGTGCGCATGGCTATGGTTCCCCGCAGGTTCCCCAGAGAGTTGCCCATTGGTTGCCGTGGAGAGCCCAACTTAGCCAGGTGGGAGGTGGCGTCGGAGATGATGAGCAATGCTAGCATATCTAAGTCGTGGCAAGTTTTCGTCTCGGCTGCCGAGCTTGAATGGTTAGAGGTGTATCAGATTCCCGCTGAGCTTTCGAAACCGTACCTTGGGCGTGGTGGTGATGTTCGTACTGGGTGGTGTCGACCGAGCCGGCCTGCTCCAGTTCCTTTTCCACGTCTGAGCCCTCAAGCTGTGTGGTGGAGAGCCTTGGCCCAGGTCCTCAAGACCCTCACGAGGCCCATCAGCGTTGCCCAGACCAAGCAAGTGCGGTGCAGGATCCGACATCTTCAGAGCTCGCCAGATGTTCCAGATTCGAATCTCGCGGTTTGTTTCCTGGAGGCCCTTGATCGGTTTCGCGTCTTTGATTACGTAGTCATGGACTATTTCGCCGCCGTCGCCAGCGACACTGCCGAGCGCCTGCACAAGCAGGCAACCCAGCTGAAGATAGTCAACTGGGACCGATGGGTTAAAACGCACTCGGTAGGTGGGGCTGCGGCGCTCTTCAAGTATGTGCAGCTGCCTGACCCTTGGCAGCCGTCCACCCTCGACTCCTTCACCCTCCGTCCCAACTCCAGCATGGGGGAAATGGATGAACTTGAAAGGGAGTGGAGCAAGTGGTGGCAGGTGGGGGTCGCGCAGCCCCCCGTGCACTGGCCAGAGGATCTCGGAGAGCGCCCGCCTCCCCCCACGGTCCCAGAGCTCAAGAAAGTGTTGATGTCCTTCCCGCTAGGCACTGGTTGTGGATACGACCAGGTCCCGCCTAGGAGTTTTCTGCACTTGCCCGACGTTGCGCTCGAGCTTCTGTGCGGCCTCATCGGGAAGATTGAGGAGCAGGCGGACTGGCCTCCCCTCACGAACAAGATTGTTTTTATTCTCAAAAGATTGGGAGGAGTTCGACCTTTGGGGCTGTTACACGTTCTCTGTCGGGTGCAGTCCAGGCTGAGAAGGCCTTTGATCAGGCAATGGCAAGTCAAGAACTATCGGAGTTTCTGGTGGGGTACTAAAGGAAAAAGCGCTGACATGTGTGTGTACATTCAGGCAGTGTGGGCGGAGTATTATCAGTCCAAGGGCCTGTCATCTGCTACGTTGCTGCTCGATTTGAAGAAAGCGTTTGAACTGGTCAAGCATCATCATCTTGTCCAGGCGGCCACTCGCACTGGATTTCCGTTGTGGCAACTGCGTTTGCTTGTGCAAGTCTATCGGTCGCCCCGCCTGCTTGATCTCCAAGGGACTGTCAGTAATCACATCACGGCGGAAACCACGATTATCCCTGGGTGTGGTTTTGCTACTGTTTTGCTGCAACTGGTTTTGCTGGGCCCCCTGGATGTTGTTCAGAAAGAGTTTCGGGCCATCTGTCTTTCCGTGGTTGTCGACGATTTTGCGTTGCAGAGATCGGGGGAACACGGCCGAGTAGTTGCTGATGTAGCTGGCGCTGGAGTGAAGCTTCAGTGCGAGCTTCAGCGTGTGGATCTACGGCTCGCTCTTGACAAGACGCGAGTTCTTGCTAGTGATTCTGATTTACGTGACCAGCTGTCCAGGAGGCTGGTATCGCTTAGGGCCCAGGGCGTGAACCATGAGCGCAACCTGGGGGTTGACTACAGTTCAGGTCGGTTTCTCAGGAGGGCCACCAGGACGGGCAGAATCAAGGTCGCCAAACCCAAGCTCAAGAGAATGAAACATCTCCAGGGAGGCATGGCCAGGCGGAAAACCATGGCCATCATGGCCAGGGCGGCCCTGGAGACTTCGGTTGCTTTTGGGACCTCCGTTCAGGGTACTGCCTCTAAGGAGCTGGACGTGTTGCGATCCCAGGCCGCTGCGGCGCTCGACGCCAAGACCAGCGGCAAGAGCCGCACTCTCGCTCTCGCGATCGCGCCGCAGGCCAACTACGACCCGATTTGGAGGGCTACTCTGGAGCCTATCAAAGCTTTCAGCTCTGTTCTTTGGGCGGCGCGCGTGCCATGTCATGTATTAGAGCATGGCCTTGAGGCCGCTAGATTGGCGTTGTCTGGGAAGGACCAAATGTGGCCGCAAGTTTGGGGCCCCCTGGGAGCCCTCTTCGCTACGCTCGCCAGAGTCGGGATCGTCGTCGTTGAGCCCCTGGTCTGGAAGTTGCCTGATGGTCTGGAGCTGAAACTCAAGTACATTTGCCCCAGGGTCCTTCTGCACTGCTGTGCGCATGCGGTGCGCCACTGGGTTAACTTGCAGATTTCGGAGCACCTCCAGATGCCCGAGTTCCGTACTGGGTTCTGGGATGGGCCTCTGAAGTACCTCCTGAGCGCCAAGGGGAACCTCACTTGGCAGCAGCGTGGCTACCTCAGGAGTGCTATCATTGGAGCTCAGTGGCCCCAAGATCGGCAATTTCAACAAGGATGGATTGACTCCCCGAGTTGCCTTGCATGCCATGAGGCTCCTGGGTCCCTCGTGCATCGGCACGCTGTTTGCAAGAGCATGCTTGAGGCAATAGGAGAGTCACTCCCTGATGCTATCAGACTCATGCTCCCGCATGCGGACCAGAATGACCTGGTGCGCCTGTTGCTGGAGCGTGTGCTCGTCCCGCTCCCCAAGGCCCCTCAGGCAGTGCTGCTGACGCCGTCAGAGCCCTGTGTGGAATGGCACGGGGATGCGCAACAGCTCACAGGGGATCTTTATCTTGATGGCTCACTGTTTACTGATTATCCACATCGCGGGACTGCTGCATGGGCAGTTGTTGCGCTGGCCGCCGACACTGACACGGCTGTCTGCACCATCACAGGTCTCCTGCCCTACCCGCTGCAGGACATAGACGGTGCCGAGCTGTATGCCCTGTTCGCAGTGCTCAGATTCGCTGTGCCACCTGTTGTCGTGCACACGGATTCCGATTTCGTTTGGAAAGGCTACAATATCCGCGGACCTGCTGACACCACGTCGGCGTCGGCGGCTTGGGCCTGTCTTTGGAAGCTCGTATGGCACAAAGTCGATGACTGGGGGGGTACCCCCCCTGAGGTAAAGAAAGTGAAAGCCCACGTGACAGACTTTCTGGTTGCGGAGGGGAGGTATAAGCTTCGAGACAAACTTGGAAATGATGCCGCCGACGGTGCTGCGAACAGTCGTGCTCGTGTCCTGCGGCCCGATCCCCAGTTTCAGAAGCTTACGTTGATGCAGAAGAGAATGGTCAGTCTTACGGGGAAATGGGCCGCCAGGGCGGGTGAGGCCATTGCATCTGTAGACTGTTTGCACCGCCAGCGCTCTGCACGTTCAGCCCCCTCCCTAATCATTGTCAAGCCAGAGCCGCCCACCCTAGAGCAAAGGATCCAGCAGGCTCAGGTCTCCCTGAAGGCCGCTGGGTCCAAGCATCATCGTGTGGCCTCGCTGTTCGTGGGCGAAACCCAAGTGTTTTGTTGCACTCACTGCGCTGCATGCACCACCCAGCGCGTGGTGTCTCTTGCGAGTGAGTGCCAGCCCCGTCATCTTTCGAAGGATCGTCGCCTAATCCTGGAACGATTGAGACGGGGCGAGTACTGTTTTGCCAAGAGGGTTCTGAGGTATGCAGGTTATCGCCTGCTCCCAGAGCCCTAATCCTTGTCAATGGCCAGCGGGGGGTGCGGTGCGAGTGGGGACTGCCCGGCGTTGCGCCGTTAGTGACCCTCGCACCGCATCTCCTCGGCCCCGCGCACGGCGCGGAGTGTGTCCGATGGGCGCGGCTAATGGCGGTTGCAAGGTGCGCCCCTAGCCGCGTTCGAGGTCCTGCTGAGGCACCATAGACTCTGTGGCGCCCCAGGCTGTGCCCAGGAGGAGGAGGAGGAGGAGGATGAGG
>CAUYUJ010007607.1:40000-45644 GCA_963575745.1 Prorocentrum cordatum | reverse complement strand
CGCCTCGAATCTGCCCAGGACTCCGACGTCGCCACCTTTCTCGCACCTCGCGGGCCTCGGGCGGTCCGGCCCTCTCCGCCAAGGGGGCCACGTGCGAACCCTACCCCTACCGATTTCTGAGGGGGAGGGTGGGGTTCACTTCGCTCGGGAGCTACCGTGGGGAGCAGGGGTAGGCTTCGCATATGGTCCCCTATCCGCAGGGCTGGCGCTGCGTCCCGAGCCGCTCTGTTGGCGGTCCCAGTCGGAAGCGTGGCGGGGGCTGGCAAGTCCGTGGCTGCTAAGACGGCCTTCCAGGAAGAACGAAAAAGGCCCCCGGAATAAAACTCAGCGCGCTAAATAATAAGCGGGCTGCTTCCCGGAAGAAGACAAACAAGCTCCCAGAGCTTCGTTTTAGCAGCCACGGGTTTGCCGGCCTTCGCCTGGCCTCTGACCTGGGGTCCAGTATGTGTCCCCAAGAGGCCGAACATTGTCCTAAACCTCCCGAATCACACGGCTCCAGAAATCACAACAGAAACGTACATAAACATAAGCTGTCGGAAATCCGCGCGGGTTTCCTTCATCGGCGCAGGACCCCCCTCCCTAGCGCGGGGAGCGCGCAAGGGCGGCGCCAGAGGCGCCGCCAGGGTGAGTCCAGCGCCGATCCGCGGACTTGCTCCGATCCGCGGCCAGTCTTCTTCCGAGCGCGCTTCCTAGACATCCTCCGTATCTTTTCAAGCCGCAGCCCCAAAGGTCTCGACCCCTTCCCCAGGGGCATCTTACCTCCCCAAATCCGATTTGAATGTCCTGGGCACGGCCCCATGGGGGCCGAAATTCAAGAAACAACTGCCATGATATGGATCCGAATCCAAATAATAATACTAATAGTAATAAGGGTACTACGAATACGAATGCGAATATTACTAATACTTCTACTACTGGTACTGATACCAATAATAATACGACTACGAATAACAATACTGAGCAACAATACTACTAATACTAATAATGATAGTGATCACACTATGAATAATACGGACGATGATGATAAGAACAACGATAAGAATGCGAACAAGAAAAACACTCAATACAATCGGGCATCATGCTTTGAGAGCAGAACCTCAAGCCTCAGACACCGTTCGGGACGATCCGGGCATCCCCAGAAAAGGCTCTCGACGAGGCGCACCTGCTGGAAAGCATCGGGAGGCTGGGTCACCGCCGAGAGCCTACGACAACCTGATAGAAACACGCGAGCCGACATCGCATTCTCGTTGCCCAGAAAATCGCCCAAACTCGCGACCAGAGCCCTCGACACCATCTTTCTGCGGCATCTGTCGAGCCCGATCGATCTGGCATGGCCCCGGCGCCCGGCACCGGGCGAAAGCGCCCAGCGTTGACAAAAACTCGAACCGACGTCGGGGTTAGAGCAAGACACAAACTGCATGTAAACATGAACTTTCGGCGGTCCGTGCGGAGCTCCGAAACTTCTTGCGTTTTTTTGTTATTATTGTTTTTCTTTCTCTCTCTCTCTCTCTCTTTCTCTCTCCCTCACCGACGGCAAATCAAGCAACCCCATGCAGCAGTAGCTCACGTGACAATGCGTTCGGGGCGACCCGAACAGTGCACGAACAACTCCAACTCCGCGCGGAGCTCCGAAAGTGCATGTTGATGCAGCTTTTTCTTCTCCGCGGAGGGTTGGCGCCATCCCGCAGCCTCTTGTGGAACTCGTCCTGCCTGGCCTCCCGGGGCCGCCGCAAACTTGGGTCCGAGCTGCTGGGGTCGGCGGATGGCGCCGCATCGCCGATGCATCGACGACGCCAGCGTGGAGAAGGTCAGGCTCCACATCGAGTCCCAGACATGATCGCGTCGTAAAAAAATCAGGACGGGAGGTGTTTGGCTATGTTCGGCCCCAGTGAGCCCTCGCCGGGCCTCGGGGCCGTCCAAAAACGACGCGGGACGAAAAACCGGCCCCGGGGAAAGGGTCGGGACTTCTGGGGACGCCGTCCTGAAAAAATCAGGACGTCGCATGTCTGGGGTTGCATCCCAAATGCATCGGCGGTGCGGTTCGATCCAGGATCTGGAGTAGGGCGAGGACGAGGAGGACGAGAAGGAGGAGAAGGAGCAGAGGGAGGAGAAGGAGGAGAAGGATGAGAAGGAGGAGGAGGGGGAGGAGGAGGAGGAGGGAGGAAGAGGAAGAGGTGGTTGAGGAAGAGGAAGAGGAAGAGGAGGGCGAACCGAAGAACCAGAAGCGTCTTGAATGCCGTTTCGGAAATCCTCTTGAGGTTTCTTGGGGGTCTCTTGGGAGCCTTTGGAGGCCTCTTGGGCGCCTCTTGGGGAAGTCTTGGCGCCTCTTGGGGCGCTCTTGGGGCGTTCTTGGGGGCTGTAGGGGCGCTCTTGGGGCCATCTTGGAGGGAGTCGATCAAACAAGAGGGGAGCACCGACCCCGTCAAGCCGGACCCCGGTAGGCCTAGACCCAGGCATCCGGCGCCTCGATGCGTTCGAGACGCGGGCCCCCGACCGGTCGATCACTTCTCTGGGGCCCGTGCTTCCTCCCCGGCAATGTTGTCGACGGCCCCGGGGCCCCGTGAGGGACCCGAGAAGCCGAAAACGATGACAAGCCTCCGCCCCGATTTTTTTCGAGGCGCCAGACGTAAAGGGAAAACATAATCACATAAACACAAAAACTCAGAGGTCCGCGCGAACCTCTCGGATCGACGCTGGAACCCCCTGCCGGCGCGCTGGGCGCCGCCTCTGGCGCGCTCCGCGCGCCAGGGAGGGGGCTCCAGCTCCGATCCGAGAAATCCGCCGAGAAATCCGATGACAAGCCTCCGCCTCGATTTTTGTTCGAGGCGCCAGACGTATAGGGAAAAATTGCCCTGGCGACGTACCCAACCCCTGCGCAGTGCGGGGCAGGAGTAGACTGGGAGTCGTTAGACGGAGGTGCTGACGTGACATGGGCGCATATACTTCTGCGAGCGGCATTCGTGAGGCTCGCAGCCCCCCAAGGATTGCGATGTCCCGCTCAGATCTGCCTGGTGCCTCGCTCCGCTGGACCCACCAGCAGCCCTCGAAGTGGCGACAGCTTCGCAGATCGCAGCCCCCCAGGGACGGCGAGGTCCCGCTCAGATCCGCGCGGTGCCTAACTCTGCCGGACCCACCAGCAGCCCTCGAAAGTGGCGACAGTTTCGCAGATCGCAGCCCCCCAGGGACGGCGAGGTCCCGCTCAGGTCCGCGCGGTGCCTCACTCCGCAGGACCCACCAGCAGCCCTCGAAAGTGGCGACAATTTCGCAGATCGCAACCCCCCAGGGACGGCAAGGTCCCGCTCAGGTCCGCGCGGTGCCTCATTCCGCAGGACCCACCAGCAGCCCTCGAAAGTGGCGACAGTTTCGCAGATCGCAGCCCCCCCAAGGACGGCGAGGTCCCACTCACATCCGCGCGGTGCCTCAATCCGCAGGACCCACCAGCAGCCCTCGAAAGTGGCGACAGCTTCGCAGATCGCAGCCCCTCAGGGACGGCGAGGTCCCGCTCAGATCCGCGCGGTGCCTCACTCCGCTGGACCCACCAGCAGCCCTCGAAAGTGGCGACAGTTTCGCAGATCGCAGCCCCCCAGGGACGGCGAGGTCCCGCTCAGATCCGCGCGGTGCCTCACTCCGCAGGACCCACCAGCAGCCCTCGAAAGTGGCGACAGTCTCGCAACTCGCAGCCCTCCAGGGACGGCGAGGTCCCGCAAGTGGCGACAGTCTCGCAAATCGCAGCCCTCCAGGGACGGCGAGGTCCCGCTCAGGTCCGCGCGGTGCCTCACTCCGCAGGACCCACCAGCAGCCCTCGAAAGTGGCGACAGTTTCGCAGATCGCAGCCCCCCAGGGACGGCGAGGTCCCGCTCCGGTCCGCGCGGCGCCTCACTCCGCAGGACCCACCAGCAGCCCTAGAAAGTGGCGACAATTTCGCAGATCGCAGCCCCCCAGGGACGGCGAGGTCCCGCTCAGGTCCGCGCGGTGCCTCATTCCGCAAGACCCACCAGCAGCCCTCGAAAGTGCCGACAGTTTCGCAGATCGCAGCCCCCCAGGGACGGCGAGGTCCCGCTCAGGTCCGCGCGGTGCCTCACTCCACAGGACCCACCAGCAGCCCTCGAAAGTGGCGACAGTTTCGCAGATCGCAGCCCCCCAGGGACGGCGAGGTCCCGCTCAAGTCCGCGCGGTGCCTCACTCGGCAGGACCCACCAGCAGCCCTCGAAAGTGGCGACAGTTTCGCAGATCGCAGCCCCCCAGGGACGGCGAGGTCCCGTTCATGTCCGCGCGGTGCCTCACTCCGCAGGACCCACCAGCAGTCCTCGAAAGTGGCGACAGTCTCGCAGATCGCAGCCCCCCAGGGACGGCGAGGTCCCGCTCAGGTCCGCGCGGTGCTTCACTCTGCAGGACCCACCAGCAGCCCTCGAAAGTGGCGACAGTTTCGCAGATCGCAGCCCCACAGGGGCGGCGAGGTCCCGCTCAGGTCCGCGCGGTGCCTCATCCCGCAGGACCCACCAGCAGCCTTCGAAAGTGGCGACAGTTTCGCAGATCGCAGCCCCCCAGGGACGGCGAGGTCCCGCTCAGGTCCGCGCGGTGCCTCACTCCGCAGGACCCACCAGCAGCCCTCGAAAGTGGCGACAGATTCGCAGATCGCAGCCCCCCCGGGACGGCAAGGTTCCGTTTGGATCCGCGGTGAGTGCCCTCTCTGCTGGCCTCCCCAGCAGCCCTCGAAAGTGGCGACAGTTTCGCAGGTCGCAGCCCCCCAGGGACGGCGAGGTCCCGTTTGGATCCGCGGTGAGTACCCTCTCTGCTGGCCTCCCCAGCAGCCCTCGAAAGTGGCGACAGTTTCACAGATCGCAGCCCCCCAGGGACGGCGAGGTCCCGTTTGGATCCGCGGTGAGTACCCTCTCTGCTGGCCTCCCCAGCAGCCCTCGAAAGTGGCGACAGTTTCACAGATCGCAGCCCCCCAGGGACGGCGAGGTCCCGTTTGGATCCGCGGTGAGTACCCTCTCTGCTGGCCTCCCCAGCAGCCCTCGAAAGTGGCGACAGTTTCACAGATCGCAGCCCCCCAGGGACGGCGAGAGGAGACAAGAGGGAGGCGGGAGGCGGGAGGCGGGAGGAGAAGGACGCGACCACACCCCTCTATTCAAAACGAATGCCCAACCAAGGAGGGTTGGGACAAATAATCACATAAACACAAAAACTCAGAGGTCTGCGCGAACCTCTCGGATCGACGCTGGAACCCCCTGCTGGCGCGCTGGGCGCCGCCTCTGGCGCGCTCCGCGCGCCAGGGAGGGGGCTCCAGCTCCGATCCGAGAAATCCGCGCGGACCTCCCAGGTTTTATGTTTATGTCTCATGCCAGTGTTTTTTCCCCTGTGATGCCTGATGTGGGGAACGGGAGCAGGTGGCGGCGGCGCGGCCGCGATGACATCGAAAGGGCACGCCGAAGACTTGCACTGCCCCCTTGTGGCCAGATTTCCGCATCGTTCAAAGCAGTGCCCCGGCACTGCTTTCACCATTCCCCTTCCTTATATAAAAGAGCTGTAGGATTACGAGCGACAAACAAGGAAGAGGCCTGACGCAAGATGGCACAACGACCTCACGCGGTGGCTGACGCGGGCCGACGGCGCGACGAGCCACACTGGACACGAGTGGCGC
>CAUYUJ010007607.1:0-35000 GCA_963575745.1 Prorocentrum cordatum | reverse complement strand
ATGCCGCAAGACACCCTGCCGCCGCGGCCCGCCCCCCCTTCCCGCCCCAAGCCCCCACGCCTTCTCACTGCGAGAACTGCCCCCCGAAAGACGAGCGACCCAGTGCCACCCATGTCTTGTCGGGTAGTTGGTCGTCGGCAATGGTGATCGTCCCTACGGCATCGTCCACCGAAACCTGCATCGCATCCTCATGCTCACGCCACAGAGCCGGAGGATCCTCGAACACCGACGGCATGTCAGACTTGGACACACCATCAAATCAATTATTCGAGCCCGGCTTTGAAGAGACATCTGATCTCATGTGGGTATTGGGCCCTGGTCATGCTTTCTCGCGAGGTTGCATTCTTTTCGAAACGTCGGATCTCAGGGGAGGAGGAGGAGGAGGAGGAAGAGGAGGAGGAGGAGGAGGGGAGGAGGAGGAGGAGGAGGGAGGGAGGAGGAGGAGGAGGAGGAGGAGGGAGGAGGAGGAGGAGGAGGAGGAGGAGGAGGAGGGAGGAGGAGGAGGAGGAGGAGGAGGAGGAGGAGGAGGAGGAGGAGGAGGAGGAGGAGGAGGAGGAGCAGGAGGACAGGTCGGATCAGGAAGGCCCAGCAAAGTGTCCAGCGAGGTCCCCTTCCAGAAGAGGCCCGCCTCCGCCCGCGCAGCTGGTGCACCACCTGTGCACACCTGTACGGTAGGGTCTCCTCCTCCTCTACTCCTCTCCCTCCTCCTCCTCCTCCTCCTCCTCCTCCTCCTCCTCCTCCTCTCCTCCTCCTCCTCCTCCTCCTCCTCTCCTCCTCCTCCTCCTCCTCCCTCCTCCCCTCCTCCTCCTCCTCCTCTACTCCTCCTCCTCCTCCTCTCCTCCTCCTCCTCTCCTCCTCCTCCTCCTCCTCCTCCTTCCTCCTCTCTCCTCCTTCCTCCTCTTCCTCCTCCTCCTCCCTCCTCCTCCTCCTCCTCCTCCACATCCAGCGAGAATCCCCTTCTGAAAAATCGGCCGCCGCCCATCCGAGTGAGACAGCTGCACAAGCTTGCATGCGTCGAGGAAGTCTGAATCAGACGCCCACTGTGAGAAAGGAGCCATTGCTAAACCCTTGCAACACACACACACACACACACACACACACACACACACACTCACTCACTCACTCACACACACACAAACACAAACACAAACACGCACACACAAACACGCACACGCACACGAACACACACACACATACCCACAGACAAACACACACACACACACACACACACACACACACATACAAACACACACACACACAAACACACACAGACAAACACACACACACACACACACACACACACACACACACACACACACACGCGCGCGCGCGCGTAGCGCTGAGGCGAGATCAACCTTTTTGAAAAACGCACGCTCTTCATGTTCCGTAGCTGATGAACACGTTTAAGAATGAACGTCCGCCACAAACCACACCCACCCCGACACATCAATGTTGAAAGCGTTGAATACAAGCATGCGCGGCGCTAAAGCGAGAACAACGCTTTCTGTCAACAGTTTGCCCTCCATCCTTGCAGCTGTTGTACATCTTCAAGACGAGCGTACCCCCCGCTAGGGACAAGGCCACACTTTTAGAACGGCCCGCCCTCCATGTGTGCAACTGCTGAAAATCGCGGAAGTTTCACGCCCATGAGCGGTGGAGGAGTCCCAGACGACAAGCCCAGCCCACACTGCCGACACGTCTGTGGTGGTGAGGGACGAGGAGGAACCATCTGTACGACCGATAGAAGCATGGAAGAAGGCCGTCAGCGCCCGCGCCGGGTTCGCGGCCGCGTCGACACAGCGCAGACCTACTGCAGGGGAGGATGGGAAGGGGGGAGCGGCGGAACGAGGAAGGGGGGGAGGAGGAACAGAGGAGAGGAGAAGAAGAGGAAGAGGAGGATGGGGGGGAGGGGGGGAGATGGAGGGAGATAGAAGGGGGAGAGGGAGGGGCAAACTGGGTGCGCTCGCGTCGTATCTGGTATCCTGCCCCTCCCACCCATCCCTTCCGATTGCGCTGACGTTTTCTGTATCCGCCGACGGCTGTCATAGCGGACCTCGAATTCCAAAAAGTGCCCCATCGGGTCATGCGCAGTCGGAGGAGGAGGAGGAGGAGGAGGAGCAGGCAAAGGAGGAGGGAAAGGAGGAGGATGAGGAAGGAGGAGGACGAACAGCAGCAGCAGGCGCTGGATTAAAGGAGCGGGAGGAGCAGGAGGACCAGGGAAGGCGCAGGAGGGGAATTGAGGCGGGCTGCAATCATGAGGAAGCACTCGGGTCCAGAAAAGTAGCCCGCGCTGGGGCGAGAGCGCCATTGTGAACAGCGGGAGCAAAGCGCCGATCCTACGATGAGGCCCACGCTGCAACGGAAGCGACCATGTGGCTTTAACCGCACATGAAAGACAAACTACTAAAACCCAGTGTGCAACAAAAAAACAATACGCGGAAAAGGGCATAGTCAGGGGGGAACGGAGTAGTCTTCACGTTGAGCAATTGCGGAAAAAGGGAGACAAGAGGGAGCAAGGAGGAGAGAGGGAGGGAGGACGGAGGAGTAGAAGGAGGTAAGGAGGAGGAGGAGGAGAAGGAGGAGGAGGAGGGCGGAGGGGGGAGTGGGGAGGGGGAGGAAGGGAGGAGGGAGGAAGGATGGAGGAGGCACGGAAGATAAGGACCAAGGATGATGGAGGAGTCATGGGAAGGGAGGAGGAGGGAGGGAGGGAGTGAGGGACGAGGCATGGAGGAGGATGATGAGGAGGAGGACCAGGAGGAGGAGGAGGAGGAGGAGGAGGACCAGGAGGAGGAGGAGGAGGAGGAGGAGGAGGAGACCAGCGTACCCAGAGGTCAGCTCCCCGCGCCTAGCACGGCGCCTGAGGCAGCATGGGCACGCCTCCTGTCGAAGCTGTTGTAGCTGAGGCCGCCGACGCTGCAGCACATGATGTGCAGCGGATAGCCGTCGAATTTATATCATTCTTATTCAGAGGATGCTGAGTGCAGGGGGGAGCGAGAACGCAAGATGGGACCGAGGCGAGACGCAGAGAACAGAAAAGGAAAATGGGCAACAGGAGCCTTTTCCGACGGCACTCACACACATGGGGCAATCTGAGGGTGCCCCCAACTCCTGTACCAGGACTCGTACCAATAGAAGAAGATAGAGTAGCGCTGCATGACCATGACGACGAAATTCTCGTCAGAGGCGAAATCGAAGAGGAGGGTCCCGCCATCAGCGACGGACAGGGCGCAGACGAAGAGGCAGCAGCCGTCGAACACGGCCAGGTCGGGGAAAACGAGCACGGGGTAGTAGCGAAGAGAGAGGCGATCCGTGTCCAACACGGAGAAGCTCGTGACGACGGCGTAACTCTCCGAGACGGCGCAACTCTCGAGGACGGCGTGCAGCTCTCGAAGACGGCGCAACTCTCGTTGACGGGGACACTCTCGAAGACGGCGCAACTCTCGCAGACGGCGCAACTCACCATGACGGGGCAACACTCGACGTCGGCGCAATTCACGAAGAAGGCGCAATTCTCGATGTCTGAGCCCTTATTTCCATCAGAGGCGGTCGACCTCCGCACAAGAGACGAGATCTCGCAACTTACTCCAGAGCCCTTATTTAGAACAGAGGCGGTCGACCTCCGAACTCGAGACACAAGCTCGCAACTTACTCCAGAGCCCTTATTTAAAACAGAGGCGGTCGACCTCCGAACTCGAGACGCAAGCTCACAACTTACTCCAGAGCCGTTGTTTCCATCAGAGGCGGTCGACCTCCGCGTTCTAACGCCGGTGGCCGCAGGGCTCGAGGGGCATCCGGGAGAGCGACTGGCGAGGGTCACTAACGGCGCATCGCCGGGCAGTCCCCACTCGCACCGCGCTCCTCTTCGGGCAGGCAATCCTACTGCGACCGAGACCTGGAGGAGGAAAGAGGCAGGGTCAACGTCACCATCACCATCGGCGGCATCGCCATCATCGGGATCCACTGCTGAGACGAGTGAGGCAAAGTAGTGCACCGACCCGTTGGCAGCAACGATGGGCAGGGACTCGTCGCCATTGCTGTCCACAAGGAAGTCACGAATACGGTGTGGTGCAGCGGGTCCCAAGTATTGCCTCATCTCTCTGCGAATCTCACGAAGGGCTTGGAAATGTCGATCCACCATCTCTTCCCAGAGCCCGTGCCGCGTCAAGGAGTTACGCGGGTCATTCAGCCACCGAAAGTAATCTACAGTATTGAGGCGCCCCTCGGTAGAGGTGTCCCAGGCAACCATGCAGATATGACGAGCGAGTTCGTCGAGAGCACCACTCCAACCAGACGAGTCCACCCATTCCATCGCCTCAAATTTGGCACGTACGTATGGGATGCACCACATCAACCAGTCTGCACGGCCGCTCTCGGAGTCATCCAAGCGCAAGATCCAGCGTGTAGCCCTAGGTGCAATACGTTCGCCGAAGACAACAGGTGTTGCATGCTCCACAGAGGAAGAATGTGGATGGCCCGCCAGACACAGGATGTGAGTACTCGGTGACGGCGTCGACTTCGACGAGGTGGCATCGCCCAGACACCGCAACTGTTCAGGGAGAGCAGGGTCCTCACGAACATGAAGCCCACCAGCACGAAGGCGTTCGACACGCTTGATGGTCGCACGATATTCACGTTCAAGCCGAGTAACATCCGCCTCACATGCAGCTGGGACAGACATCGACGCTGCATGGACCGCGGAGAGCACCACCGTGGCGGCAAGCGGCCATGGGAACATGGATGCCGCAGGTCGCGGCGAGGTGGCAGCGGAAGCGGACGCCCGCCCGTTGACGCCCTGCCTTGAGGGCAGGGCCTCGCACTGAGCCAAAGCGCCAGCAGGCATGGACACAGGAGACACTGGATGGGGAACAGGTTGGCCAGCTTCAACAGCGCTATGTATCACATCGTCGCCACACGGGGTGGGAGGGACCAGGTCAGGGATGGGGGCCGCAGCATCTGAACTCAAACAGGAGGTGGACGATGAGGTGAGCACATCCCACTGAGGCTGCCTTCGGCGGATCGTCTGGACAGCGGGAGGAGGTTCCCACCGTTTCAACTTGGCTGAAGGCCTGGCCAGACGAGAGGTGCGGACGGCGGCCTCAACATAACCACGCAACTGACGGGGAGTCGACACTAGAGCACCTTGCCGAGCATAGTTGAAGACCTGGTAATAGACATAGAGAGCTTCGAAGTGGTCAGGGTGGGGGTGGGTAGGGCCAAGACGCTGAGCCAGGGGGCGAGGCAGGGCACGCTGTAGACCTTTGCAGACTGCCAGGTACAATTTAGGGCAGCGTAGATAATGTTGCAGCCGATCAGGGCCAGGGCATCCGAAACGACAGCGGAGTTTGCCCCTCGGGTGGATAATCCTATGTGATGTCAGCCATCCATGCCCCCAAGTCCGTAAGGCTGCCATCGCCCAGCTTTGCGGAACCAATGCCAAAAGCTCCTGAATAGCGGGCCAGTGGATCAGGTTGAGGAAGGGGAGGTAAGCTGTGAATAACGGGGTTAAGTGGCGAATCAGCATGGCATGTAAAGGTTTGTGCGTACACATGTTCTGACCCAACGAGCGGGCAGCAGCACGTTGCAGCTTGGGCCTTCGTGTCGTAACCTGAGCTTCCTCACGCATGGCAGAGCGAGCGGCGACGAGTAGGGGCTCTTGAGACCTCACGTGGACCAGCTCAAGGTGTTCGACGAACGCAGGGGGTTTCCAGAAAGATGGATAAACACGGGAGCGATCCACAGCAGCCAAGGGGATATCATCAAACTTCCCTTCCACAACCTCTCTGTGCCAAAGAGAAGCCGTTTGTCGCAGTAGCCGTAAGTATTCCTCAAAGCCCTGGAAGGTGTGGAAAGCAGCACGTAGGTGAGCTGCAGTAGCATGGGCAGCCCACGATGGAATCTGAGGACCACCCCAGGCCGGGAGCTCCAGGATCGATTCGTTCGAAAAGAGGCCAAGGGGAGCACGGAGAACTTGGGCGATGGCACCACGCTCAATGGGAAGGAACCATTCGGGCATAGGGAGGAATTGGGCTACATACGCCAAACAGGGGTAGACCCGCGTGCGGTACAAGATACAATTCGTACAGACTGACGCAACCCCACGTCCCAACATCCGAGAGCGAGATCGTGCCTTCATAAGCGGGCCCCTCCAGTTCATGTCGACCGTCGCATCAGGGCCCAAGATCATCCCAAGATAAAGCAACCACCCCTCAACAGCAAAGCCTGACCAGTCACTCGCGATAGAGGCCAGCTGGGTCTGGGTCATGGTTTTCAGGGTTTCTGTCATGCGGCCGACGAGAGGGACCAGGGTGCACTTGCTGATCTTAATCTTGAGGCCCGCAATCTTTTCCATGACACCGAGGACCCGCACCAGGATGCGCAGAGAGGCTAGCTCATACAGGACAGCACCTAGATCATCGGCACAGGCACGGCATATCCCCAACTGACGTTGCTCAATACTCCGCTCGAGGTCGGCCAACATGGGGGAGGAGGCGAGAGCGTACAAAGACCCCGAGAGACCACAGCCTTGGATGATGCCCGAGCGGATCCAGAAGATGGTCGAGTAGCATCCCCCATCCAGGACCACACCTTCAACAGCCAAATACATCCAGCCCACAAAAGCGAGAATCTCGGCGGGGAGCCCAAGAGAGCCCAATAGCTGTAGCAGGAAGGACTGCGACAAGCTCGGGAAGGCCTGCCCGTAGTCGAACCCGACGAGGACAGGGGAACGACGCACAGCTAGGGGATGTTGCGATGCAAGCCGAGCATGGACATCCAGCTCAAGCACGTTGTAGCAAAAATTTCGTCCTCTAATGAAGCCTCTCTGGGAAGCAGGTGCAACGGCTTGGACGACAGGCTCGAGGACCCTGTTCATGACCGAGCTCAGGATCTTAACGTCGGTGTTACGCAGCCCCAGGACCCGTATCTTATCGGGAGACCGAGAACAAACCCCAGACGGCAGATCTGAGTCATCAGCACCTTTGGGGAGGAACGCCTGGAGGGTGACGCTGGCAGAGGCAAACAACGACTGACCTTGGCATAGCCATCCGAACATTCTGGCCAGGTGCTGGGCGCCGTAGTCGCACGCCAACCAGGCCGCATAAGGCAGCCCGTCGACACCAGGAGCAGAGTGACGAGCACGCCTGAGAACCTTACGAAACATTGGGGTCAGAGGACAGTGCAGGTCGATGTCAGAGGCCTTGGTGAGGAACCTATCGAGGTACATCTGGGTCATGACAGGGTGGGGCTCTTTCTTGGAGAAGACAGGGGTCCAGTAGGCCGCCAGGGCCGCAGTGCGTTCCCGAACCTCTGAGATGGGGCCCTCAGGAGTATTGACCGCGGACAGTATCAGGCGCTTCGAAAACGGGGCCCATATGGAGGCCTTCCTTTCCATAGCTCGCAAGAGCGTGGCCGAATGAGGCCGCCAGGCAGATGAGGAGCCTGAAGGAGCACGATCAGCAGCAGCAGCGGCAAGCTCTTTTTCGAAGACCAGCCGATGTACTCCAGCGGCCCACTGCTCGAAGGACGGGGCGTGGCGCAGCGAGACGACCTGGCCGTCAACCGTCAGGGCGTCGGCGGCGTGCTGGGAGGTCTCGATGAGCTTGAGGGCAAGGGCAGCGTCTTGACGCCATACCGCTCGTGCTATCCCACGAGCAACCAGCTGAAGCGTCCCAGGCAGGTCAGGGGCCGAGAAGAAGAGGATGTCGCGGGCCTCCCTGGCGGCCTCCTTCATCATGTACTTGTAGTGCTCTGTAGCCACCGGTGGGCTCCATCGGAGCAGATCCTCATCACCATCAGCAACCATTCCTCGGAGTCGGCGCTGGAAAGCAACAGAGGTGAAGATGTGCTTGGGGATGGGCCGCTCAGCAGCGGGACGCACACCCCGAAGACGCAGCCGAATCGAGAGAGCGGCATGATCCGAGATGCCCATGGAGCACAGGTGCTCAGGCGTGTCCACGGTGTTAACCTCAGTCATGAGCTGACACATCATCCAGCCTGTGGCAGAACAGAAGAAGCGGTCGATGATGTTGATGGAATTGGTGAACTTGCAGAAATGGGTCGCCGCTTCCGAGTTAATCTCCATCATCTTGCCAAGTGTAGCCGCCCAGATTGGAGCATGTACTTTATGATCATGAGTCAACTGGCGCTGTACTCCAGTAGGTCGGTGAAAGATGAGAGAAGAATCGTAACTGTAGTTGAGATCCCCCAGGACAACCACAAAGTACGAGAGTGGGTCATCAGCAGCGCGACGCAGAGCACAATCGATCTGCTCACAGACAGATTGTACCTCCCCCTTGGTCAAGCCGTGATTGTGAACGTTGAAGATCACCAGCTGTGTCTGCCCAAGTGCTACATCATGTGTGAGGGTGAGGAGGACCAATGGACCGACCCCACCCCGAGTGTTCCGTCGGTAGACGATGAGGGACGATGGTTTTACCCAACGTACCTCTAACTATCGAGTACCTGTCATCCGAGCCAAGAGGGGCGATGGATATGAGCAAGATAGGAGGAAAGTAGGGGGATTCACACACACACACCCCGTCCCGATCCCGCCCGATGCCCACGCACAAAGGCGAAAGGCACCGAAGCGGGGATCGGGATAGGAGAGTGAATCTCTACTGAACTCCTGTCTGCAATCCACTGCTTCAGCCCAGGAAGGAAAGAAAGGGACAGCCAAAACTCTGTCGTAAGGTTCGCACCCAACGGCGGCGCTAACCCGCAAACAAAGTTTTACAGCGCCTGCCGCCGAGATAGAACCCAGGACAGTGCTGTGGGCTGGAGAGAAGTGGAATGGAGAGACTGAGCTCTTATGACACCGACCCAAACGGTCGGTGCCCGAAGCAACACATGATATGGAAGAAATGTATGAATGTGAAGTCTTCAATCCAATCCAAATCAAAGTAAGATATGTGAACGATTTGGTACGAGGGTGGTGAATCTTTTCATGCAAGTTCCAGATCCAATCTGTACCAGATGCAATCTGTACGTCTTGCCACAGTTCGAGTCTAAAGGATATTTTTGCAATTGTGCATTATGCGATTTTTTTTTTGAATCTATATGAGTAGTATTCTCACAACATGAGGATAGCTGGCACCATAAACTTTCACACTTAGTTGTTGAGTCCATGAAGGGGAAGAATCCTTGAAGTGATATACCGATCGGAAAGTAAGTGCGAGCGTCCTCAAAGAATAGATATCAACAAAGAAAACGATAAATAATAGCGATAGGCGCATCAACAATAAGATAAAGTTGGAAGCCATTCAAAATCTTGTGGGCGGCATGGCAACCAGTTTCCTGGTGCATTAGCGTGGAGGATCCCAGCGCCATGATCTGCCCGTATATTTTCCCGAGGTGTACTTCTTGTTCCATGCAGTCGCGCCCCGTCCACTATTGGCGAAAGGATCCCACGCTTTGACCCAGATGAACTCGCCCCAGTAGTCGTACCACTGGCGGTCATATGGAGCAATTTGCCTGTCGTAATAGTGGGCACCGTATTCAGGACTGTAACCGTGGGTCACGTTCGAGATAGCGTGGCGCTTTGCTAGAGGTGGTCCATCATCGGGACGCGCGGGCGCATATCTGGCAGCGGCAGGCGGAGGCGCCGGAGAGGCGACATGGCCATGGCTGTCGAACGCGCCGGAAGAGGTACGATACTCGGATGTATGTGGTGGTGGCTGGGGGTTTGGATCGGTCCTGCCCCCCCTTATGTCACCCCCGCTACCGCTTCCTGGAGCGTTGCTGCTGCGGTTTCCCGCTGCACTGGCAGTCTCCTGAAGCTGAGAGTAGTATTCTTCGCGCTCTCTCTTAACACCGGAGCGGATCTCGTCCCGGGACCCAGTCAGGGACTGTGGGTGCGCGCGAATTTCTGCGGCGGTGATGACACCGCTGGAAGACTCGCCCGGGACGTGTACGGTAAGATGGTTGCGCTGAAACCGTTCACGAAGTGTCTCGGCTCCGAGATTCGGTGCTCCAGTCTCTTTTCTCTTTTTGGAGGCCTGCCAGAGGCGATCGGCCTCAGTGGCAACTTCTATTGTCCATGCAACCCTGCCAGCTTGAATCCGAACCGTTGTCATCTGCTCACGAAAATCATCATCCTCCGCAAAGCGTTGTGCAAGGGACATGTATGGATGGTACATGGGAGGGTAGTTTGGATTCTCAGGCAGAATGCCGTCCGCATCGGCTTTTGCACGTAGCCTGTCGCATTCCTCCCGAGACGGAGAGTTCCAAGCTAGCCACTTCTGATGTCGTTTCTCAGCTTTCTTCCCCATATTTTGAAGATCATCTTTAGCGTCTGTCTGTGGCTTCTTTAAGCCACGCGTATTAATGGGGGCAGCTGTGACGCGCTGGGCGACGTCATCCGGCTGAGTGGCGACAAACGCAACGAACTGTTCTCGCCAGGCCGCAACTTCGTCCGGCCATTTTGAGTTCTCGTACCTCATGCAAAAGGCACACTTTAGAGTGGCCCCAGGAGTGTCCAAATCGGCGGGCATCCGAGCGTTGCAAATTGAGCAAGAAGGGATGCGAGTCTGTAGCTCTGGAGGTGCCAGTCCTGTGGTCTCGTCGAACTGAGCGACCCCTGCGAGCAGGGTCGCGAAATTTTCCTGAGATACACTACCACCTGGCGCAGAGACGATTTGGCGGGCCCGATCGAGGTGATCAGGCTCAAGCGGGGCAAAGATCTTTTCGTCGTCTTCGTCCAAGATCTTGTCAAGGTCGCTGCGGTTTCCCGCTGCACCCTGAGAGTCGGCGGAAGCGGCGATAGCCTGGTATGCGTCTTGGAGAACTTGAGTGGCGAGTGTGCGTTGTGATAACTGTGAACCAACGACAGATTCGATAACGGTTTTTGTAGCCTCCACATCGTCTCGCGACGCTAGGGTTTCCCCTTGCTTCGTAGCCAATGTGGAAATCTTTCCGTCGTGGGGCGCCGCATTCACGAACTCGTCCTCCACATAGTTCTCTGTGCCCATGCGGAGTGCAGCAAGGCCGGGATGGTTCTGCACGATCTCGGCGTTCTCAATGCCGATGAGTGCAAATTTGTCGCCAGCCTGCTGGTAGAGGTTCAGGTATGCCATGGCGCACCATGAACGTCTGCCGTATGCCAGGGTTCTGTATCGGAAAGTACCAATGCACTGGAAAAGGTACTTGGTGAAAGCTCTGTGTCCGCATTGCTCTGGGAAACGGTGACACCATGGTGCATCGCAATTGAAATCGAAGGTCATTGTTGTATTTGCGATATCGTCCATGTTCAAGACAACGATGTATTCCATGGTTTGCTTCACTTTGGTGTTAACATCACCTTGAGGCCCAGATCTACGAACAATGTGGACTTTCTTGAATGCTTTGAAATAGTCTGGTAGGTCGGTCTGATCTGGTCCATACGTGAGAGTTTTCTCCGCGTTATCCTCCATTGTTTCAATCTCATTGCGGACGTCGTTCTCTGGGGACCAGTCATCCTTCTTGAGGAAGTCATCATCGGCATGTTCGGGAACATGTGGCGCAGTGTCACCATTGCTGCGATTTCCCGCTGCGCCGTCATCGTTACTTTCCTCTGGAAAATCCGTTGGTACAGGGATTTCGGTCGGCGAGCTCTGGTCCTGTGTGGGGACCGGCATCTCAGTAGGCGAACTGTGATCGTTTGCCGCCAGAGGGTGATCCTCCGCTGCCTGTTGCTCGTCGGGCGGAGTGATAGTCGGTGACGGAGGGTCAACTGCAACTGGTGTCGGTTCTGGCACGACTGTCGGCGACGACTGGGCCGGAGGTGCGTCGTCAGTGGACACACCCAAAGACTGAGGGCTCTTGATCAATTTGAGCAACTCACCTGGCTCATATATGTGAGGCGGAGCAAGAGCGGTAGCCTGGTCCGAAAGGGGGGCGGTGCGACGGTCTCCCGTCGCGCTCTCGTCCTCGAATCGAAGTCGGCGGTGCGCTGCGTCAGCCTCAAGAGCATGTATGTCGGAGACCTCCTCAACTTCTGGGGGCTGTTGACTGGGGGCGCTGCGGTGTCCCGCTGCACTAGGGGCGTCTGTATGCCTCTGGCGCAGTGGAGCACGAAAACCTCCCCCAGCCCTGACGTCACTGGTCGGCGTCATGAGTGCATGACGAGGTGGAAAGTTAACTGGGGGACCGAAGCGAAGGTCATCTGGAAGCGAGTTGGGGTCAAAGTCTGGGCAAGGTACGACGCGGGCAAGCGTGTTGCCCGCCATCATGCCCTTCGTGCCATCCCAAACGTTCATCCAGTGGTCTCCGATTTTCACGGTCACGTATCCCATGAACTGACCTACCTCACGAATGGGTCCGAATAAGGCTCCCATTGGTTCGCCATCATGAGGGCTAACGCGCTGTCCAACCCAGGAACCATCTGAGTGTCTCGATGGCGGGTGAGTGTAAAAGTAGCAAGCTTGTCTTGTTTGAACGTAGTCTCCAATCCGATAGGTCTCGTGGGGACCCATGGGCGGCCAGGCTGACGTGATGTGGCTAACGCGGCCCTCAGTGGCAGCATGTAGGAACCATTGTTCGTAACGCTCGTGAATCTGACGATTACGCTCGCGCTCCTGGTCTGTTGTCAACTGCAAAGCTGCGGTTTCCCGCTGCACAACAGTTGGTATTGAGACGTCAGGGGCGGATGCGTCGCCAGACTCGTCACGATGTGCTCGGATCGGAGGTGCCACTGGGCGGATGTTTACCAACCCGACGGCCTTTCTAGCCGCTGTTAAGGCATTGATTGCATCAGTGAGTCTACTCTGTGTTCTCAGCAGAGCGGCCTCGGACTTAGCAAGGGCGGCTTCCCTCTCGGTGGCCTTCTGGGTAGCAGCCGCGGCCGCGTCGTGTGGGTCTAACGTGAGGCCCTCAACTCCCTCGGAGACTTCTTCCACGGCTGTATCTCTCGGCGCGGCGGTCTCCCGCTGCTCTGCTGCGATCTCTCGCTGCACGTGCGGGGGTGCCGAAGCGATGGGAGCGTGTGCCGGTGGAGGTCCTGGGGGGAGCGGCGGAACAGGTGGCGAAGCCTTGGCAATGCCTTGTCCAGGTACAGCTCCCACTGGTGGCGGCGCATGCCGTGGTGGCGGTGGTGGAACCTCGTTGTCGCCCACGACCTGGCCAGGATACACGTTGGGAGCGATCGGCGGCGGTAACTCTCCTGGAGGAGGTCTGCCGACGCCTTCTGGTGGCGGGGCCTTCCTCTGGGGTGTCTTGGGAGCACGTTGCCCAGGCTGGACTGGCTGGAGTGGAGTCGGAGGCGGAGGCGGTGGAGGCCTCTTTGGCACATCATTGTCTCGAGCCAGGGGTCTGGGCTTGTGCACGGTCGGAGCAGGCGGCTTAGGTGGGGTTGGAGGTGCAGCTGCGGTTACCCGCTGCGCATCGCCCCACGGGTTATTGCCATGGCCACGAAACTCATACAATGTGGAGCGCTCATACTTGGACCGTGGCTCAGAATCACGAAGAGGTCTGGCCAGGTCGTCGTCGTCTGGGCGCCCCCAGATGATTTTGCCGGTGGCAATGTTCCTGCAACGAATGAGACAATGTACTGGGATGTCGCATTCTGCCATTATCGCGCCCTGTTTACCCTTCCACCAAGTGATGCCAGCCGTAGCGCATTTCTGATGGTCAATCTGAAATTCACACTGTTTCTTAGCGGAATGAAAGACGTACGGCGGTATGGTGGTGTAGGGGTTCTGGCCGCAAGAGTGAGTGAAAGGATGAGCGGAGGCAAAGACCTCGGCACGGGTTGCCCCATGCTTGTGGTCTCGCTTGTCGAACCCTTTGACTATGCCTGGGTTAGACCTTGGTGAGCCTTCGGTAATGCTCCGCACTGAAGACAGCTCGGTTGCGTGCCAGAGATATGGAGTGTCATGAATAGACAACTCCTCCCAACCCATGTTGTGGGCTGTGGAATATGGATGCACCTCGGACTGACCACCTGTGCTTCGTATGGCCAAGATGCGGCCGAACGGAAACGTGAGCGGATTGAGGTCAGAGCCGATGGGTGCAAACACTTCGGTGCGCGACTTTCCATCTGCATGGTATTGCAGCATGCGAATGGCCATGTAACAATAGTAATCGGCCAAGTCAATGTAATCACCATTGTCACACTCAATTTCCCAACATGCTAGGACGGCCTCGTTCTTGGGTGTCTTGCGGTATTCCCATCTCCCCTTCTTTCTGTGGTAGTATTCTTGCTGGCTGCGCTGCCAGCAATTCATCGCACACTCTCGAAAGGTGGATGTCTTGGAGAAGTCGATGTTCAGACGCCGATCGTGATATGCATTGGTCACTCCACTTGTGTGACGGAGTATCGTGTTGAGAAACTTGCTAAACTCCCAGCGTCCGAAGTCGCATCCATCAGGGAGAGGGGTGCCGTATGGGCAATCTCGCCACGGGGGCAAGGCGATCCACTCATATGCACCCTCGAACCAGCGGCTGCCGACGAGGTCGTCGGCGTATTTGAGCACGTGAATGTCCTGTTCATTGATCAGGCGCCGCGGGTCATTCTCGGGGACATTGTCCGGGATTGTTCTGCGAAGCAGTGGATCGACATTGAAAATGACAATAGCGTTTGGGTGATCAGGGTCAATCAATGCTAACTCTCGTGGGGTCTTACATCTGTCCATGTCATCTGTGCGCTTCTTGACCCCGGAGAAATAGCATGCCCGCTGTGGTGTCAAAAATTCGTACTGTAGGCAATGAGCCGTTTTGGACGATGTCTCTCTGGCTACGGTTTCCCGTTGCAAGACCGTGTCGCCATCCTCGGACTCCGCGGTCGTCATCGGGTGGTTGTCCATCCACTGCTGGGCCTCCGGGTTGAGAGCCATCTCCTCCGCCAAGCGGAGGTGCCGGGCATCGCCTTTACCGTTCTTCATGAGGTCGGGGTCGAGCAGGTAAAGGCCGGCGTAAATGGCGGCACACAGTCGTGCGTGTCTCTCGCGCCAGGAGGTCTCGGATGTGCAATTCATGTAGCCAGTGATCCAAGAGTTACGGTCTGGTCCAAGCGATTTTTCACGAGTGTCCTGGAGAAGGCCTCGGTATAATTTGGACATCTGAGAAACATGATCGGCCATGACATATTCGTCTTGAGTCATCACTAATGCATATGTCGGGTCAGCCGTCGTGTCCTCTGTGACTGGCAAGAAGGTAATGTCACCTTCTTGGTTCAGAACGGCGCGCATCCCAAGGTCCTCACGCTGCTGAATAGATTCTGCGTTGGAAGCGAAAGCCGTGGTTGCGCGCGTGGATGTCTCGTCTTCGTTTTCCACGCCAGATCTCTTCAGATGTGCTGTGATCATTTTGGCGATCTCGGGAGCGACGGTAGGCGGGGCGGCGGCTGTAGCAACGGTCTCCCGTTGCGCAGCTGCGGTGTCCCGCTGCTTGGTCCAATTGCAGAGGGTATGAGCGGCACGCATGCACAACAACTCATTTGTCTTCGCACGATCAACGGATGATGCTGAAACGTGATCGTATAGACTCTGGATGTGTACTTGACGATGGTGCCACGCGATCAACAACATGTGGGACAAACTATGAGATTGTGGTTCATTAAGCGGCCTCACTGCGGGCTGTTTGAAAGCGTAGAACTGACTTGGCTTAGAGTTCATTACGCCATAAAGGTTCTTGAGTGTTGCAAAGGTGACCCATTGCGCAGCGAAGCGAGCCCAATTCGCACCTGTCTTCTGGCAGTGCCATCCATCAACCTTGGTGCGATCCATAGTTTGTGTCCATGCCGAGTTGTTGATGACGGAAATGCCACGTGTCTGCATGAGGATGCACATATCTTTCGAGATGGTGTCGAAGTGGTGAGGCAAGCCCCAATCTTTGGCCGTGCCAGGGCCAATAACTTGAGGGTGTTTATACCAGTTCGCAACGTCACAAAACCTATCGAGGCCGAAAGAGACATGCGGCATCATCTCGAGCAGGCATCCCTCTTGTGCTTCCCACTTGCGTTGGTACGCACGGTGGTCCCGTCTTTCCCAACCCAGGTCCACTTTTTGGGCATCGACTATTTTCTGATTGTAGGCTGGAAACGTGATGTCATTGTTGTCCACCAGAAAGTGGCAGTGGCACCACGCTCATACCACAATTGTTTGTAATGAGCATCGAGGTCGGCCCAAGTGTCCCATAGGGCTTCATCCATGTCAAAGTAGCGTTGTTTTTGAGCAGTGTCCATATTCTGGGCGCGCATCTCTCTGAGCGTGGCGATCCTCTCGAGGATATCGCGATGGAGACTCCAGAGTGAAGAATCAATACCATCAATGTTGGTGCCTTTTTGAGCGTTGGTGATGATGATTCGTCTCCTCTCCGAGGTGCGCTGTTCCAGGCGCTCAAGCTCAGGGACGAGGCCCAGGTTCATGTAATCTTCGTCGGACGAACCCTCGGGGCGCTGAGGCAGATCCGTGCCTGGCTGCACGACGTGATCGTCCCAGAATCCTGGAATGTAGGAGTAGAACCAGTCCAGGATACAGTCCCGAGCCGCGGAAGCTAGAACAGCGAGAGTGGCTCCTCCCATGTACTCTTGATGCACTGGGGTTGGGACGAGTAGCGTTGAGAAGGGTTGTCCAACTTGGCGAATACAATCATAACTGCACAGCATATTGATGGCCTCTTCAGGCGTATGGTAATTCTTGCTGGCTTTTCCCATCATAGGTCCCGAGTCGGTGAAGATGTAGAAGAATGGGGTAGCAGTGCCTGTAGGGCCAAAGGCATGGTTAATGGATAATCCAAGATCCTCTGTGGCAAGCTGCATCCATCCATTCTCGTCCGCGAAGCATTTGACCACGGAAGCGTTCGTCCACGTGTGATGCTTAGCGTGATCAGAGTCAATAAAATCGTTGGTACTGTCACCGCGGGATGTAGAGTCGGCACAAACCAACAAAGGGTCGGAAATCTTATTGTCGTTCTGTTGGTTATTGTGTGATGGGCATCCAAAAATGTTTCGCCTTTGGTGTCCCGGGGCCCAACCGCTAGTACGAACGGGACTTTCGTTCGCCTCAAGTTCCTCACGCCAGGGATCATCACCGCTGCGGTTTCCCGCTGCGTATCGATGGCTACCTGTGTCGGTGAGGCTAGCGATGGCAATGGGGCGAGACAAGTGGCCCCCAGATCCACACGGCGGGTCCAAACGACAACTACCCCCTCCTATGTACTGGACATGGTGTTTAGGCGAAGCCGTTTTCATGTCACTATTGAGGTCTCGAGCGGGGATGTCGATGAACGAGTTGTAGCTGTTTTCCACGAACGAGCCAACCGAACCTGCGCAGTCGCTCTTGTGTGGAAGGGCTCTTCCGTGTGTCAATCCCGAAGAGGGCCGCTGGACACCAAAATTGTATCCGTAATTAGGCGTGTCAAGGCTGTTTAGACCTAATGGGCGATGCTCCTTTTTGTACATGTTATATGTGTCGTCAAGAGAAGAGCTCACCCATCCACCAATGGCGGTGGATCCAACTATAGGCCATGCACCTTGGAGTCCTTTCCACAAGGACGTGGCGGCGTGTGAAAGGCACTCAAGAGATGGCATCAACGGTGGCTCGCTGCGGTCTCCCGCTGCTATGCTGCGGTCTCCTGCTGCACTGCCGAGAGCCTCGGTGCGAAGCCAGTTGAAGTGTTGAACGATGCTCTCCAATTGGTCATTCATGTCCTGGTCAAGGCAAGCCTTGGCTACATACGAGTGCAGAACAGCAAAGAATGAGACCCAAGGGAGTGTCGTCTCCTGCAACAAATTTTGCATCGAAATCTCAACATCCATCTCAACGGCATTACGAAGGTCTTTGCGTGAGCATTCAAGGAAGCAAACGCCAGAGCCCTCGGGTGCCTGAGTAAAAGCTATCGGGAACTTATTAGGGCCTGCCCACGGTAGCTGGGTATCGAACGCAGCTCCAACAGTGGGTCGAATGATTGGTCCATCTGGAGGAAGAGTGCAGGCTGGGCGCTGGATCATCGGAAAGGCACGATTGAAACGTGGTGTACCTTCCGTGATGTCAACCATATCAGCGTCCTGGTCTTCGCCGCCCTCTAGCGGGGGTTGCCCTCCGCGTGGAGCTCCAGGGTTACCCCCTGAGCTCGATGCAGTGCCCCGCTGCATGCTGCTGGGGGGGGAACGAGACCGATCCCGCAACTGTGTGTTTGAGCCGCCTACCGCGCCGAGGCCGGGCGGGGCGGCCGGAGTTTCCTCCACTTGAGAAGAATCGCTGCGATTATGCATAACGTCTCGTATGACAAGAGTGCGTAATGGTGAAGAAGAGGATGAACCAGGGGAAGACGATGTTGGAAAGTGGTGACCTGTAGCTACCTTACGCCTAGTTGAGTCTCCTCTAGAGGGAACACGTAATCGTGACGTGCTCGTATGCAACTCTCTGTCATATTGTCCATCAATGACACTGGGGTACTTAGCCCGGGTCGGACTCTTCTGAGGAGACTTACGGCGTTGTCGCGGGGACTTGGGCCGTGCCGAACGCGAAGCGTTGGACCCGGCTGTGATGCCGTGATGATGTCCACATGAGTGCAAACCCTCGTGATTAGGGCAACCAACACATCTCTTACCACATGCTGATCCAACCTCGCCCCAGGGGTCCTTGGAAGTGAGAGCAACTTCACAGAAGCCCAAACATCCTGGAGGTTTTGGGGGTTCGGCGGAGTGCGGTAGACCGTTGGGTCTGCGAGTCCCCTCGTCCTCCGTCGAAGTATGTCGACGCATGCCCTTAGGCAGTGATGGCGGAGGACGAATGAGCGCAAGCTCGAGAAGTGTTTCCCAAACATTACTCTTTTTGGAGTCGAAATGTTTTGTCATCATGTCCGCAACTTGTTCCTTAGTACCTACGTGTGACAAATGTATTTGTTCATGTTGACAGACTTCCACGATCCAATCCAAGTTGATTCTATGCGTGCGATGGAGGTGCCGCAATGCGGCCGTCCTACCTTTCTTTACTATTTTGATAACAGCCTCGTTGTCCTCGGCTATGATAAGCTGTACCTGCGGGGGGCTCTTATCAGAATAAACTTTGCGATGATCATGTAGAGGATGTTCGCCGAATGTTGTCAGGGTGGATCGAGGAGAGTCGTAAGTGCCAGGGGCTGGGGTTTCCCCCTGCTTCTTATACGTTGGTGGCTTACGCTGTTTGCGAGAGGCGGCGGCAACTTTGTCGCGGGCCTTGTGCGTGCGTACAACGTGTTCCCAAGAGGTAAGCAGGGGGAGGCCTTCAACCCGGAGCGCCGTGTCCAACGCGACGATTTCGGATTCCGTAGAGGAATGCGAAACCACGGTTTGTTTCTTACACACGGCGTTGATCGGGAAGAAAGTGTTGGGGCCCACAATGGCGGCAAAGATGCCTGTCGTGGACTTTGACGTAGAAACACAATCTGCATAGGAAGCGTCTGTAAACAGTATGACGGAAAGTTGGTCGGCGGAGTCGCCGATGAAACCCTGTAAGCTATGCGTCTTGGTGTGCTTGATGTAGCATACAAGACGATGCAGACGTTTGTCGCAGGCTCGATTCCATTTGGTAATCTCGCGTGCCAACATGCAGACTGGATGTAATAAATCAAAGCGACAGCATCTTGCAAGATATAAAATTTTCATTAGAATGCTAGCCGACTCTGTGCCGAGGACGCCTTTGTCGTCAAAATCAGCTTCTGTGAAGGCGGAGTCCTCGATCCCAGGGGTTTCGGAGACAGGTAGGTCTCGGAATTTCATTTTCGGATTGTCTGGAATGGTAGCAGCAACCTCAAGGTAGCGATCGATACATTGGTCAATATACCCGCTCATGTTATATCGAACGCCACGGACATTTTTGGCAGTTTTGTAGGCTGCGGTGTCCCGCTGCGCTTGAGGCAGTAGAGGACGAATGGTCTCCATACGTTTGTTGAATTCGATGTCTGATACTGTATATGGAGCCTGTCCGCAACCGAGATATTGATCAAGTTTGGTGGGCGAATCGATCTTGATGCCGCTGTCCCGGATGAGGTTCCAGCCAGCTTCGAGGTTGTCTTTTGGGCCGGCCAGCTTGAAGTCATCGACGTAGACAGAAAGCACCAATCCAAGTTTGGGGTGAGTCCAAATGCATTCCCATCCTTGCATAGGAACGAATCCTTTGCTCTCAAGGCATGTCTTGCAGTGTCTCTCCCAAAAGACGCCAGCAAGAGGGTGACCGTAGAGAGCTAAACGAAGTCGGCACACTGGGTCTTTGTATTTAGCCCATGATGCTGGTCGACGTGCCGGTGGGAGGCTGATCCACGTATCGACTGGGTCAATTCTGCCGTCACCGTACAACAGCGCCTGCGTGTATGCTGATGGGGCATCACTCTGGCCACCATTGTAACCGGGCATGTGTGCGACAGCATCAACGAGCTTTGACGCCTCAATATGTGATGCGCTAGATGCGGCATCAGCGAAAACCGCTGCCAGGCCTGTTTGATCTTTCATAGTATTTCCCTGGCAGACAACGCGACCTTTGTATTTGCGCTGTTCAGGTGGGAGTTCGGAATGCTTCACAGTACCGAGTTCGAGTAAATGCGCGAAATGAATGTCCTTGCCCTCCTTAATGGCCTGCGCTTTGACGTCGGCGCGTTCAGCGACGGTGTCTTCCATCCATGTGGTCTGTGCGCGAAGGCGATCATATTCTCCACGGAGAGCGGCCTGAGCGCGTGGTTCTGCTGCTATTTGCTTTTTGTTGAGGCTCTGGGTCACCAGTGCATATGAGGTAGTTTCATGGCGCTCACGATGTGGCTGATCAGGTGTGTCTTTGGGAAGGACGGCCATGATAGGAGCATCAACGAAACCAGAAACCTCTCTCTGCCGGACAAACTGCGCGAAGGTCGGTTTCAGTGTGAGACAAAGTGGATTCAAGGCACCGAATGATGGACCATCGTGTTCAATGTTTGTCGGGGATGCGATCGCCACTGCAGCTCTAGCCGGCGATGATGACGATGCACTGGTTTCCCGGTGCTCATTATCAGGTAAATAATACAGCACCGTAGTAATGTCTCGGGGACCACCAGGGACAGGGGCGTACAAAATAGTTTTGTCTGTGACGCCCTTGACTTGTTCGTCTCGGATCGTGTCTCCGGTGTGCGTGTCAAGAGTGAGTCGACGCTCGACACGGTCCCATTTCGGTCCATCCGAGCGTGTTGTTCTAAGTGTTTTGGCGTTGTCATCCTGACGAGACCAGGTCTTCAGAGTCGCTTCATGTCGGCGAGCACGAGCTTGGGAGACCAGCTTGCCGTATGCACGTTCGCGATCGCGCTGGCGACCAGAAAGACACTTCCAGTACTCAACGAGGCAGTGATCGGGCCTGGTAGTTTTCTGTATTTTGGTATCACGTCCCATTGATTTAACTTTGCCATCGGAAGTATATTCTGGAGCATAGTAAAATCGCACGGTGCCTGTCCAGGGTTCTCCCAGGGCTCGATGATCGCTCTCACTGACTCCATCCCATGTGTCTCTGAACTTATCCTGTCCCTGGAATGTCGATGTTGTCTCGAATTCACGAATTACATCAAACTTTTCCAATGGTACCGGTAGCCCTTCTGGGGCGTCCGTAGGGATAAACAACTGTAAACGTGGGGTACATATGTGACGAATAATCGTAGCATCACGTTTTTCCCAATAATCTGGAGTTGCCGCAGGGGCGGTTGGTAATTCTGCCTCTGCGACGGCTGGGGTTTCCCCCTGCATCGGCGTATGAGCAGGGTCGTCCCAGTCCGCAGGGTAGTTGTCGAGTCGTGGGTCATCGTCGCGCATGGGGTCCAAGCAGTCGCCGAGAGGTATTTTGGCCTCATCTGCAATGGACTCGTGCATGGGCGGGTTATGATGAGTAAGAACGCCGTCAGCGACCGGGAACTCAAGTTTAGCTGGTATGACAATGTCTTTGACACGATGAACGTGACAATGGGTGCTGTCTGGGTATTTGGCATATGTGGCGGTGTCGACGACTAGGTAGTCTCCAGACCATCGTCCGCCTGCATGCATATGATAACCCATGAACAATCCCTCGCGTGTTGTCTTTGTGAATTTCTTGCCATCACTATCTGTGTTGAGTTCCGGGTACAGGCATTTCCAATATACTTTGGAACCAAAGGGTACTGTGCGTCCATTGAATGACTCTCCGAAGCGAATTTCATATGGCGTATGTTCCGCCTTATTTGGGTCAGAAGATGCGGCACCGGTGGTAGACAGAGAGAAGTTGGTGGCATTGCAGAAACATTGCATAGCCTCGCACCACCATTCGTGTCCCAGGCCAGAAGCCATGAGGACAGCCTTTGTGCCTTTGACCACGCGCTGCACAGCACGCTCTACAGTCCCGTTAGTCTGAGGGCGGTGTGGCGTGCTGGTATCATGTCGCCAGCCAAGTGTGGCACATGCTTTGATGAGTTCTTTGGAATTGTCGGTATAAATGTGTTTAACCTCATCATTTGGGGCGACAAATTTCATCAGACTAAGTTTGGTGGTTTCGGCATCCTTGTGCAATGCTGGATAGGCCATCATGATGCCGGTGTGCTTGTCTAGGACAACAAGAGCGCACCTTTCCTTCTGCCTGCCAGTGGCCTCATCATCTCCAATAATGATATGATCTGCTGTCAAGGAATCTCCAAATCTCTTCGGTACGAACGCTTCATAAGTAGAATCATCTTCGTTTTTCTCGAGATCTGAACGCATCTTATGTTTTCTTTTGCAAGGCTTATTGCGAATCAAAGCTCGAGCGCATATCTCACAATCTGGGTGTTTGGGAGAATGAGTCAAGTAATGACTGGGGTCAATGCTCGGTCTCTCGCCGACAGGGAGAGCACTATCAGGGCCTTGCTGCGGGTCACCGCTGCACGAGGGTTTGTTTAGAACCTCGAGGGTGTAACACCAGCATGGGCCTTTAGTGGGGGTCTCCTCTGCGGGGTCGATGGGAAAAGTCTGAAAACGACCACGACCACAGTCCCTGTGAGACATGCTTTTCCACTGTGGCAGGATCACTCCGCAGCATGATGTCCTGACGCGTCGGCGCGGGCATTCCTTCGTGTGTCGCCTCGCGGAATGCAAGGGGGTCGGCGGAGGTGGCGGAGCATCGTGCATGTGGTCGATATTGATCTGTGGGATAAAGTTATGTACCACAGCCTGTTTAGGCTGACCTTGTGGGGGTGTTAGTACGCATCCGATTCTTCTGTTCCAATGTATATCCCAATCGTCTTCCTCGACAAGACGACCCATGGACCAAACGGACGGGCAATTATCCATGACCAGGGTGTCTTTCTCGATGCCGAGTGCTGGGATGTTGACGCGTACATGTTGGTTGACGATTCTCTCGCCATTGGCGGTTTCCAAAATGTGTTCTCGTCCAATGCGAATGCCCTTTTTTCTCGGATTCTGTCATGTCGGATTTATCGGAAATATGTAATGCCGAACCGCTATCAAGGACGAAAGAACGCGATATTGCCACCGTATCCTTTGTTGGAGGGACGCTGGCTGCAGTTTCCTGCCGCGACGAAGCTGCAGTTTCCTGCTGCGCTGGTGCTGCAGTTGCCTGCTGCGCCGTAGCATATGTGTGGAGCAGCACGTCCTCCTGTGGGATTGCGACGTAGCAATAGTCGAAGTGGATGTCCTCGTCGTCGTCCAGCCTCCGCATGAGGGCGAATGCATTCTCCTGGGCGCGTATCAGATGTGCCTGAGAACGGATCCACCACCAATCGGGTATTGGGTCTGGAACGTGGACAGCACCGCCTTTGTTTGGTGACTCACTATACGGTTTCATCTTACGTCGAACCGTGAAAAAATCGACATCGGTACCTGCAAGGTTCCAGCGAACCTTTAGTTTCGGCGTCGATGTCGTCGCAGGCGGTTTGGTCTTGAGAATCTGGGCCTCTGAGATACCATGTGTAGGTGAAACTGCGAGGATCTTCTCACGTATCACGTACACTCGGTTGGTGTTCCGAGCGGGAGAGCGCTGTCGTTGGCTGGACTGCGATGTCCGACTGGAACGGGAGCCAGATCGTGAATCTCTCTGAGACCATCTTGTACCGCCGGGACTACGTGATCGGCCTTGCCGCTGAGACGAACGAGACGGCGATCGCGAGTCCTTCTGGGACCAGCGAGTGCCGCCTGGGCTCTTGGAGGGCTGTCGAGTGTTCGTTGAGAAACGACGGGTGCCCCCCGGACTCCTGGAGTAAGCCCTGCCCCCCGGACTCCTGGTGAAGGATCGTGATCTCTGCGACCAGCGTCTACCACCTGGGCTTCGGGAGGGGAACTTCTGTTCGCTTCTGGGCCTGCTGGGGCTGCGAGGCGGCGTCTTGAAGCCATTTTTATAGTGGGCAAATTTGCAATTATCCCCGTTGGTGCAACTACCCTTTTGGTAGAAGACGCAAGGATGCACGTGGTGCCGGTTGCAACCAGTGCGCTGACACATATTACCCTTTGCAAAATCGTAGCAAAAATACCTGGCAGCCGGAGGCCTCGAAGTAGCCGCGCCAGAGGCGCTGCCTCGAGCGTCTCTACGATGTTGAGATGATTGGCGATTCCTGGGAGGATCACGAGACGACGGGTGGCGTCTGGGCGGCGGTTTCTTTTCAGCAGCGTGCAAGAACTTACATGTATCTGGACGGGGACACCCTTTGCCCTTGAAGAAAGGGACGCAATGTGAGTTGCGGCTTGATTGTTTGGTCTTAGTCTTGGCAGGGGCAACGGTGTCCCGCGATTCTTTTTGCATGCTATATTGATTCTTCTGTAGCTTATGTAAATCAAGAACATCGTAAACTCTTTGATGGAGCCACTTATATGTCTTGATTACCTCTCCGTTCTCATCTTGGGCTCCAGCCTTGGCTTTGTTGTATTTGCTCATGTCTTCTTTCATCCAAGGGTGTCTCTGAACCTGAGTACGAAAGAGGGATTCCATGATGTACATCTCGGGTAGTTTGTTAAGAGCCAAAAGTAATCGATCCCATTCGACGATGAAACGCTGGAGATCGTCTCCGTGCATGCGTAGATTCTTGATGCGATCAAAGTCGTGAAGGTGGTCCTCGGCAACCGTGACGTCGAATGAACGGATAATCTTCTGATATACCTGACGTCCTTTAAGCATGCGCTTTGCTTTGTGTTCAACGTCCTCTAACAGCTTCATTTGCAATCTTAGCTCATGTGGGAGGATCTCGAGGAGAGCGTCAGCTAACTTACAGTCGAGGCTCTCAAAGTCGCCGCTGTCGGCGAGATCCTCAAAAGTCATCTCAGGGTTCTCCGCTACCATGATGAAGGCGTACGCCTGAGCTGGGCGTCCAGAGGCGTTTCTGAAACCCTTGCGGACACCGTTCATCCAATCGGAGACTCCTGTGATCTTAGGGAAGCCTGGGACCCGAACACGGTCGCTTTCTTTGACTGTGGCAGGAAGTAGTGACCCGCCAACATTGTACGGGGATTGCGCAACGTTGGAGCCGAGTGGACCTAGATTAATGGGAGAGTGTGTTCGAAAGCTGGCATTGTCTGCAGCTGGCTCAGGGGCAGGGGGCTGGGCTGCGGTTCCCCGCTGCTCGTCAGCACCAGTTCCTGCCTGAGGAAGTGTCGGCTTGGAAGCGGCCCCAGTAGAACCCCCCGCATCGCGAGCAGCGGCGTCAGGGGAGGGGCGGCGACAGCCGGTAACAGGTGTATGTTTGGCTGCGTCCGCGATGTGATCGTGCATTGTTTGCTCAAGCGTGGTGTTGTCTGCCTGCAGTTTTGCGACACAATCAGACAATACATCCAATTCAGCGTGTTGATGTTTCTGAGTTTCCGTGAGGAATCGAACGTCATCCTTATTGTGGGTAGTATGATTGACGATAAGAGTACGCAGGTCAACATTCTCGTTAGCAAGACGAGCCATCTCAGCGTTCATGTGATCCAGGCGCGCAGTCGCGCGTGCTGACTCGGCATCCCTCTCGGCCACAGAATCCTGCAGCTGCCTTTGCAAGTGGGCCACCTCCGCGCGGACGGTCTGTAAAACAGCTGCCGTCACGTCGGGGTTGGTCACCGTAGCAGTGGGACTCACCTGCGCAGTATGAGCCCGTGCGACCTGCAGCTCAGCTACGGTCTGCTCGAGAGTGTGGACTCTGGATAGAAGCTGTGGTACATGTTGAACCTGACAGGAAGAGGGTTGAGCTTGGAAAGCGTTCTCGGCCTCACATAACTTGCCATACAAATCTTGCTGGACGGAGCGTGTATGATCGTGCAGCTCACGTGCTGCAGCTTCCGTTTCACCACGGATCGTGGCAAGATGACCTTGTAGTGCGGTGGAAGGCGCTACGAAGGCACCTGAAGCTGTGCCCGCGACTTCTCGCAGCTCTTCGCGAAGAATGCGTGCACGTTCATCGTTGTTTTGACGAATCTGAATGACGCTAGCTTCAAGTCGATCGAAGTCGGACTTGACGGCCACAAGTTCGTTATTCTCGCGATCTCGTTGTATATCGAGACGCTGCATCAGCTGTTGCATGACCCGACGGTCCTCCTGGACGGCAGCGTCCAGGATCGAAAGACCCTGTTGGAGGTCACTCCGGAGGACGGCGGTATCAGAGGCGACAGCCTTGTGGACGAGGCTAGTTTGATATTCAACGTATGTGTGCACGTGATCTCGTAGCTCAGCCATGTCTTGCATTGGCAGAGCCTCCCTATGTCGGTTTGCGGCTGGGGAACTTTGGGGCCTAATACGAACCCCCCGGACAGATGGACTCCTACTGCCGCGATCGTCTCGAATGATGTACTGTTCGGGGCCACGCCTGGGGGCTTGGCTCCTAGAATGAGCACGGCGACTAGGGCCATGGTCAGAAGTACGGTTTTCGAATTCACGGACTCGCTCATAAACCTGTCCCTGTTCAATCCCTGTTTGTTCGGGCGTCCCATGGCCCCACCTTCGTGTGCCTGTACCTCTCTCTCTCGGAGGGGAGGAAGGTGTGGTCATCTGTTGAGCTGCGGTGTCCCGCTGCACTGTCTGGGACGGTGCTGCGGTGGCCCGCTGCGCTGTTTGTGGCGGGGCTGCGGTTTCCCGCCGCGCTGACTGGTGCAGTGCTGCGGGAGGGACGTCAGATGTGGTATGAAGGGTGGGGAATTGAGGCGTGAGCCCTGGAGCGGCGTGTAAGAATCGCTGCTGTAGGGAGGGCTGATCTCCAATAGGAAGTAGGGGTTCGGAAACGCTATGAGCATGCAAGGCACGAAGCTGGTGCAATTGAGCTTGCATAGCATGAAGCTGAACTGCCCTCTGGGTGGGCAACGCTGGCATTGCTGCGGTTTCCCGCTGCATTGACTGCGCTGCACTGGGTGGGGGCATAGCTTCGTCCAATCCGTCGGTTCCTGGAGAGATGGCCATGCGGGCCGCAAAATTGGGGGAAGCTCCTAGAATATCGGACATATCAGCATCCAAGTTGCGCACGACTGACGGCGACGACTCATCATGCAGGGTCCGACGGACGACTGGTGTCGTGCCGTCATCCTGCATAACGAGTCCGATGTCGACAGGTCGGGTCGCAGGTTGGACGCGATGTCGGATATAAAAGAGAAGGCTGATAACCTGTGTGAGGGTGAGGAGGACCAATGGACCGACCCCACCCCGAGTGTTCCGTCGGTAGACGATGAGGGACGATGGTTTTACCCAACGTACCTCTAACTATCGAGTACCTGTCATCCGAGCCAAGAGGGGCGATGGATATGAGCAAGATAGGAGGAAAGTAGGGGGATTCACACACACATCAACACGAAGCACCCTGCCTCTGATCAGAGGCACCGCACAGCTACTGACCGAAGTGGATGAGAAAGGAGGAAGAATGACTGCAACTCCCCCAGAGCCGCGGACAACCTCGCCGTCGTCATCTTCACAAAAGCTACAGTGGACAATGGCCGTGGAAGAAAGCCTGGCCACAAAGTCGTTCAGCTCAAATCGATCTGCATGCACTTCTTGGAGAGCCAAGATGGATCGCCCAGGTAGAAGTTTGCTTAGGTAAGATAGCTTAGGCGAGGCTTTCGCCCCACCAAATTGGAGAAGAGCGCGTGCATTCCAAGTCATGAATGCGAGGCTGGCTGTGATCTCTCCGCCGACCTGCCCCACTGGAAGCACAAACATATCAGTGATGGCGTCAAAGACACCACTGGGTGGCCGACGGCGCGGCGGTGATGTTCCGAATGGCCTCCTGAAGGTCACGACGGTCCAGGCCGAGGGCGCGGATCCCCACGTCGTTCCAAGAGAGCTCAGGGGGTTCATCGCCTGGCCGGGGGACAAGCCGCAGGATGTCGGTGTAGTCTGACTTGAGAACACTCCGCTCCCGATCAACAAACCACTTTCTCTGACTGTCGAGCTCCATGAGGGAAGAACGGACCTTACGAAGTCCCTCATCGGCACTCTCGTTCCGCCTCAGGACCTCGGGGCCTCCACCTTCCCTGGGCCACCTCTGAGAGGTCAGAACCACATCGAGGCTACAACATCAGATTCGCCGTCAGAAAGCAAGGAAATATCTGCGGACACCACGTGACCACCGTGACAGAACACGGCATTGTTGTCTATCCCACTCCCGTGTGCGGGCGCAATAGCATGAACTGCATCACCTCGAATGGGTTTTCGAAGTCCCTCATCGGCCTCAACAGTCGGCCTCGGGACCTCGGGGCCTCCATCTTCCCTATTCTGTCGTTTCAGAAGCCGCTCCTGCAGAGAAGTCCGAAACAGCGTGCCCAGGGCAGGAGGTACCCTCCTCGCCGTAGCCCTGGTCGGAGGTGTCCTCTAGCCAGTCCGTGCCGTCGCCGTCCAGGTAGAGAATCTCGTCAATGAAGTCCTCCTGCTCATTCCCACAGTCGGTAACCTCGATGGGCGCGTCGCCGCCCTCGAAATGGACCTGGTCGATGATGTCCTCCTGCTCCGCCAGGCCGTCGTCATCCCCGCAAGGCTCCACGCAATCATCAAAGAGAACCTGGTCAATGAAATCCTCCTGCTCCTCCCACCCGTCGCCGGCCTCGTCGTGCACCAAATCGTGCCCCAATTCCCGAAGAACCAAACCTGCAGGAGAGTGATGAAGAGCATCCCCTCCGGGCCAGAAGCAAGGGGCGTCAGCCCGTAACGGTGGACCTTCCTTGGGTCCCTGGCAGATGAGCTCGTCCAGGCAGAGAGGTACTCGAGATGGGTTCTGCTCCTTGGGGCGCCATTTGAACTTGCCACTTGCCCCAGGCCAGCGTTGATGCCGAGCAGAGTTCCCTTTCAACAATATATGCTGCATGGCCCGAATAGTCTGACACCCAAACTGCCCACTATGGATCGCATCCTCCAACGTTTGACGCAGAGAACGAGAGTGTGGAAGCCCATGGACCACCTCCAACGTTTGATGGAGCCGAGCAGCTTGCGCCAAGTCAAACACTCTGCGAACAAAGGTAGGGTCACACGTCTGGGCAGCCCCACCCAGCAACAGTTCTGTCCGAAGTGGCACGAGAGAGCATGCAGCAGAAGCAAACGATACAGAACGCCTCGAATTCAAATTGGTCCTTTTCCCCAGCTGCCTAAGGGCGCCGAGCGTGAAGTTGACAGCCTTAGCACCACCAGATGTTGGACCACACGTGCGGGGACGGTAAGAATACATCACAATAAAAAACACGTAGACCGAAGGTTACAGACGCGCGGCACCAAGGAGCGTGGACATGGCATACCGAGGGGCGCGGCCGCGGGCAACCTGCTGGCTCTTGAGCCAAAATGGCTACGGAAGGAGGGGGGGGAGAGGAGGAGGAGGAGGAGGAGGAGGAGGAGGAGGAGGAGGAGGAGGAGGAGGTGGTAGTGCAGGAGGAGGAGGAGGAGGAGGAGGAGGAGGAGGAGGAGGAGGGAGGAGGAGGAGGAGGAGGAGGAGGGAGGAGGAGGAGGAGGAGAGAAGAGGGATGAGGGAGCGAGGAGGAGGGGCAGGGAGTGCTTCAAGCACGCGCAGGGTCTGCAGTTTCTTCGGGGTACTGGCCTGCTACGGCTCTCTATAGACACAAGCCCCGACCACTGCTCGGGCACACCCTGGGGCAGTCCGTCCCAAAGCCTCTAGAACCTGACTCGCTGTAAGAGCCGCATCTGCGACAGAAGAGGATCCTGCAGTGGATTGCGTCGTCTGCATCCCCCCCCCCAAAAAAAAAGTCATTCCCAACAAGGGTGGGCCGCCCAAATAGAGCGGTGCGCGCAGTAGCCACGGCTCATCTCTTGGGCCCTCTCGTCCAATCCCCCCTGGCTGGTGCATCCGACTCGGCGGGCTGCGAAATATCCAGCGCTGCATACGCGTAAACCCCAGGGAGGAGAGAGGGGAGAGGAGGGAGGAAGGAGGAGGAGGGACCAGAGTAAACCCAAGCCGCTCCAGCGATGGTGCAATGAACCTCCTTTCAAGTTCCCAATTACTAGGACCATCAAAAAATGTGTTTTCACCGCAGGAAGTGTCCTATGGGAAGACAACCGCCTACGAACCCTCAATCGTGCCAAAAACACGTGTCCTGGGACTTCAGCGCTGCAAATCAACAGGACTGTTGCGTCCTGACCATCCTAGACCGTGCCGGAGCACGCTTCCTGAGCCTTCGACAACGCGAATCAACGTGACTGTTGCGTCCTGACAGTCCTGAACCATGCCAAAAAAAGCCATCCCTGGGACTTCGGCCATACGAGCCCTCGAAACTGCTGCACAAGTTTCAGACGAACGTGAGCGGCGCTAAGACGATAGCCACTTTACCAAAACGAGCCGCCCTCCATCGCTGAAACTGCTGCAGACTTTTCACACGAATGTGCGCGGCACTAGAAGCAAGAGCCACACTTTGAAAACAATCCGCTATCCATGTTTGAAACTGTTCCAAACTTAACGAATGTGCGCGGCGCTAATGATGGAATCACAGTTTGAAAACAACCTGTCCTCCATCCTTACCGCTGTTGAAAGTGGTTGAAAGGAGCATTCGCGGCGCTGAGGCGAGAACCACAATTTGAAACCACCCGCTCTTCATCCGTTAAACGACTACAAATTTCGAACTCCAAGGCCATGTATGGTGAGAAGACCTCCGGCGAAACGCCCAGCCCGCCCTTCCGACACGGCTGGGGGGTCGGCAGGAAGGAGCTATGTATCAGAAGAGTGGATGGAAGATGGAGGAGGAGGAGGAGGAGGAGGAAAAGGAGGAGGCAGTGGAGGAGGAGGAAGCCGAGATAGGGGGAGGACGCGAGGAGGAGGACGGGAGGAGGGTGAGGGAGGAGGAGGGAGGAGAGGAGGAAGGAACGGGAAGGAGGGGAGGAGATAGGGGGAAGGAAAGGAGGGGGAGACGAGGATGGAGGAGAGCAGAAAGGTAGAGGGTCAGGAGGAGCGGAAAGAACAGCATGTAAGGACAACACAATAGGCCTAGTGCGGAGGCAGGCGGAGGAGGAGGAGGATGGAGGAGGAGGAGGAGCGAGGAGGGGGAGGAGGATGAGGAGGAGGAGGAAAAACGGAGGGGGGAGGGGGAAGAGGAGGAAGGAGGAGGGAGGGAGGAGGAGGAGGAGGGGGCGTGGGCCCCTTTTCCCTCTCCCCCACCTCCCGCGCCTGCCCCTTCGCCTGCCCTGGCCGGTGGGACTGCCGAGCTCTGGCCCCGCCCGTCGGGCCCCTGCTGGCGGCAGCCGGCGGTGGGACGACGAGCTTGCGCTGGGCGGCGGGGCCGACCTGCGCCCACCCCTCTTCTCCTCCGCTCCCTCCTACCTCCTCCGTCGCACTCCTCTCCGCCTCCTCCTCCTCCTCTCCTCCCTCCTCCTGCTCCTGCTCCTCCTCCTCCATCCGCCCTCCCCCTTCCCCCCTCCTCCCCTCCTTTTCCTGCTCCTCCCCCTCCTTTTCCTCCTCCCTCCCTCCCTCCTCCTCCTCCTCCTCCCCTCCCTCATCTTCCATCCACTCTTTCTTATACGTCAGCTCCTCTCCTGCGAACCCCCACCTCGTCCTAGTCTTCCGTCCTCCTCCTCGCCTCCTCCTGTCCTACTCGCCTCATCCTCCTCCCGCCTTCGCCTCTACTCCTCTCCGCCTCCTCCCCTCCCTCCTCCTCATCCTCCGTCCTCCTCCGCCTTCCCTCCTCCCCGCCCGCTCCCCCCTCCCCTCCGGGTGGGTGGGGGGCCAAAGAGCCAGGGTTTTTTTTTGGGGGAGAGCGGGTGCCAACGATAGCGGGGGATAGGGATAGGGGGGGGAAACATCGACCTGGAATCGGCGATGCATCGCCGATAGATCGGCGATGGGCCCCCGATAGTGTATCCGCACGTTCCTGGGCAGGTTGGGGCTATCGGGCCCCTATCGGCGATCAATGGGCGATTGGGGGTCCATGCTCCCCCCCTATGCCTATCCCCCCTATCGTTTCCCCCCGCAAAGGGAGGGGTCGAGAGAGGAGTGTGCCCCGGCGCTTGTCGTCCTTCTTGGGCATCCCAGAGGCTGTTCGTCGCTGTGGCTGGGTCCGCCCCGATATTAGAGGCCTCCTAGATGGGGTCGGAGGATCGAGCCGCATCGCCGATACATCGTCGATGCATCGGCGATGCATCGGCGATGCAGCAGCGATGCATCGTCGACGTCGGCGATGCATCGGCGGCATCGACGTGAAGCAAATCGGGCTTCACATCGAGCTGCAACGGCGATGCATCGGAGATTCAGCGCGATCCTCCGACCCCACCTACTCCGACCCCATCCAGGAGGCCTAGAGCCAGTCTGGCCAGAGCGCCGCCCTGGAGAGGTCCGGGGAAGGGGCAGGAACTGGCAGGGGTCGTTACCAGGAAAGCGGGCCAGGTAACAGTCACGCTTGGGCTGGGTAATCACTCGAGAGCTGCAGCGTACCTGCGAGCAGCACAGTGCGCTTTGGGACACCAGCATGGGGGGGGCTCCAGCCCCCCTCCTCCCCGCATCGCGTACGATCGTCACCGTTACCTGGGAGGGGGGTGGTTGGCCAGGGTAACGACTGGTACGCGCCAGAGAAAAAATGCCCATCGGCACGAGGTCGAGATCGAATCGGGGCGGCGGAATATCGAAATCGAGATCGGGCCGGCGAAAAGATCTCGAATTGACTCGATCGGATCGAAATCGATCCTAGAAGGGGGGATGGGCAAGGGAGGAAGAACAAGTACCGATACATACCGTTGCCTAATGTTCGCCTTGCGTTGGTCTCCTAGGAAGTCCTCGCCACGGTTGGATTCGCCTCGAACCTCTGGTCAGGCCTATGACGGTGCCGATGCTGATCACGCCGATGACGATGACGATGTCCTCGCGTCGGCGGTGGCGGTTTCTCGGAAAACGTTCGACATGCGCGCGAGGCCGACGCGCGCGAGTGGCCCGCATGGTGAAATTTGAAAGGGGTCGTGCCCCCCCCCTCCCCCCCTAGCACGCGCGCAACGGCGTTCGCATGATGTCGACATGCGGCGCGAGAAGCCCGTTAGGTCGAGTTCAATGAGAAGGTTTGAAAGCCAATTGCTTCTCGCAGACCTCGCCAGAGCACACGCGCAGATTTTCTTTTGAAAACAAAGGTTGCAAAACAACGTCTTTATTCGTAACATTCGATGTTAAATCCTCATGGCCCCCAGTTTTTGACGGACGTCGGCATGCGCGCGCACGCACTGCATCATATCAGTTGCAGAAGATGTGTGCGACGGCACGCGCGCAAGGCCGGTCGAACGATTACGACGCGCGCACGAGGGAGGCACGTTTGGTAGAATGTGATGGCAATGTTGAACATCGATGGTTGCCCTGAGAATTCGCAAGAACGCGAACGCATATATTTTGGAGGATTCAATGCGAAACGATTGAATATATGTTCGGTTTTGAAAAACGTACGAAACCCTGGGTTTGTTTGACCGGTTCTCGCACGCGCGCGCGACGACGCGCGCGTGTGTACTCCGCCTCATGTGCTGCCAAATACTACCTGGAAATGATGGCACGTGGTGAACGATCGCGCGCGCATAATATACTCATTTTCCAGAGGATGACGGAGAGACCAATAAGAGAATGCCAACGATGGGCGATGGGACAGAACCATGCGTAAATATCAACACCAGGAAGAATGTAAAACACGGGTCCAGTCAGAAAGGGGGAAGATAACACCCCCCCCTCCACAGAGAAAGGGGGAAGATACATTCCAATACTGTAGTGCAACATAGAAACTATATAGTGATAATTATGTGGCGCAAGCGATTTAGGTTCGCAGCGAAAGTCCACCCCACTGCCCGCGCAGTCACCCCACCCACCCACCCGCAACCGAAAACCCATGCGGCGGTGATGGCGATGACTGCTGGGAACTGGCTGGCGCATCTCTGCGGCCGCGCCAGCCCGCGCATGCTCGCGCAAGCAGCGGCCAGATAGTTTGGCGCCACCGGCGCGGCCGCGGTGGCGTACCGCTGGGCAGTTCCCAGCGGCCACTTCAGTGCGAGTCAGCGAATTGAGTGGGCGCGGTATCATGGCAACGTTGACGGCGGTAGACACGATGATGATGGTAGCGATGCTGGCGACGATGACAACGAGGACGGCAAGGCCAGTGACGGCGCCGATGACAATCACGCCGACGAAGATGACGGCGCCTTCGCGTCGGGAGTTCGACGCGCGCGCGCGACCGACGCGCGCGAAGAGACCGCATGGCACTAGTTTAAACAATGCCCCACGTGAAACTGGCTGACGCGGCTCGCGCCCCCCCCCCCCCACACACAAAACAAAAAAACAAAAAAAACAAAAAGAAAAAAAAACGCGTTCGAGCGTTCGAATGGTCTCGACGCGCGGCGCGAGGGGCCCGTTTGGCAGAATCGAAGGAGAACGGCGGAAAGAAAACCTGCGGTGTTTTCAAGGACTCGCGGGAGCGCGAGCGCAAGCATTTTGAAAACTGGCGTTGCAATACCATGAGCTACACAGGTATAATGGACACTCGCTTTTGACATCCAAAAGGAATCGATAGGTGTTCGAAACATTGCGGCGCGCGCGCGAAACGACGCGCACGCATGCACTTGGCCCGATATGTTGCAAAGGACTCTTGCGACAGCACGCGCGCAAGGGCGTTCGAGCGATTCCGAACACGCGCGCGAGAAGCCCGCTTGGCATTATGTCAACGAGAGAGTGATAACCTA
>CAUYUJ010007606.1:25000-45644 GCA_963575745.1 Prorocentrum cordatum | reverse complement strand
GGTGCGGATATGTGCGGATGTCCCGGGAGGAGTGCGGGGAGTGGGGAGACATGGAAGGGCTCCGGAGGTTTCGGGGGGAGTGCGGACGGATGTGGAGGAATGGGACGGTTGTGGAGGTTTCGGGAGGAGTGCGGAGGGGCCTGGAGGAATGGGGGAGGTGCGGGTGTCTGGGAGGAGTGCAGAGGGATGTGGAATGATAAAAGGGTTGCGGAGGTTTCGGGAGGAGTGCGGAGGGATGTGGGGGAATGGGAGGGGTTGCGGAGGTTTTGGGAGGAGTGCGGAGGGATGTGGAGAGATGGTAGAGTTGCGGATGTTCGGGAAAAGTGCGGAGGGGCGGAGAGACTGGCAGGATTGCGGAGGTTTCGGGAAGAGTTCGGAGGGGTGTGGAGGACTGGGACGGTTGCGGAAGGTTTGGGAGGAGTGCGCAGGGGGGGGGGGAATGGGACGGATCGCGGATGTTCGGGAGGAGTGCGGAGGGGCGGAACGAATTCGAAGGGCTCCGGAGGTTTCGGGAGGAGTGCGGAGGAATGTGGGGGAATGGGAGACTTGCGGAGGTTTTGGGAAGAATGCGGCGGGGTGTGGAGGATTGGGAGAGTTGCGGATGTTCGGGAAGAGTGCGGAGGGGTGAGAAGAATGGCAGGATTGCGGAGTTTCTGGGAAGATTGCGGAGGGGTCTGGGGGAATGGGTCGGTTGCGGAAGGTTCGGGAGGAGTGCGGAGGGGTGGGGGGGAGTGGGGCGGTTGCGGAGGTTTCGGGTGGAGTGCGGAAGGGCGTGGAGCAGTTGGGAATAGTGCGGAGGGGCGTGGAGGAATGAGAGGTTTCGGAATTTTTGTTGGCGGAGTGCGGTGGGGTGCGGACGACTGCAGGGGAGTGGCGAGGACTGGGAAGGAGTGGGGGGCCTGCGGAGTTCGGAGTGAATGGGATTTAACGGAATGCAGCGGGGGGCCTCTGTCGTAGACCTCGCCCGAGAGGGCCTCCAGGGGGCCTTGCGAAGATCCACGGGGGCTCCAAGACGACCCCCAAAGAGGCTCCACGCGGACTGACGGACGGGCCCAGAGGCGACAGCACTGGCATCGTCGACGGTGATGGTCGGAGACGTGCCGGGCCAGAAGCACGACGTGCCCTTGGCGGTCGTGCAACGCTCTAGGGGTCTGCCGAAATTGTCGGGGCGCGGCGTGCGGAGTCAACCATCGGGGCCTACCGTGGAGTTCCCGATGGGGCAACGAGGTGTGGCAACGACGATAATGGCGACAGTGATGATGGCGATGATGGTGATGATGTCTGCGCACAGCGACCCCAATCGCACGCGGCAGGACTACTTGGGCTTGAACTTAAGAGCCTCGCTTGTGACGAGGGTCGAGAAACAGCGCGGGCACGGCACTAGCTTCGGGGCCGGCGGATTGGGAATCGGCACAGTGAATAAATACAGTTTCAGCCGCCGGAGCAGCATGCAAGCCTGCCCCTGCGGGCGCTGCGACGACTCGGACGAGAGGCCCGCCAGCGCCGTCTCGGGGCAGGTGACAAAAATCGGGGCGGACCCCATGTACACCTTGTGCCCGACGTGCTGGTTCTGGGGCATGGTGATGGGCACGGGCTTGCCCTCCAGCCACAGGAGCTGGATGGACAGGGGGAGGTCCTCATCGATGAACATCCACTCGTCCAGCACCGCGGCCTTGGCCTTGTCCAAACCGTGGAGGCAAAACTGCCCCCCGCCTGGCCTCTCCTGCACGTGCTCACCGCCGAACAGCGGCCGAACCGCCGAGAAGAGAAGAGACTTCCCCTCTCCGCCGAGGCGCCCAGCCAAGGTGACCACCGGGGCCGCCTCGGACCGACCGTGCTTCAGGGACATCAAGATGCTGCTGCTCAGGTCGGGGACGTCGATGCGATTCATCGACAGGCTTTCGCGGACGTGGTGCAACCAGCGGCCGCCGCAAACGCAAGGCGTCCGCAAGGCCTCCTTGAACTGTTGCATGACGGGTTTCGTCGCGTCTTCGAGGAAGCTGTCCACGTTCTCCCACGCCCAGGCCTTGTCGATGATCTTCTCCAGCACGTGCTCGTTCTTGAACATCCAGGCAACCACCTTGTGCGAGCAGGACGTCTTAGCGTACGCCATCAACTTGCGCACTGCGTGGGGGTCGTCCGGAGTATTCCGGATCCCAGACCTGACCACTATCGGCCACAGGTCCATTTCCTCGACGCGAGGCTCTGGCTTCCCCTTCTCGCCCTCGACCTGCTCCCGCGCGGTCCTGCGCTTCTCCAAGGCGCGGGCGGTCGTCGGCTCCCTCTTCGCCGCGGACAGCGGCGGGTGGTCCGCGGGCCAAGCCAAGTAGTCAACGTCCAGGGCGCTCCGCGGCTTCTTGGGCGTCGCGTTCGCGCAGTACCCGACGGCCGACCAGTGCCCGTCGTGGCTGCAGGACCAGTGAGAGGCGAGTTGGTACCTGTTGAGCAAGGCCCGCTTCACGGTCAGGAACTTGCTCTTCTTGCCCAAGTGCAAGGCCACGTGGTAGTGCGCCCGCCGGACGCCTGCCACTGGCGCGTGGTATTCTTTGAATACCACCAGCTTCTTGACCCCGACGGGCGCGGCCCCCTGCCCGCGGTGGCTTGCGAGCCACGCGGGGTCGGCGTCCGGAGCGCCGCAGCAATCCAGGAAAGCGTCGCGGACCTCCTCCCGCGAGAAAGCCGCTGGCGCTCTGAGACCCTCCTTGTCTGTGTGCGGCAGAGTCACCAAGTAGACCTCCCGCGAGGCGTTCCTGTTCTCCTCGCCGACGACGTGCTCGAGGAGCGCCGTCTGCTGGCTCTGCTTCCCCACGAGCCTGCGGCGCTTCTCTGGCCTGTCCACCGAGAGCGCCATCCCCCCGCGCGACCCGGCCAGGGCCAGCCCCCGCCCCGCTGAGCCGACAGGCTACAGAGAAAAACGCAATGCGGACCGTCGGGGTCTTCGGGGGCATCGTAAACCGCCGCCTGGCTGCTCAGTTGGGGAGCTCGTTGCACCTGGCGTCGTCTGCGCACCTGTCGCACTTGGGCGCGCCCCGTTCACCTGGCGCGTGTGGCCCACCTGTCGCGTGCCGCGCACCTGTCGCACGCGGCGCACTTGGCGCGCCTGGCGCGCCCCCTGCACCTCTGGGCGGGGTCGGCGGATCCTGTCCATGGATGCCGATCGCGCGGCATTGTTGGACATGTGCAAACATGCATAAAAACCACACTGAACCTACAGTGAACCATCAGTGAACCAACAGTGAACCAACAGTGAACCATTGCAAATTACATAGTGAACCTCAATTTTTTAAATAAAAAAAGAAGTTCCATATTCTTTTTGAAATAGAATTCGAGGTTCACTATGGTTTTTACGAAGGTTCACTGTTGGTTCACTGTTGGTTCACTGTTGGTTCACTGTTGGTTCACTATGTTTTTTGCTGCATGTCTCGTGCGAGGGGCTCCCTGGGGCCGCCAGGGCGCTGGCGCCTGGGGGGCCTCGGCGGACAGGATCATAATGCCAAGATCAGGTACTTTCGACTACGTCTGCTGGCCCTGTAGCCGCAAGGGCGGTGGACGCACGGATTGGTCTTGATCGTGGACCGCGACTGGCTCCCTTCCCGCGCCCCACGTCGCTCGCGCGGGTCAACCGAGGCGCGGGCCGCTACGGGCCGCCCGCCGCCCCGGCCCGCTGCGCGCCGCGGTCGCCCGCCGCCCTGGCCCGCCGCGAATCGCGCCGCGGCCGCCCGACGAAACCGCGCGCGCGCGCAGTTCCCGCCGCCCTCGGCGAAGTGGCCGCCCTTCGCCTCGACCAACAAGCCGCAGCGCTTGTGCAAGCTGCCCATGATGCTGTGGATGTACTCAGAAGGCGTCGCCAACGCCGCGCGGCGCAGCCGGGCCAGGTACTGCGCCCGCGTCTCCGTCTTGCTCGCGGGCCAGTCCTTCTCCTGCCCCCTCATGCGCTTGTTCAGATTGGCCCAGAAGGCGAAATCAAGCGGCATCAGATCAGGGGACCGCTTCGGCAAGTCCAACGTCTGGATGCCAGCGGACTTCTTCGCCGCCATGCCCGACCGAGATTTGTAGCCCGTGGGGTCGTTGTCTTCCATGACGCGGAACTTGCCGCGCGCGGAAGGGTAGGCCCTCTTCAAAGCGGGCTGGAGCGCCCCCGAGTACATTCGCCCCGCGGCTGCGGCGTTCCACCTGCCGACCACCTGGTGCCACAACAACACCTTGCCCGCGCCGATGGCGCACGCGATGGTCACGGAGCCCCTGCCCGAACTCTGCTTCAGAACCTGGGGGCGAGCCAAATCAGAGCGCGCCGTCGGCCACTGGCCTGGCGCTGAGTGGCCGCGGCGCGGTCTCCGATTTGCGCCAGCCCGAGAACCTTAGGGTTGCTCGGCTTGACGTGGCCCACGGAGAAGTCCCGCTTGCGCTTCCTGTACACCCCGCGAACCTTGCGCTTTGCCGCCACCTTCCTGTACTTCGCATTGGGCAGCACCTGGAACACCTTGTTGTCCATGCACGCGTGGACGTACTGTGACCACTGGCTGGGGCTCCGGTGCTTGTGCTCGCGGGCCCACTGCAGGCGCTCCTTCTTGTCCCCATCAGAAAGGTCAGGCTTCTCGTACAGCGGGCGGAACTGGTAGCCATTCTCAGCAAACGCGCGGCGCACTGTCTTGATGTCGCATGTCAACTTCATCTCGGACTTCAGCATGGCTGCCGTCACTTCCTTTGTGCCGCCCGAGGACTTCAGAAGCTTCTTGTAAGCGCGCTGGGCAGCGAGAAACCCTTTGGGGGTGCGGATGGAATGCTTCGGGCGGCCCTTGGACTTCTTGGTCGTGTTCTTTTTGAACAAATGCTTCGAGACGGTGTCCGTGGAGCGGCTCAAGGCCGCGGCGATCCTCTTGACGCCCATGCCGCTGTCATGCAAGCGGCGCATTGCGACGTGCTCGTCGGCAGATACATGAGTGAAGGATTTCGGTGACATTCTCCGGCTGTGGAGACAACGACGGGCCAAATGCGCTCGGTCCAGAAAGCGCTGCGGTCATCCTTCCAACGGGGGCATCCGGCATCCTATATCTCGGATGGCCTTTTTTCCATTCGTAGCGCCATAGGTTCGGGCGGCTTCTGTCCGTGAAAATGGTTTAGATCTGCGCGACATGCGCGCGCAGGTGCGCAAGGGGGATCCATTTTGGGATCCCCCCTCGCTGCTGTTTCGTCGGCTGCCCTGTGGCTGTATCGTTGGCTGCCTGGTTCCTGGTGGCCTGCCTGCTCGGCTGCCTGTTGGCTGCCTTGCTGGCTGCCTCGATGGCTGCCTCGTTGGCTGCTTTGTTGGCTGTCTCGTTGGCTGCCTCGTTGGTTGTCTCGTTGGCTGCCTCGTTGGTTGCCTTGCCGGGTGCTGTGTCGGTGGCCTCGTTGGTTGCCTTGCTGGCTGCCCTGTCGACCGCCTCGCTGCCTGGCTGGCTGCCTCGTGGGCTACCTCGTTGGCTGCCTCGTGCCTCGTGGGCTACCTCGTTGGCCGCCTCGCTGGCTGCTTCGCCAGTTGCCTCGACGGCTGTTTTTTTGGCTGCCCCGCGGGCTGCCTCGTCGGAGGCCTCGTTGGCCGCCTCGCTGGGTGCCTCGTAGGCTGCTTCGTTGGCTGCCTTGTTGGCTGCCTCGCCAGCTGCTTTCCTGAAAGCCTACCAGACAACGCCCCCATCAATATCACGAGCAAGCGCCTATCCATCTGCCATGGCGACGATGAAGGGAGCGTGGTAACCCAGGACCCAAGGACGGCGAACGAAGGAACAGCATGTGCAGAGAAAAAATCGCAATCATGTGTATGCGCTGACTATATCACCCTGGGTAGGAATAAACCGACCCGTTCGCAGCCTGGGGAACGATGGGGCCTCGGAGGCCTCAGGATGGCTCAAGGCAGCCCTCCACAGGACCGTCTCCAGCTTTCGATAATGCACCCGATGTCTGTTGTGGACGGTGGGACGACAGCAACATGTAACCCTGGGCAGGCAAAATCGAACTTCCCGCAGCTCCGGTAATCCATGGGGCCTCCGAGGCCTCCAGGACGGCCCAAGGCAGCCCTTCACAGGACCGTCTCCTTCCATCCCTCTTTCGGCCCCCTCCGATCCCCTCCCCTCCCCGTTCCCTTCCCCTCCCCCCCCCTCCTCCCCATGCCCTCTCTTCCCCTCCCATCGCCTCTTCGTCCCTGCCTCCTCTGATTCACTCCTCCCGCACCTGCTTAGAAATCCTCCACGCTCCACCGCCTGATCCTCCTCCCCACCACCTCCCATCCTCATCCTTCTCATTCCTCCTGTCTCTCACTACTGTTCCTGGTCCTCCGCATCCTCATCCTCATCCCCATCCTCCTCTTCCTCCTCATCCTGATCCTTATCCTCCTCATCCTTCGCTTCCTCCTCCACCTTCTCCCCCAAGTCATGGGATCTTGGATTTATGAGGGTCGCTTTGAGCAATGTGCAGAACTACACAAACCTTGCCATGGACAGTAGATGGACAATATATTCGAACCCTCACACATTCGAGGGAGATTCTGAATCACCCCCGCGCCCCCGACATCAATGTTGATCTCAGCAAAGGCGGTGCTTTGGGGTTCGAATATTTCTGTCCACTCACGCCCCCCCCGTCGCCACGCCATCAATATTAAATTCGGGGGTTCGGGGGGGCATCTTGGGCCACAGGGTTCGAATATAATGTCCATGTACGGGAAGGGGGGGTGCGAGGGTCCGCGCCGATCGGCGAAACAAGGAACAAGACAACGCTCACGTGCCTGGGACTCGGGGGCCGAGGCTCGCATGCGGATGCTTCGAACGAGCGCGCAAAACAGCCAAGATCTACTCCAGGGGGGGGAAGGGGGGGTGCGAGGGTCCGCGCCGATCGGTGAAACAATGAATCAGAAAACGATCACGTGTCTGGGACTCGGGGGCCGAGGCTTGCGTGCGGAATGCTTCGACCGAGAGCGCCAAACAGCCAAGATCTACTCCACGGGGGGGGGGGGAAGGGGGGTGCGAGGGTCCGCGCCGATCGGCGAAACAAGGAACAAGGCAACGATCACGTGCCTGGGACTCGGGGGCCGAGGCTCGCGTGCGGATGCTTCGAACGAGCGCGCAACACAGCCAAGATCTACTCCATTGGGGGGGGGAAGGGGGGGTGCGAGGGTCCGCGCCGATCGGCGAAACAAGGAACAAGACAACGATCGCGTGCCTGGGACTCGGGGGGCCGAGGCTCGCGTGCGGATGCTTCGACCGAGCGCGCAACACAGCCAAGATCTACTCCATGGGGGGGGGGAAGGGGGGGTGCGAGGGTCCGCGCCGAGCGGCGAAACAAGGAACCAGAAAACGATCCCATGCCTGGGACTCGGTTGGGGGGCGGAAAGATACGGATACGTGTTGTCCCTGGACCTCTCTTGGGGTGCGTTCTGACCAGAATTTCGAGGCGAATCCAGCGGTGACAACGAGGATTCCCCAGGAGGACCAGGAAAGGCCGAAAACGAAGGGGGACAACACGTATCCGCATCTTTTTCTCCCCCGACTCGGGGGCCGAGGCCCGCGTGCGGACGCCCCGTGGCGGTGCTCCTCGCCGTGGCGGGCGGGCCGCGGCGCTGGTGAGGAAGTCCCGGAGGACCTCGGGCATCGGCGCGGCAGGCGCGCCGAGCTGCGCGCGCCGGGGCCAGCGAGCACGCCTGGAGCCTCAACGGCTTCCTCCTCCCCCTCCTCCTTCGCCTTCTCCTCCTCGCTCTCCCCCTCCTCCTCCTCCTCCTCCTCCTCCTCCTCCTCCTCCTCCTCTCCTCCTCCTCCTCCTCCTCCTCCTCCTCTCCTCCTCCTCCTCCTCCTCCTCCTCCTCCCCCTCTTCTCCTCATAAATAAGCAACTCCTCCCCCTCCTCCTTCGCCTTCTGCTCCACAATTATTCAATATGAATATTACTCTCCCTCTTCCCCTGATGACGGCCTGGGAGTGTCCGACCCCCCCCCCCGCGTACCGTTTTTTTGCACACAGGTTTCCCCGGAGTTGGTTTTTCGCCTGCATTTTTTTTCAAAATGCTGCTCTCGCTGAGGCGCCGGCCTCATTTTCGGGCCCCGCTCGTTCCGAATCGTGCTCCCGCTGCAGCGCTGGCCTCATTTCCGTGCTTCCGCTCGTTCCGAATCGTGCTCCCGCTGCAGCGCTGGCCTCATTTCCGCGCTTCCGCTCGTTTCGACTCCTGCTCCCGCTGCAGCGCTGGCGTCATTTCCCGTGCCATGCCACGGCATGCACTGCAATGCTAGGTTGATGCTACGCTTTGCGGTGCTCTTCTACGCCATGCCATGCCGTGCTCTACAATGCATCGCGTACCCATCATTGCCCTGCTCGACATCCGACTGAGCGAGTAGAGAGGGGATCTGCGCCATGGTAAGGGATGGGAGGGAGGGGTAGGATGTCAGATATGACGCGAGCGCACCTAGCTTGTCGCTCTCCCTCCTCCTCCTCCTCCTCCTCCTCCTCCTCCTCCTCCTCCTCCTTCACCCTTTCTCTTCATTAATAAGCAACTCCTCCCAGTCGCACCCCGAGGCGTGACAGTAGAGAGGGCTGGGCGTTCTGCGTGCGACTTCCTCACCACTTCCACTCCTGATAGCAGACATTCAAACATTTCACGGATGGAGGGCGGAACCCGAGCAGCGAGTCGCAGCGCCAGCCTAGAGAGAGGGCCCAGACGGCGAGCCTGCACCACTGCGAGAGTAACGCAGCCCGTCGACGTCGTCGACGTCGTCGACGTCGTCGTCGTCATCGTCATCGTCGTCGTCGCCGTCCCTTTTTTCGAGTTGCAGATGGTTGCAATGGAGCCCCTGGGCCCGTAAATCCCACCAGCCCTTTGGGCGAAGGTGGTCTAACGAGGTCTTTCTTTCTTCTTCCAAAATTATCCTTCCTTCGGGGAAGGGGGTACCCTCCCCCTCCCCTTCCTGGTGTTTGGTTGGGGGTTCTGCGAGCGGTCAGGGCACCCAAGATGTACCCATGATGGCCTCCGATGCTCCAAGATGGCTCAAGATAACCGACGGTGGTTCTAGATGGCTGCCGACATGCCTCCAAGAGGCTCCAAAATGGCCACAAGACGGCTCCAAGTGCTCTCGGAACCCCGTCAGGAGCCCCGACAAAATTCGAAACCTTGACATTACCACAATATATGTGTTTTTGCCTTCTCGCCTTTTCGCTTCCGACGTGCTACTGAGGCCTCAAGATGGCCCAAGAGAGCCCCAAGAAATCTCCACGCCGGCCTCGAGAGTGCCCAAGAGCGCCCCAAGAGTGCCCGAAGATGGCGCCAAGAGGCGATGTCGATGGCTCTTGAGGGGGGACCCCAATAAAGAAACCATCCTTCTTTGATCGATGGTTTCCAAGATGGCCCCGAGAGGCCCTCCAAGGCTCCCAGGATGCCCCCAACAGGCACTAACGAGGCCTCCACAGTGGCCCCAAGAGGCCCCAGATATGGCCCGAAGAGACCCCAGAGATGGCCCGAAGAGGCCATCCAGGGCCACCCCCTCGCTCCCAGAGATCTCTCTGTGCAGCCTGGTTTGCCGGCTTCGTTTCACTATGTGCCTCCCGTTTCCCTTCGGCTCTCGTCGGTGACGTCTCTGAATGGGCAAGTGGGGATATGCGACGCGTGAAAAATTGAGCAAACCTGCGCCAACTCTGGAATCTGCTGAGATTCATCCGTGTGCATCCCACTCCTTCTGCTCCTTTCCCGAGGGCCGGTCGCTGCCCAGGAGCGAGGTGCGACCAGGCCGTGCTTCACCGAAAGAGGTGGCCATGCCTACGGCATGGTCGAGCTAAACTCGAAGCAGAGCGAGTTGAGACAACGGCAACTCGAAATCCGTCCCCAGCCGCCGACCCTTCGGCGTACGGACGACGCGGTCGTCGTCGTCGTCGTCGTCGTCGTCGTCGTCGTCGTCGTCGTCGTCGTAGGCGTCTCAAGAATTGAGGAACCAGGGAAAGAAACGTCGTCCTTCAATTCAAGAAGAAACACCCTTCCTTTGTCCCTTCCCTGCCGGGGTGGGTGGTTGGGTGGGGTTGTGGCAGGGGAGTAGGGGTGGGATTTGGACACCCGAAATGGGTACCGAAAGACTGGGCAACATGCCCAACAACAAATGTTGTCCCGAACCAACAGCGGCCGCTGTTGGGCGGGCGGCCTCCTGTCTCGAATGGACACAGGCCGCGGCGGCGCGGACAGCGAGTCCTGTTCAAAATGAACAGGAACTGCTGTTGGGCATCGTACCCATTCTTTCGGTACCCATGTCGGGCGTCCAGATGGGAGGGGGAGTGGGGAGTGGGGGGTGGTGGTGGTGGGTGGTGGGTGGGGGGTGGGGGTGGGGGGGTCCCCGGTCAGAGTGCCGCATCTCCTGGGGTTCCAGCGGGGCCCGCGAGGGGTCGCCAGCGGGGGTCCCGGCACAAGTCCCGCCTTCAGGGCCGGCGGCACCGGCCGTACGTCCAGCCGTGGCAATCCGGGGGCCCCCAAGAGCGCCCCAAGGCTCCCAAGAGCGCCCTCAGAGGGCCTCAAGAGGCGCCTAGCGAGGCACCAAAGACGCTTCAAGAGGCCCCTGGGACCGCCAAGACGCCCCCAAGACGCTCCAGGCCTCCAACAAGCTTCCATTAGACAACCGAGGAGACCCTGCCGTGGCGAAAAGGGGGCTCCCTCGAAGGCCAACTGCCGTTGTCTCAACGGGCCCTCCCCTGAGAAAGAGGTGGCCCTGCCTACGGCAGAGTCAGGCTGAAGCAACTCACGCTGGCGAGGCGATTCCCAGACATGCGATGTCTTGACTCTTTCAGTAGGGGGTCCCTTGAGGTCCCCGGGCCCTATCTTTTGTCCCGAGTCGATTCCTACTGGTCCCGGGGCCCGGCGAGAGCCCCAGAGGCAGAAAACTGCAACAAACCGCCCGTCGTGTGTGCTCACGACGCGAGCAAGTCTGGGATTCGGGAGCCGCGCACGCAGCAAACACAGGGTGGAGAGGTCGAATAGGGGATCGACTGCAGAACTGATCTGCCCCCAAATCGAGTTGTCCTTCGAGCACACGAACAAACATGCATAGAATGTTGCAAGACATTCGACGTCTTTTCCGCAAGTTCGACGGAAAAAACAATTCCCATACCCCCGACGTCGTGATTTTTTCGCAATGTCGACCCCCAGAGGTTTCGACCCCTTCCCCGGGACCAATTTTTCGTCGTGACTCGTTTTTCGACAATCCCGACAATCCCGAGGCCCGGTAAGGGCCCCCGAAGGCCGAAAATAATGAACCACCTGCCGTCGTATTCTTTTCCGCAACCCGAGGGGGGCTGGGTTCGGGGGTAAAAACACAACTCTACCGTCGATCCTCATTCGAAGAGGAGGGCTGGCGGCTCATGCCGCCCACGAGCTGGAGCCCATCGGCGGGAGGCGCACCTCCTCGGCGAAGTTGAGGCTGGCGGGCGCGGGGGGGGGGGGGGAGGGGGGCGGCGGGCCTCCTCGGGGCACCCGCACCGTCCCCCCCATTCGAGCTCGCCCCCTTCCTCCTCCTCCTGGCCCGTGCCCCCCCCTCCTCGCCTCACAGAGGCCTCCCAGATGGGGTCGGCGCAGATGGGGTCGGAGCATCGCGCCGCATCGCCGATGCATCGGCGATGCAACGGCGATGTATCAGCGATGCACCGGCGATGCATCGTCGACGTCGGCGATGTATTGGCGACGTCGACGTGAAGCCAGTCGGGCTCCACATCGAGCCGCATCGGCGATGCATCGGCGATGTGGCGCTATCCCCCGACCTCATCTGCTCGGGCCCCATCTAGGAGGCCCTCGACCTTAGCCGCCCCGATACGCAGCATGCAACACGCAGCATGGTTCGGCGGCTAGCGCGGGGGGGAAGTGAGGAGGAGAAGGCCCTCTCAGAAGGCGGCGGGACTTCTGAGAAGCCCCTCGCGCCTTCCAAGAATTTGTCTGTATCTTCGGGGAAGGCTTGAAAACTTCTCAAAAGCCCGGGGACTTCCGAGCCTTCTGAGAAGGCCTTCTCCTTCTCACTTCCCCCCTCGCTCGCCGCCGAATATAGGCACGGAGCTCAACTCGCAGCCTGAACACGTGGGCCTGACGCGATACGTTCGCCAAAACGTGGGCCAATGCGTTGAGCCAGCGCGCAGCGTGTTGACACGGTCGCTTTGATCACAATGCATGGACAACAGATTCAAACCCTCGCACACTTGAGGGGGATGTTTATCACCTCCCGGCCCCCGAAATCGATGTTGATCTTAGCATGGGTTGTGGCTTTGGGGTTCGAACATTCCCTCTCCATTGCCGCACCCTCACTTTTCAATGTTGGGGGTCCGGGGGGCCTATCTTGCGCCGCAGGGCTCGAGCTTACTGTCCATGTGCGGTCCTGGTGAGGCTTCGGGATTCGCACAGCCAGTCCCCCCCCCGCGAGATAGTCCTGCTTGGCTAGGCGACGAGCCCAAGGGGGAAATGAGAAGGAGAAGGCCTTCTCAGAAGGCCGCGGGACTTCTTAGAAGTCCGGGGGGCTTCTGAGACGTTTCCTGGGCCTATTTCGAATACAGACAGAACTTCTCAGGAGCCCTCTCAGAAGTCCAGAAGCTTCTCAGAAGCCTCGGAGGTCCCGCCCCTTCTCATTTCCCCCCCGCGCCCGCCGCCGATTGGCTTCAAGAAGCGCAGAAGAGGAATTCAGGGCGGTCTCCACACCCCCTCGCCGCCTCCGTCGGCGCCCCTTGGGGCACTCCGCGCCCCAGGGTTGGGGCGCCGAGACCGCCTCAGGCTACGGCAGGTTCGTGTCGTGCCGACCCCAGCGTTGGTTTTTGACACCGCAGGGATCGTTCAGCCTTGAACGATCGGCCGCTGCCGCAACGTCCGATCGTTCAACATCGATCGATTCTGGGTCACCGGCGGCGTTCAACCTTGAACGCCCGCGCTGGGGTCGCCGCTGGTCGACACGACGCAAACCTACCGTACTCGGAGGGCCTGTTCACGCTGGCTGTCTGCCTGGCGCAGCCCGCAGCCTTCTATACCTATCGAAGTCGGCGCGCGACAATGTCAGGTTTGCGGCATCATGCCAGCACGTGGACCCCAAGCAGCAGCGCCTGGTGTTTTCGACGTGCGACCTGTGTGGTGCAATGCCTGCGTGATGCAATCTGCGTGGTGCACCTGCGTGATGCAATCTACGTGGTGCAATTGATTTTTGCAAACGACTTGACGCAATCCATGCTCATGCAAACATCCCACCCACCCACCCGCAACTTGGTTTGCAAAACCCATGCGGCGTCCATTGCGATGAGTGCCTGGCGTTGGCGGGTGCATCTCTGCGGCTGCGCTAGCCCGCGCATGCTCGCACGCACAGCGGCCAGCTAGTCGCCGCGGCCGCGGTGGCGCTGACCGCTGGGCAGTGCCCACAGCGGGCACTTCGGTGCGAGCCGGTGACTTGGGCGGGCGCGGTATCACGGCGACGCCGACAGAAGCAGGCACGATCACGAGAACAGCGCCCCCCTCGCCCTCGCCGCCGCGGCCGCCGCCGCGGCCGCCGTCTGCCAGCGGCCACAGGTGGCCAGCGGCCAGCCGGCGGGCGGGCGCGCCTGTGGTAGTTGCGCTCCTCGCCCGTGGCCGCCACGGCCCAGCCCCGCTCCTCCGCCTCCCGCACCAGGGCCGGGTCCGCCCGCAGCTCCTCCGCCGCGTACCGCAGGGCCTCGCCGCTCTGCCGCAGCGCCTCGAGCATCACGCCGCGGTCCGCGTGGAGCTCCGCGGGCAGCAGCGCGACGGCCTCTCTCCCACGGGAGGGAGGGGCCCGCGGAGCTCCGCGCGGACGCCTCGGAGCGAGGCGGGAGGGCCTCCCCCCCGCCCTTGGCGCGCGGAGCGCCGCCAGGGGCGGCGCCGGGGGTGCCCAGCACGGCTCCGAGAGATCCGCGCGGTGCTCAGGAAGAACGCGTTGTATTGCGAGGGCGACGCCCGTGCACCGTAGCATGTTTGGACTCCCTTCGGAGCCCGCTCCGACGCAGCACGGTGCACACAGCCTGTCCGGCTCCGCGGGCTGACAGAACTGTGCACCGTACCACTCCTGGGCCGAAGATCGACGACGCCTCGGGAGACGCAAGCGAGGCACGGTGCACACACGCCGTCCGCGGATTTGCTCCGCCGCTTCTTCTGGTTCGACGGCCTCCCAGGAGATCCGCACGGCCTCCAGGTTCGGTGGCAAGTCATGGGAGCCTCCCACACCATCCTGTCGGCTCCTGCGAATCGACGCTCGTCGACGCTAAATTAAATCGACGCTAAACGACGCCAAATCGACGCTCATCGACGCTAGCCGACGCTAACTCGGCGCTACCTCATCGACTCCCAGACGCCAGTCGACGCTGAAGACAAAATTGCGAGGGCACACGAGGCTCCCATGCTTTGCCACCGAACCTCCAGGGCCAGCTCGCGGTCCTGGCGCAGGGCCTCGGAGGCGAACTGCAGGGCGGCCCAGTTCTGGCGCACGGCCACCCGCACCAGCTCCGCGTCCGCCCGCAGCTCGGTGCCGTAGACGCTGTTCAGGGCCAGGCCGTCCAGGGCCACGGCCTCGAGGGGCGGCGCGCTGGCGAGGGATCTGCAAGAGGGTAGATGTATATGTACGTAATTACCCTTTCCTCCCCTCAATTTGGGGGTCAATGCGAGTCTCCCTGAGCCCATCTCCCCCACCGTGAGGTTGCCCCTGGCGCCTCCATCATCACCGCGCGGTCCTGGCGGTGCGCCGCCGGCAGGAAGGGCGCGGCCCGGCCGCCGGAGACCTCACGAGCGGCAAACATACAGTGGGGGCCCGACCACGAGCGACCTTCCGCAAGAAATGCAACCCTGAGACCCCAGGACGTTCACTGATTTTTGGGGTGGGAGCGTCACGCTCTCCATAGCGCTTCCATCGAAGCCCAAGAAACCCAGGACACACTGGAGGCCAGCAGGGTGTTTCTTGGCATGGGTCCCCACTGTATCCGTATCCGCGCCCTGGCGGTCTGGACTCCGGGGCGCGACCCCGCGGGCGCACGGAGACGTCCCGCGCGGGGGGGGGCAGCCGCGAAACCACGCCCAGTATCCGCGGGATCGCGGTCCAGGGGCTCGGCCAGCGAGGCCGCGCGTACGGATATGTGTTTCGCCCACCCTCCATTCTGCCATTGTAGGAACATGGCAACTCCGCAAGAGGGCACCACCGGCGCCCCAGACCCCAGCTGTCTGCGTCGTTTCTCGAGCCTGGTCGATCTGTGAGGGTCCCGAGGCGCGAGACTGGGCGAAAACGCCCGCGGTGACAAGATATTGTAACGCCAGGGTCTCAGGGGGTAAGTTTGTCGCCCAAGAACGCCCGCAAGCACTCGACGGCGAAGGCCGGGTCCTCCCACAGCGACTCCCTGGCAGGCTCAGTCAGTCACGAATCAGTAAGTCGGATGGAATCGAAGTGTGCCTCGGGACGGGCAGCATCGGCACGGACCCGAAATCAAACCGGATCGGGTGCACCAGAATGCACAACAGCGCCATGTAAGCATCGGGCCGCGTCGGACCCTCAGGATATCGAAATCGCATCGGATCGCGCCTCCACCGTCTCGGGAGCAGCTGCTGGCAGGCTCCAGCTCCCCCGCCGTGCGGAGGGGGCCGCGTCCGCCAAGATCTGCAAGCACGGGCCTGCAGCGAGCCCCCCTGGGGCACTTTTCGCCAGGGGGCCCAGAGATCTCAGCACGCCTCTGGCCTCGCACGGCAGCCTTTTTTTATTTATTTTATTTTTTAATTGTTTTGAGGAGCAGGAGATGGGAGCGGACAGCGATACTATACACGCCTCATGATCTTCGCAAGGCTGTCCTGCGAACGTGGCCGAAACTCCAGCCAAACATTTGGGCAAAGAGAGACGGGAACGGGCTGCGCCACACATACAACGCTGCCTACTGTAGGCGCCGGCTGGGGCAACAGCTCCTGCCCCCCTGGACACACAATGACGCAAACAAACTGGCATTGACTCGGATCGACGGGATCGGAAAAGGGCCCTGCCTGGCGTACTGCAGCGCCCGCGGGTCCTGGGCGGCGGCCGCCAGCACGAGGCCCCGGCAGGCGCGGACGGCGGGCGGGGCCCGCCGCAGAGTCCGCCAGTCCTCGTGGGCTCACTCTTCGCCCTCCTCTCCTCGTCACCCTCCTCCATCCCTCCCCCCCTCCTCCCCCTCCACCCCTCCTCCTCCATGCTGGGCTCCTCCTCCTCCTCCTCCTTCTCCTCCTCCGCCGTCTTCTCCTCCTTCATCCCTCCTCCCTCTTCGCCCTCCTCCCCCCTCGTCACCCTCGTGCTCAACTCCTCTTCACCCCTTCCCTCGCCTCCCCCAATCTCCCTTCTCCTCTCTCCTCCTCCTCCTTCCACCCTGGGGCTCCTCGGTAACCCGACCTTGGGATGACCCACCCTCAACGAACCCACGAGCAAATGCTGCAGAAAATTATGCTAACGAAGTTCCCCACATAAAGAGATTAACGGTTTCGTGGGACCCATTTTCTTGATGCCTTCCTCGCTCAGGCGGGGCCTCTCTGGAGGGGTGGGAGGGGCACGAAACCATGTAAATAGTATGGTTTTCGGATACCCTCCTCGCTCAGGCGGGGCCTCCCTGGAGGGGTGGGAGGGGCACGAAACCATGTAAATAGTATGGTTTTCGATACCCTCCTCGCTCAGGCGGGGCCTCCCTGGAGGGGTGGGAGGGGCACGAAACCATGTAAATAGTATGGTTTTGAACCATGAAACCATAAATATGGTTCGGATACCCTCCTCGCTCAGGCGGGGCCTCCCTGAGGGTGGGAGGGCACGAAACCATGTAAATAGTATGGTTTCCGATACCCTCCTCGCTCAGGCGGGGCCTCCCTGGAGGGGTGGGAGGGGCACGAAACCATGTAAATAGTATGGTTTTCGGATACCCTCCTCGCTCAGGCGGGGCCTCCCTGGAGGGGTGGGAGGGGCACGAAACCATGTAAATAGTATGGTTTTCGGATACCCTCCTCGCTCAGGCGGGGCCTCCCTGGAGAGGGTGGGAGGGGCACGAAACCATGTAAATAGTATGGTTTTCGATACCCTCCTCGCTCAGGCGGGGCCTCCCTGGAGGGGTGGGAGGGGCACGAAACCATGTAAGTAGTATGGTTTTCGGTATGGAGTGGTATGGAATGGTATGGTAGGTATGGTATGGTACGGTATGGTATGATATGGTATGGTATGGTACTGGAGGTATGGTATGGTATGGTACGGTGTGGCATTGGTGTGATATGGTATGGTATGCTATGGTACGCCATGGTATGGTATGGTACGGTATGGTACGTATGGTGTATGGTATGGTATGGTATGGTATGGTATGGTATGTGTGGTAGGAACTATGGTATGGTATGGTGTGTGGTAGGAATAATATTGTGCTGTATGGAAGATGGAGCAGGAGGTGGGTGGGAAGGAGAGGGTGTTCTGGGAAAACAAGAACCCCACTCAGGATGTGGGGAAAAACTCCAGTCCTAGTTTGTGGCGATGTTGTAGTTTTCCGGAATAGCGTTTCGCTGGAGCGTTAACAGAAGTTAAGAAGACCCCAGAAGAATTCCACAGAAGGGGGACTGGGAACCCTCCCTAAACCGCCCGGTCCGGTAACAGTGAACTTAGAAATCGTGCTCTCGCCTGGGTCCAGGCTATATTTCGGACAACGCGGCCCCCTCATAAAAAATACACTGAAGTGCACATGACCGTGCTCACCCCTGTGCGGGCTGCATCTTTCCTTGGAATCCACAAGAATATCTGGCGGATTCCGAGAACCCTGAACCAAACACAAATTTCATCTCGTGGGGGTGTATCTTTTACTTCCGCCGCCTTCCGCCGCCGCTGGCGGAGGCGGCCTCGTTTTGCTGCCGCCGATCCTCCGCCGCCTTCCGCCGAGGAAGAGATCAGAACTCCTTCGATTCGCGCTACCTTCCCTATGAGTGCACGTTTGTACTCGCCGATCTCCTATCCTAGTTCTCGACCCGCCGCCTTTGCTGCTGTCAAGGCGCTTTGCTGGGGTGATGGCAATCTGCGGCCCCCAAAAGGCGGAACGCTTGTGTCACGGGGGCCGCTCTGAGTGCCGGCTCCGCTTCTGGATGGGCCAAGGCCCGAGAACGGCCCCCGAGGGCCGAGATCGGGCCCACACCCGCAGTTTCTGCAGACACTCCGACGAGGGCCCTGAGCTCTGGACCATGTCCGAGAGACCACCCGACCATCCTGCGGTGCTGGGTCCTTGTTATGAGTAGACAGCGCCCCGCGTCACCTCCTCTCCTCCTCCTGCCCCTCCTCCCTCCTCCCTCCTCCTCCTCCTCCCCCTCCTCCCTGCTCCCATGATCCCATCCTCCCATCATCCCCCTCCTGCCACCTCTCATCGTCCTCATCGTCATCACCATCCGCATAGTGACCATCATCATCATCAGCATCGTCACCATCATCACCATCATGATCAACATCATCATCATCACCATCAACATCATCATCACCGTCATCATCACCATCAACATCGCCGTCGTCATCATCAACATCATCATCAGTATCATTCGCTACAGCATCATCAATAGCATACACATCATCATCAGCACCATCAACATCATCATCATCACCATCACCATCACCATCTTCACCATCACCATCACCATCACCATCATCATCAGCACCATCATCATCATCATCATCATCATCATCATCATGACCATCATCATCATCATCGTCATCATTATTGCCTTCATCATCATCATCGTCTTCTTATTCACCATCATCATCATCATCATGATCATCATCATCCGCATCATCATGATCATCATGACCATCAGGATCACCATCATCATCACCATCACCATCAACATCACCATCATCATCATCATCATCATCATCATTTTTATCATCATTCTCATCATCATCACCACCACCACCATCATCATCACCATCACCATCACCATCACCATCACCATCACCATCACCATCACCATCACCATCACCAACATCATCATCATCATCATCATCATCATCATCATCATCATCATCATCATCATCATCATCATCATCATCATCATCAACATCAACATCGTCGTCGTCGTCGTCATCGTCGTCGTCACCATCATTGCCGTCACCAGCACCATCACCATCATCGCCTCCCATTTCGGCTCACCCCTCGCATGTTTCGTTGCCACCACAGTGAGCTCCACCGAAGGCCCCAGTGGCGGTGCCCACGTGCGTCCGCGCCACACATGTTGGCACACCCATCCCGTGTTTCTTGGCCCCATCGGGAGCTCCAAAAGGCTCCAGTGGCGGTGCCCACATGAGTCCGCGCCACCCATTTCGGTACACCCGTCACACGTTTCGTGGCCCCATTGGGAGCTCCACAGAAGGCCCCAATTGCGGTGCCCACATGCGTCCGCGTCACATCTATCGGCACACCCCTCGCACGCCTCGTGGCCCCATAGGGAGCTCCACCGAAGGCCCCAGTGACGGTGCCCACATGCGCCCGCGCCACCCATCTAACCACACCCCTCACACCCTCACACGCCTCGTGGCCCCATGGGGAGCTCTACAGAGGGCCCCAATGGCGGTGCCCACATGCATCCGCGCCACCCATGTCGGCACACCCCTTACACGCTTCAGGCCCAGTTCCCAGAGCACGAAAAAGCACCTCCTAGGTGAAAACATTGTTTTTTTGGGAAACCCTCCGTCTTTATTATTGCCGTTCTGAATATGCACCTCCAGAAAGCATTAGGTCGTCCCCATGGTACCCAATAGCGCCCAATAACGCGCAAATCGGACGTAATGCGTCTCCTTCATGATATGGCACCCTTGGGCTAATGGGTACCATGTGGGTGTGATTCGGCGCCATCGGGCGCTATATGGGCGCTGGTAGGAGCTCTGGTCGCACTACTGGGCGCTCTAAGCACTATTCGCCGACATGTATTCAATGCAGGACGAGCGGCAGCTTCTGTGACTTACTAGCTAACCGGCGCGTCGGATCTATTTGGCCGTGGGTCAGCGTCATGCGCTGATTCCCACACGCTGCAGGAAAAAGGACCGAACAAGGGCCCGAACAAAAACGACAAGGGGGGGCCAGAGAAGACACACGGCGGAGGGAACCAATACGTCCAATACGTCGGAGGCCTGGTGGGGAGGCGCGGAGATCCTGCTTGACCGCCCCGAACCACATGGCCGCCTCGTTCGAGTCCAGCGCGCGCACCTCGGGGGCGTCCAAACCGGGGGGCGTCCAGCCCTGACCCTCCAGAGTGCTACAGCATAGCCCTCCACACCTGTAGACCTGTCCGGACTGCATAACAAAAAGCTCGACGGGAATTTGAAAGTCGAGGTCCTAGCTGGTGCTATTGCTAAGCCCTCCTGGAAGGCCAGGGCAAGAAGTGTGTGTGTGGGGTGGGGGGGGGGAAACGAAGTGGAACCAGAAGAGGGGGCCGTGAAAACCGGGGACATATCATGTACCTGGCCTTGATCTCCACCGCCGTGGTCCGTTTGCGAGCCGACTGGGGGGGGGGGGCCTTTCTGGGCGCATCAAGCCCAAGGGCTGCGCAAGCGCTGTCAGGGCCGCGCCCATCCCGTCGCGCTGGGGAACGGGGGGGGGGGGGGTGGAGACGAGAGAGAGAGAATGGTCGCAGAGAGAGAGAGAGAGAGAGAGAGAGAGAGGGAGAGAGAGAGAGGAG
>CAUYUJ010007606.1:0-22500 GCA_963575745.1 Prorocentrum cordatum | reverse complement strand
GAGTATCCGCGGGGCGGCGGGTGCCAGCAACTTCCCCCGGCGGGTCGGCCCCCTCGGGGGTGCCCCCCCCCCCCCCCCCCCTCGCCTCGTTATATCCTGCAGAGAAGACCTCTGCACAGATGTGAAATCAGCCGACGGCATCGAATTGTGGAGCGCGTCGGCGCCACGAGGAGCGAAGTGCCAAGCGCAGTAGGGGGGCCGATCAGGGCCTGGGGCGCTGTGGGTCTGGACCTTGAGATATTTCTGGATGTGCTGGAAGGTGTGTGTGTGTGTGTGTGTGTGTGTGTGTGTGTGTGTGTGTGTGTGTGTGTGTGTGTGTGTGTGTGTGGTGGTGTGTGTGTGCGTGGTGGCTTTCGTGTGTGTGTGTGTGTGGGTGTGTGTGTGTGGTGTGTGGTGTGGTGTGTGTTGTGTGGTGTGTTGCGTCTGTGTGTGTGTGTGTGTCGGGTGCGTGGTGTGTGTGTTTGTGTGTGTGTGTGTGTGTTGTGTGGGGTGTGTGTGTGTGTTCGTGTGTTGTGTGTGTGTGTGTGTGTGTTGTGGTGTGCTAGTGTGTGTGTGGTGTGTGGTGTGGTGTAGTGTGTAGTGCGTGTGTGTGTGTGTTGTGTGTGTGTGTGTGTGGTGTGGTGTGTGTGTGGTGTGTTGTGTGTGGTGGTGTGTGTGTGGGGGGGGGGGGTGGGGTATCGTCCGCAATCAGTTGGGGAGGGGGGCTCTCCAAGAAAGCTTCAGCCTCCTTGTAGCGGTACTCCTTAGCAGTGAAGGTCGGGGCCCAGTGCTGAGCCAGGTGCGAGAGTATAGCGGAAGGCGTCTGTGCAACTTCGCCTCCGTTGGTGCGAACTCCCGACAGCATCAGTCGCCGATCGAACGGGTGCCGCAGCTTCGAGAGTCGATTGACCCTGCGAGCGCGGGCCGAGACACGGGCGATCGCAGACGGGCGCGATAGCCGCTGAGCACTAGCCTGGAGAGCACGCTCCGTCGTCTGGGCAGTCTTGAGGTGGAGCTCGTTGGAGAGGGTCGTGAAGAGGATAAGGTTGCGGAGGGAGATAGTGTGCGTATTCAGGCCCAGGGGGAGGTGCTTTCGGCATTGAGGATGCGACTGAAAAGACGCTGAGCCAAGACCCAGTCCTGGCGGAACAATGCACGAGCAATCCCTCGGACGACCAGAACACGGGAGATGTGGGTGTGCGGTCGTTTTTGGATGAGCTGGTTCCTGGCAAATCTGGCAGCTTCCGCCATCAGAAGTTTGTAGCACTCGTGAGCGAGGGGGGGGGGGGAGGCGGTCAAAGGAAGCCGCTCGGGCGGCTCGCTCAAGGGAGTACTTGTAAGGAGCCGACGCAAAAAAGCTCCTTGGGGATCGGTCTGTCCCCTTCTGGCCTGGGCGGCCGCGCGCGGATGTGCGCGACCGCAGGCGCGTGGTCGGTGAGACCTTGCGCGCCCAGCACCTCAGGGCGTTCCGTGACTTCCCCCCCGACGCGACTTGCGACATAATCCAGCCTGGCAGCGAGGAGAAGATCCAGTCCAGAAAACTCAACGTCGAGCTGTGGCCGTTGAAATGCGTGTGTGTGTGTGTGTGTGTGTGTGTGTGTGTGTGTGTGCGTGTGCGTGTGCAAGTGCGCGTGCGCGTGCGCGTGCGCGTGCGCGTGCGCGTGCGCGTGCGCGTGCGCGTGCGCGTGCGGGTGCGGGTGCGGGTGCGGGTGCGGGTGCGGGTGCGGGTGCGGGTGCGGGTGCGGGTGCGGGTGCGGGTGCGGGTGCGGGTGCGGGTGCGGGTGCGGGTGCGGGTGCGGGTGCGGGTGCGGGTGCGTGTGCGTGTGCGTGTGCGTGTGCGTGTGCGTGTGCGTGTGCGTGTGCGTGTGCGTGTGCGTGTGCGTGTGCGTGTGCGTGTGCGTGTGCGTGTGCGTGTGCGTGTGCGTGTGCGTGTGCGTGTGCGTGTGCGTGTGCGTGTGCGTGTGCGTGTGCGTGTGCGTGTGCGTGTGCGTGTGCGTGTGCGTGTGCGTGTGTGTGTGTGTGTGTGTGTGAGTGTGAGTGTGAGTGTGTGTGTGTGTGTGTGTGTGTGTGGGGGGAGCTCAAACTCAACCGTGGGGGCCAAAACCTCACTCCAGTCCCTGGGAGGGGGGGGGGGGGACAGTAAACGCACCGAAGTCACCATTCGGGGGGTTAAGGGGGAGGGGTTCATGGGCTGGGAGGTTCGAATCCCCTGCGATGAAAGTCGATCCATTGAGCGGATCCTCCTGCGCCTGCTGAAGCGCGTCCGCCATCGCGCCGAACAAAACTGCCTTGCGCCCGCGGGCAGGCCGCGGTTGTGGATGTTAAAGTGCTGGATCCAGCACCGCCCATTCACAGCCCCTATCTTGGTCTGAAGTGCGCGGCCAGGGGTCAGGGGGGAGGAGGAGACAAGAGGGAGGACGTCGCCCGTCGAAACCATGCGGGGCTCGGTGGGAAAGAACAGAGGGAAAATGGTGATCACGCCCCCAGCGCGAAAATCTTCATGGAATGAGCAGTGCGCCTGGAAGGGGAGGTGGAGAGAGCGGAGGAGGTCGCTGACATCGCACGGGGCACCGTGCGTCTCTTGCATAGCAACTATAGTGCCCGACAGCACAAGACGGCGAAGCAGCCTCACTTTTTGCACCCTCAGTGAATCATCATGATGAAATAACGCCCTCGCATTCCATGTGACCACTCGCAAATCAAAGTGAAGAGTGCCATCTCGCGTTGCCTGTCCATGCCAAAGAGTACTGAGGGCGCTAGGAGCTCCACGCTGTCTCGGTGACGGGGCCGAAGGAGTCGGCGGCGAGTTGCTGGGCGCGCTGCGCATCCATGCCCTCCGCCCGCATGTTCTCCCTTGCCCGCGGCAAATTCGGGGAATCCTGGCCTTCCACTGGGACCGCTTTGCATATAGGTTTCCAGCCAAGCAATATCTCGCCCTTGTGCCTGTCCAGAAAGAAGCGCTTCTGCGGGAACTCGCGCGCCAGCACGCCCTTGACCTTGTTGCAACCCAACTCGCGGCGCACCGTTTCTGTGTTCTTTCGGGGCCGACGAACAAATTGACTGCGCCGTCCGCGACCGACTCGGCACGGAAGGCCCTCCATACTGGAGGGGCATTGCCAGGCGAGGCCGTCTTGAGGGCGCCCAGGACCTGGTTGACCTTCCGCTCGGCATAGTTCTTCGACCCAGTGAAGCGCATCGTGAATCTGGTCCCCGCTGGCTCCTGCTCGTCGAAGGTGCACTCCTGCTCGTTAGTGTTACAGTCGTGCAACCAGTCCACCAGCGCATTGTGCATGTTCGCCTTCGTGACCAGCTTCGGGGAGCGGATGACCGCCACAGTGCGGTCGACCTCCCTGTTGAAGCTTGAGCCTGTGGTTGGACGGAGAGGAGGCTGCGGTTCTTCGCTCTGGGCCACCTGAAGTTCCTGACGGAGCTGGGCGATCTGGCTCTCGATGCGGTCCAGACGCTTGTCCTGGTCATCGGCTCGGTTTTCCACTCGATTAATTCTCGACTCCATCGTGTGGCTGATGTCGCGGAACGAAGCGGTGATATTATTCGAAACCGACGAGAGAGAGGCTTGCGCACTGTTCTGCACCACTGCGATCGACTGCTGAAGTGCTGCCTGTACTGCATCCGCGTGGGCACGAATCGCAACAATTTCCTCGACGGGGTGCATGCCATTACCATCGTATCCATGACGCTGCTGAAGGGCAGGAAGTGGGGGAACTCCGTTGCCATAATCAGCGCTTGTGCCCGAGGCAGAGGAAGTTGCACCAGATGCAGCAGCGTGTCCTTTTCCCCAACCCTTGTTGTCGGGGACGCCATGTGACGATGAGAGGACGGCCCGCTTATTTGGTGGCTGACCGTCAGGATGCTCGTCGTCAGACTGACAAAGAAGACCAGCGCGCTGAGGAGTGGCGACCTCCTGCGAGGGGAACGTCGGCATGGCCTCGAGCGCCTCGAGTGTCGCGGCTGCTGCCGCTGCACGGTGGCCATCGCTCTCCATAGCCTGCTTCGAAACAGATGTGCAGAAAGAGAGATGGGACGTAGCGTAGCCAGAAGTGAGTATGGTGCGGCCTCGCCGCGGGGAGCGAAAGAAAAGCGGAGGCCCCTGTCCTGGGGCTTCTCTGGGGCCTCGGGGAGTGGTCACCCTGGACCAACCTCGAGAAATGGATTACTTGAGCCAAAATGGCTACGGACCCCCTCCTCCTCCTCCTCCTCCTCCTCCTCTTCCTCCTCTTCCTCCTCTTCCTCCTCTTCCTCCTCCTCCTCCTCCTCCTCCTCCTCCTCCTCCTCCTCCTCCTCCTCCTCCTCCTCCTCCTCCTCCTCCTCCTCCCCCTCTGCTCGGACGCCACCTCCTCGACCCAGACCTTGGCCCCTTCCCCTGGGCACCGCCATCCGCCCGCCGCGCCGGTGGCGCGCGCGCTGCTCCGCACGCGGGCGGGCCCGCTCCCTGCGGGGTGGCAGCTCCGACGCCCCCGGGCCTCGGGGCAGCGCGCGCAGCGGGGCCGGGGAGCCGCGCGCCAGCGCTGCTCGGCGGCGCGCCGGGGGTGCGGAAGCGTGGGGGGCAGGGGCGGGCCTTCTCGGAGGGCTCGGCCTTCGGAGAAGGCTTTCTGAGCCCTCCGAGAGGCTTTCTCAAAGGGAGGCATTCTCTGAAAGGCTTCCGAGAGGCCTTCTCTGGCGGTCTCCCGGCGGCCTTGCGAGAGGCTTTCTGAGCCTCCCCCGGACACACGAAGCAGACACTCCGCGGAGGGCGCGAGGGCTTCGGAGAGCTTCCGCCGCAGGGCCTCCTCCATTCCCGCTTCCCCCACCGGCTCGCCACCGAGCTGCAGCCATCGTGCTGCCACGGGGAGCGCTGGAGAAGGAGCGCAGGGAGCCTGGTCGGGCCACGGCGAGCTCTGGCCACGAGGGGGCCCTGCGGCCCAGACCTGCAGGGCCGCCCGACGACCAGAGAGCCCCTCCTGAGCCCCAGGTGGTCGTGGTCCTCACTTCAGCGACTTGACCGTCGGGGGAGGGGGAGGGGGAACCTTCAAGGGGCCCCAGGACACACAAATAAGTACACACCAATAAAAGGTTTCCCTATATTTTCTGGGTTTCTGTCTTCCCCCCCACTTCCCAGATTTTCCCATATCTTCGGGGGAATCGAGGATTCATTGTGTCTGTGTGTCTCTTTTCCTCCTGAAGCCTGGGCTCCGGGGGACAGGCTCGGGGGGCAACGAGACTCGAGGTCCGAGGCTCGAGTCCTCGTCTTCGGTCTCCGGGCGCTTTCGCTGGGTCTCGGCGGCGCTCCAGCCTCGGGGCGCCTTCCAGCGGCGGCGCCTCGCCGAGAGCGCTCGGGGGGGTGCCCGGGCCGTCCCGACCGGCCGCGGGAGGCCCGAGATAACAAGGAGGAGGAGGAGGAGGAGGAGGAGGAGGAGGAGGAGGAGGAGGAGGAGGGAGGAGGGAGGGAGGAGGAGGGAGGAGGAGGAGGAGGAGGAGGAGGAGGAGGAGGAGGAGAGGAGGAGGCGGAGGAGGGGGCAACATCGAGCTGGAATCGGCGACGCGTCGTGGATGGATCGGCATCCGGCCCCCGACGGCGAGTCCGAACGTTGCTGAGCGGGGCGGGGCCAGCGGGCCCTCACCTCGGGCGCACGCTGGCGTGGATTGGGGGTCCGTGGGTATGTTAGGGGACCACATGCGAACCCTACCCCTACCCCCCACGATTTCTGAGGGGGAGGGTGGGGTTCACTTCGTTAGGGAGCTCCCGAGCGAAGTGAACCCCACCCTCCCCTCAGAAATCGTGGGAGGTGGGGGTAGGGTTCGCATGTGGCCCCCTATATGTCGCGTCGGCGCCAGATCCACAGATCGGGGGGGGTACCCCCCGACACGCGAGGCCAACGCCGCCCGACCTGGAGGCGGAGCACGCCGATTCCGTGAGGGAGCGGGACCCGTCGCGAATCCACGCGTCGCCACTCCATGTTTGGGCCTTCGCGACTCTCGGCGATCACTTGGCGCTTCGCATCCCCCCTAAGCCTGTCCCCCCCCCCAACAGTACAGACTGGAGCGGGGGAGCCGGCTGAGGGTGGCTAAAGGCTGCTCGGAGCCGGCTTGCGGGGAGCAGGCCTGGCGCTCCCATTCCGCTGCTGACGCGCCCTGCCCAGACCCGAGCGTGCGATGTCTTGATTTGGTCAGTGCGCAGCCCCCCGGAAGCCCCGACCCTTGCCCGGCGCTGGCTTTCGCCGGTCCCGAGGGGCGCAGCGAGGGCCCCTGGAGGCCGAAGACGGCCAAACCTCTTCCGTCGTGGTTTCTCCTCGGCGCGACCGCCTCGCACGCGACGACCTGCCCGCCACGCAGCGAGGCGAAGCGAACAGGATGGGGCCGGGCCCGCGCGCCCGGTCGGGGGCCTGCGGACCCGGGCCAATGCAACCCAGGGCCGTCGGGCTCTGCAGAATCCTGCAAGATCCTGCGAGATTCTGCAGGATCCTGCACCCACGCCTGGGTCAGTGCACCCCTGGCCCTGCAGGATCCTGCAAGAACCGGCGCTCTGACGGACCCCCGTTTGCATTGACCCCGTCTCTTGAGCCCCGATAGCAGAGGCCTCGTAGATGGGGTCCGAGCAGATGGTGTCGAAGGATCGCGCCGCATCGCCAATGCATCGGCGATGTATCGGCGATGCATCGGCGACGTCGGCGATGCATCAGCGACGTCGGCGATGCATCAACGACGTCGGCGAGGGGAAACACGGGCTCCACATCGAGCAGCATCGTCGATGCATCGGCGATGCGGCGCCATCCTCCGACCTCATCTGCTCCGACCCCATCTGGGAGGCCTGGAGTCCTGGCCCCGTCCGAGCCCCCTCTGTCCCTCCGTCCCTCTCCTCCCCGCTGCCACTCCAGTGGGGGGAGGCGGTGGGGATGCAGCGGCGGTGGGGAGTCAGCGGCGGCGGGGAGGCAGCGGCGGCGGAGAGGCGCCGCCCGCCCGTAGCCGTCGGCAACTCGTGCGCTGGCCGGGCGTGCCGAGGCTTCGCCCGGGTGCCCGCCCAAGGCCGCCTCGTGGGTGCCTCGTGCGCGGGGCTGTCGCCCAACTTGTTCCGCGCAGGTTGTGCCACATGGCTTGCACCAACCGCAGCTTTCGTCACATGGCCCTCGGCACGTTGCTCACACCACGCAGTCTCCTTACACCACATGCACTGCACTGCACAGCCTGTTCCACATGGCTTGCATCACACAGCCTGCGCCACATAGCTTACACCCTATGGCATGCAGAACAGTGCTTACACCACATAGCTTGCACCGCATAGCTTGCACCAACGATAATGTACCACACAATTTGTACCACATAGCTTGCACCACATAATGTACGCGTCCACAGTGCACTACATTACTGTTTGGGGTCAACGCTGGCATACATTTAGCTTCTGGTCCGAAATCTGGAAGAGATCTCACGTGAGAGTCACAACTTGGAAGCCAACCCTCCATCCATGTACCGATGGGTAAGTTTCGAAAGTAATTGTGCGCAACACCGCGAAGCGGGCCACATTTCGAGACAACGCGCCATCAATCTGTGTAAATTCTCGAAGCAAGAGCAAATGGAGAAACTCGAGGAGCGGAAGGGGAACGACGATGAGGGGAAGGCAGGAGTGGGGGGGATGTCGGGAGGAGGCCCCCCGCGTGGATGAGCGTGGTGGGGGAACACCAGTCGGCGACGAGCCCGGTGGGGAAGTGAGAAGGGGCGGGCCTTCTCAGAAGGCTCGGAAGCCCCCCGACCTTCTGAGACATTTTCTGAGCCTTCCCCGAGTACACGGAAAACTTCTCTCTAAGAAGGCTGGACGGCTTCTGAGAAGTCCCGCCGCCCTCTGAGAAGGCCTTCTCTCGGCGGTGGACAAACCTCCCTTTAGTAAACCTCCCTTTAGTGAAAACGGCCTGGGACCGAAACCCACGGAGCTGGACCCCGCAGAAATGACGGCCGCGACGCCCTCTCGCGAACCGAAAACGGCCAATTCCTTAATCGACGTGTCAGGGTAGGAGGTCTGTCGACCCCCGATTCTCCTTCTCGCTTCCCCCCTTGGCTCGCCGGGCTCGCCGCCGAACCAGGGAACAATCTCTACAGGCTTCCTGTCCTCCGGCGCCCCCCTCGCCATCGCTCGGACGTCCACTCCCTGTGCTTTTTTCGGTTTCGTGCGTGGCTTTTTCGCCAAATGATCTTGCCGAGAAACTTTTTGGAGGTCTGCGCGGATTTCTTGGCCAGGCGCTGGATCCCCCTGGGTGGCGAACAATGGGGGTGATAAGCGGGAGTAGAGGTGCTCTTCTCGGGCCCTGCAGGTCCCCTTTCGAGCCCGAAAGGGCCCCTATGGGGTGTGGGGTCCTATCGGGCCCCTTTTCTGCAGCCCTCGCCTGGCCAAGAAATCCGCGCAGACCTCCAAAAGTGGATGTTCCTCGATGGCTCTCGCCGAGAAAAAAATGCACACGTCCGAGCGATGCCAAGCCCCCTGGTGCGCCGCGCGCGGGCTGTTTCCAGCGGCTGGGGCACCTGCGCTTGCGCTCCGGCGGTCACCGTGGTTCGGTCGCCCGAGGGTGCCCCATGGCCCACGCCCTGGACTGCAGTCGGGGCGTTGACCTAAGGAACCCCAAATAAGGAACGAGGCCCCTTTTTTCCATAGGGTAACCTTTGATTTCCCGTCAAGGCAAGCCTGAGGCAAGCTGCGAAACACTTAAGGAACGCGGAGCCCCTCCCCAACGAAAAGGGTTCCTTCTTCAGGGCCCCGACTGTACATCGATGCTGCTCAGCCTGATGGTTGCCCTCCAGGCGCGCGCCTGACCACGAGCTTCAATTGTGCAGACATCAAGTGACCGTTGAATCCCTGCTTGCCTCTGGCGGGAGATGGTGGCCGCAGGGAAGCATCTGCCAGCGATGGACTCCAGCGGCCCAGTCGATCGCCCCGAGACATGTCGAGCGATGGTTTTGCGCTCCATTGTCCATTGAAGACCTAGAGTCGGGAGGCGGAGGACGGGAGGAGGGCCCAGATCGACGGACCAGAGTAGTCCGAACATCAAGTCTGTTGTTCATGTCACTAGTCGCCACCAGCTCGTATTTACCCTCCATGGCAGCCGCGATGCCATCTCATGATTACAACCTCACGCGCAGCTGGCGGCTTTGCAAATTCGCCAGCCCAACGGGCCAAAGGCGTTCTAGAATCTACGACAAGACGTTCGTGACATTCGTACGTGATTACTGACTCGCACGGGGCCCCAAAGGAAAACAACCCCAGGAAAAATCCCGATCCTCCCCAGGACAACCCCCGGCAAGCTTAGGCCAAATATGGTTTCGCTCCTGGCTGCGGTCTCAGAGCCCTGCGGGGCGCCCCTGGAGCGCCTCAAGGGGGCTCCAAGAGAGCCTAAGAGCGGCGAAGGCGAGGGGATCAATGGGCGGCGATCTTCGAAATGCTGTTCGCCGGCCCAGTCGGGCCGGAGGCGTGCAAAAACTCCGATAAGTATTCAAGAATGTTTCTAATCCGCGCGCGCGTGGCGGCCCCTGGGGGTCTCAGGACGAAAAGTACCCCGGCAAGTTCCCAGCAGGGTCGGGCCAGAGATGCCGTAAAGCTCCTGGGCGCGGCGTCGGGGACCCCCCCAGAGCGCCACGCGGTGAGGCAAGAGGGTGGCACGCCCCCCGGCCTCCGGCCAAGAGCGTCACAGGATGGCCCCTGCTGGCCCCAAGGCGGCCCACGAAGCGCCCAAGAAGCTCCAGGAGGGTCGGAGGAGGACTTCGAGAGGCCCCGCACGCGCAAATCTCACGGGCTTCGCTGGAAATCTCGGACGTCCGGGCCTGCGTGCTCCCCGACTCCGCCGTGCCCCCCAGGAGCCCACGACAAGTGGCGACAGTCGCGCAGTTCGCAGCCCGCCCAAACTCGGACTGTTGCTGCCTCTTCTGCCAGCGGTTGCCCGTGAGACCACCACAGACTGGATGCCTCACCTGCACCAGAATTCCCTGATAGGTTCACGCTGTGCCGCTTAGCACTCTTGCACCCTGCATCCGATGATGAGCGGTGCCGCGGACCAAAAAGTGCCCCTCATTGCTAGCCTCACAACTCCAACAAAGGTCCTGCTGGGCGGACGGTGTGATGAAGGCCATTGGGCAAACACATGCGGCGCCGCGCCACCCGCCCTCGAGCAGTGCGATCCCCGCAAGGGCAAGACGAGAAACAACGGTCACTGAGAGAGATCCGCGACCGCGCTTCCAGCGGTTGGCGAGTGTAGCGCATTCGACATTAACTCATTTGCAATTTGAATAAGCATATCCCGCAAACATGCGCTTGCGACTCGCAGCGCTAAAGAAGGACAGGGTGCGTGTGTGTGTGTGTGTGTGTCGTGCCCTTCCCCCTCAACAGTAGGGTCGCATTCGTTTCCCAGATCAAATCCTTCAAACATTTGCCCCCAATTCAAAGACATGTGTCGCATCAGAATTGCGGTTTTGGCGTTCCATGGCATCCCCACCTTGGGCCCCCACCGACCGTCCGCTCCCAAGGCGCCCGTGGCGGATTCGCGCGTCAGCGCAGCTGGATACTACAAAGGAAGAGGGAAGCGCCCTCTGGCCGGGGGTCCCAGCTAAGGGGTGGCGAAAGAGAGGGGGACTGGCTAAGGCGGGGGCGGCGGGCATCGACCTGAAAACGGCGATACACACTCGATGATCCTAAGAACGTGGGTTAACGCCAACGTATGCTTGTTCACCGAGGTCCTTCAACGCGACACGACTCGGGCTGCGCGCTATCGGCCGAACCGAATTGGGTACCGCGGCTTCGTGTCGTGCCGACCCGGGCGTTGGGTCCTGACACCGCGGGGATCGTCCCACCTTGAACGATCGGCCGTTCCCGAAACGTCAGCTTGTCCAACCTCGATCGAGTCTGGGCCGCTGGCGGCGTTCCACGCCGAGCGCCGGCAGCAGGGCCGCCGCCCGCCGCCACGGCGCGAGGCGAGCCTGCCGTCGACGGCGACGCACGCCGCCGGCAGGTCCGCGGCTCTGCCCCCGAGGACAGCGCCGCGTGCTCCTGGGCCGGGGTGGGGCACAGCGGCAGCGATCGGCCGTGAACGGGCGACTGCCTCGAGGTCGGGCACGTCCCCCTGCAGGCGGATCTTGGGAGGAACAATGCAACATAGTAGTAGCAAGCATGCATGCAGAAAGGAGCAAGAGTAGTCGAAGCATCGCTCCCAGACGAATTTTCTGACTACTTTTGAGCGTTCTTCCTGTAGGGAGACACGCCCGAATTTAAGACTACCTGGACATCCTCCGACATTCCCAAACGGTTTTTTGTTTTTGACGAAGAGGTGAGTGATCGGGGTCCCTTGTTATTGTTTCCTTGCATCGGCGCTCCCCGGGGCTTCTCGGCTTTGATTCCTTGCAAGACCTTGCCCGGTTTCCTTGGTCTTCGTTCGTTGGTTCTTTGGGTCCTTACTTCCTCGGACTTTGCACCTTGTTTCCTTTGTTTTGGTTCCTTAGGTCCTTGATACCTTGATCTTGGCTGCTTGGTTCCTTGGCCTTGCTTCCTTGCTTCCTCACTACCCAATTCCAAACAATTCCAAACGAGATGCCGAGCAATGCCATGCGATGCCAAGCAAATGCCATTTTGACCTCATTGGGGTCGTGCCGGGTCCATGATTTCTTCAATCTGCGGCCCCAGAGCTTCCGAAGCCTTGCCCCAGAGTCGTCTTTCGCACCAGATCCATGTTGGATTGTCCCGGGGCACGACAGCGGTCCCTAGAGGCCGACATCGCGGAACAATTCCAGCATTAAACAACACCTCAGATCGTCGCAGGTCTGGGTACGTGCGCAAGTCGATGGCTTTCATGCTGCAAGTTGCCCCGTGCGCGCACGGCACGCGCAAGTGCAGCCCCGAAGGCCACAACGGCGGCGCGCCAACGGCCTCTCGCAGAAGCGGGACTCCTGCCGGGACGGGCTGGGCAGGCAGCGGCGGAGCCGCTCGCGGACGAGGCCTCTGCCCGCGTGGTGATGGCAGGGAGGAGGAGACGAGTGGCCAGGAAGGCCCAGCCTCCGCAGCGTTTCGAGGCCAGTCAGGGCGCGCGGCGGCGCCCGTCCACCGAGCCCTGCTAATTTTTTTTGGGCCTCGAGGACGCATCCCGCCTTTCGGGGTGCAGATCCCCAGGCCCGTCCCCGAGGAAACCTGGACGATTCTCTACGGCCGCCAGCGAGCTCGGCCTCGAGCAAGCACTCGGCGAGGGCTCCCCGCCTGGGCGAGTCCCCCGCGACCCCCTTCCGCCCCCCCCTGCAGCCCCAGCACGCTGGCCCTCGCGGCGCGCCGCTCAGCGGCCGCCGCGCCGCCCCGACGGGGCAGCGGCGCACCCGCCGCGGGCCGCGCGAACGCCCTCCTGCGGAGGCGCCGCGGGCGGCCACCGCGATCGCGCGCGGGCGCCGCGCCCCCGGGCGCGGGCGCCTCACTACTCGGTCTGGGCCACGAGGCCTTGGCTTCTGGCGGCGTCGGCGGCCGTGACGCCGTCGTCGTCGCCGCCGCCGTCGCCGTCGCCATCGTCGTCGCCGTCGTCGTCGCCGCCGCCGCGGCTGTCGTCGTCACCGCCGCCGCGGTCGTCGTCGTCGTCGTCATCGTCGTCGTCGTCGTCGTCATCGTCGTCGTCGCCGTCGCCGTTGCCGTCGTCGTCGTTGTCATCGCCGTCGTCGCCGTTGCCGCCGTCGTCGTCGTCGTCGTCGTCGTCGTCGTCGTCGTCGTCGCCGTCGTCGTCGTCGTCGTCGTCGTCGTCGTCGTCGTCGTCGTCGTCGTCGTCGTCGTCGTCGTCGTCGTCGTCGTCGTCGTCGTCGTCGTCGTCGTCGTCGTCGCGCTGCCTGGGCCGCGGCGCCGCCGGAGGGAGAGTGCCTCCGCGGAGGCCGAAGTGGGCAGCCCTCCGCTCGGAGCAGCGAGACCCTCACAACCTGCGGTTCGAACGTAGCGGAGGAGGAGGAGGAGGAGGAGGCGGAGAAGGAGGAGGAGGAGGAGGCGGAGGAGGAGGAGGAGAGGAGGAGGAGGAGGAGGAGGAGGAGGAGGAGAGGAGGAGGAGGAGGAGGAGGAGGGCGGGGCCAACTTTTCTGCTGAACCGATTTGCTCGGCTGCGCGCAAGAATGACCCTGGGTAAGAATGCCTCTTGGTGCGCAGCGATTTGGGGGCCGCGGGGGGGGACCAAACGCAAGACGGCAAGACGTTACGATCGCATCGCGCTTGGCGATCGAAGGACCCCGGTGGGCCCGCACCACATGTCGCTCCGGTGAAGGGTTACTCTTACGTGTAGTCGATCGAAGCGCGGCCACCTTTTCCGCTGAACCGATTTTCTCGACTGCGCGCAAGAATGACCCTGGGTAAGAGTGACTTTTGGTGCGCGGCGATTTGGGGGCCGCGGGGGGGGACCAAACGCAAGACGGCAAGACGTTACGATCACATCGAGCTTGTCGATCGAAGGGCCCCGGTGGGCCCGCACCACATGTCGCTCCGTTGAGGGGTTACTCTTACGTGTAGAGTCGATCGAGGCGCGGCCAACTTTTCCGCTGAACCGATTTTCTCGACTGCGCGCAAGAATGACCCTGGGTCAGAGTGACTTTTGGTGCGCGGCGATTTGGGGGCCGCGGGGGGGGGACCAAACGCAAGACGGCAAGACGTTACGATCGCATCGCGCTTGGCGATCCAAGGACCCCAGTGGGCCCGCACCAAATGTCGGGTTACTCTTACGTGTAGTCGATCGAGGCGCGGCCAACTTTTCCGCTGAACCGATTTTCTCGGCTGCGCGCAAGAATGACCCTGGGTAAGAATGCCTCTATGTGCGCGGCGATTTGGGGGCCGCGGGGGGGGGACCAAACGCCAGACGGCAAGACATTACGATCGCATCGCGCTTGGCGATCGAAGGACCCCGGTGGGCCCGCACCACATGTCACTTCAATGAAGGGTTACTCTTACGTGTAATCGATCGAAGTGCGGCCAACTTTTCCGCTGAACCGATTTTCTCGACTGCGCGCAAGAATGACCCTGGGTAAGAGTGACTTTTGGTGCGCGGCGATTTGGGGGCCGCGGGGGGGACCAAACGCCAGACGGCAAGACGTTACGATCACATCGCGTTTGGCGGTCGAAGGACCCCGGTGGGCCCGCACCAAATGTCGTCACTCCAAAGAAGGGTTACTCTTACGTGTAAATCGATCGAAGGCGCGGCCAACTTTTCCGCTGAACCGATTTTCTCGACTGCGCGCCAAGAATGACCCTGGGTAAGAGTGACTTTTGGTGCGCGGCGATTTGGGGGCCGGGGGGGGGGACCAAACGCAAGACGGCAAGACGTTACGATCACATCGCGTTTGGCGGTCGAAGGGCCCCGGTGGGCCCGCACCAAATGTCGCTCCGGTGAAGGGTTACTCTTACGTGTAGAGTCGATCGAATCGCGGCCAACTTTTCCGCTGAACCGATTTGGTCGGCTGCGCGCAAGAATGACCCTGGGTAAGAGTGACTTTCGGTGCGCGGCGATTTGGGGGCCGCGGGGGGGGGACCAAACGCCAGACGGCAAGACGTTACGATCACATCGAGTTTGGCGATCGAAGGACCCCGGTGGGCCCGCACCACATGTCACTCCAATGAAGGGTTACTCTTACGTGTAATCGATCGAAGCGCGGCCAACTTTTCCGCTGAACCGATTTTCTCGACTGCGCGCAAGAATGACCCTGGGTAAGAGTGACTTTTGGTGCGCGGCGATTTGGGGGCCGCGGGGGGGACCAAACGCCAGACGGCAAGACGTTACGATCACATCGCGTTTGGCGGTCGAAGGACCCCGGTGGGCCCGCACCAAATGTCACTCCAATGAAAGGTTATGTACTCTTACGTGTAATCGATCGAAGTGCGGCCAACTTTTCCGCTGAACCGATTTTCTCGACTGCGCGCAAGAATGACCCTGGGTCAGAGTGACTTTTGGTGCGCGGCGATTTGGGGGCCGCGGGGGGGACCACACGCCAGACGGCAAGACGTTACGATACGATCACATCGCGTTTGGCGGTCGAAAGACCCCTGTGGGCCCGCACCAAATGTCACTCCAATGAAGGTTTAACTACTCTTACGTGTAATCGATCGAAGTGCGGCCAACTTTTCCGCTGAACCGATTTTCTCGACTGCGCGCAAGAATGACCCTGGGTAAGAGTGACTTTTGGTGCGCGGCGATTTGGGGGCCGCGGGGGGGGGGGACCAAACGCAAGACGGCAAGACGTTACGATCACATCGCGTTTGGCGATCGAAGGACCCCGGTGGGCCCGCACCAAATGTCACTCCAATGAAGGGTTACTCTTACGTGTAATCGATCGAAGCGCGGCCACCTTTTCCGCTGAACCGATTTTCTCGACTGCGCGCAAGAATGACCCTGGGTAAGAATGACTTTTGGTGCGCGGCGATTTGGGGGCCGCGGGGGGGGGACCAAACGCAAGACGGCAAGACGTTACGATCACATCGCGTTTGGCGATCGAAGGACCCTGGTGGGCCCGCACCAAATGTCACTCCAATGAAGGGTTACTCTTATGTGTAATCGATCGAAGCGCGGCCAACTTTTCTGCTTACTTTCTCGACTGCGCGCAAGAACGACCCTGGGCAAGAGTGACGTTTGGTGCGCGGCGATTTGGGGGCCGCGGGGGGACCAAACGCAAGACGGCAAGACGTTACGATCACATCGAGTTTGGCGATCGAAGGACCCCGGTGGGCCCGCACCAAATGTCACTCCAATGAAGGGTTTCTCTTACGTGTACTCGATCGAAGTGCGGCCAACTTTTCCGCTGAACCGATTTTCTCGACTGCGCGCAAGAATGACCCTGGGTAAGAGTGACTTTCGGTGCGCGGCGATTTGGGGGCCGCGGAGAGGACCAAACGCCAGACGGCAAGACGTTACGATCACATCGCGTTTGGCGGTCGAAGGACCCCGGTGGGCCCGCACCAAATGTCGCTCCGGTGACGGGTTGCTCTTACGTGTAGTCGATCGAAGCGCGGCCAACTTTTCCGCTGAACCGATTTTCTCGACTGCGCGCAAGAATGACCCTGGGTAAGAATGACTTTTGGTGCGCGGCGATTTGGGGGCCGGGGGGGGGACCAAACGCAAGATGGCAAGACATTGCGGTCGCATCGCGTTCGGCAATCGAAGGACCCCGGTGGGCCCACACCAACTTTTCCGCTTGACCGATTTTCGCGAGGTCCGTTCAACCTCCGGGCCGCTTCCAAGGCCCAGGCATCCAGGGGGCCCGCAAGCTATTCAAAGGTGGCCTAAACGACCCCTAGCAAACCATCCCCTTCCGTGACGTCTCCCTTGCCTCGCTCCAATACACGTATGCGGCCGGAGAGGAGCTCGAAAGGCGAGAATGACGTCACGAAAGGCCGCGCCCGAGCTATCGAGGGGGCGGGCTTGCCGAGATTCTGGGCCATGGGTGCCGGATTCGGGCCCCCGAGGGCGATATCCGAGCCGACTCGGGACGAGAAGCGGGGCCCCTGGGAGAAGTTCTTGGGCCGGGCTTCGGCGCGTTCCAGCACTCGCAAAACAACTATTCGCAAAGTGCTGGCATCCGCCGCGGGGGATCCACGGTCTATGACACAGAGGAAGGCCTGTTTTTTGTTCGGACATTTGCGAGTAGGCACTCTGCGAGTAGTGGAACGCGCTCGGCAAGGAAATACACAGCGAAGATCGAGCCAACCCTTGAGCCACCCCTCGAGGCGAAGCTCGGGGGCCGAGATGGCTGCGCGGCGCGCAGCCGGCCAGAGCAGCCGGCCGTCCCCCCCCAGGGAGTGTGAGGGGAGCCAGGGTGCCTACCCCACCTACCCGTAGCCCTGGCATTCCCATCCTCCTTCCCCTCCTCCTCCTCCTCCTCCTCCTCCTCCTCCTGCATCCCTCTTCCTGATTGACAACGCCTCCTTGCCGCGCCCCCCAGACGTGTCGTTAGGGCGGGTTGGGCGTTTCGCTTGAAACTTCGTCCTTATGATCCCGAAGCTTGAAATTTGCAACATACTCACGGATGGAGGGCTGGTCTGTTTCAAAATGAGGTTCTCGCATTAGCATCGCCCAGATTCGTCTCAAAAGTTTGCAGCAGTGTCAAGAATGGAGGGCGAGTGATTTTCAAAATGATGCTCTCGCCTCAGCGCCGCGCACTTTCGCTTTACAGCTTCAAGAGGATGGAGGCAACTTCCTTTTCAACAATTGGCTCTCGCCTTAGCCCCGCGCACAATTGACTTAAAAGTCTCTAACAATTCCCAATATTACTTCGAGGTCTCAGAAATTGTTCCGGCATGATGTTAAAATGTCGTGACCTTACGTGATTCGCGGTATTCAGATCCCAGGAACGGCGTCCTTGCTCGATTTCGCATTGTCAGGACGTAACCTTTACATCAATCCGCGGCGCTGAAGTCCTAAGAAATTTATCTTGGCACGGTTGAATATTCTGAGACGGTTGTCTTCTAATGGGCCACTTCCCGCAATGACACTGAATTCCCTTATGGGGGAGGGCGTATTACGACATCGTTGATGCGTTTTGGGTTTACACTGGTCCTCCTGCTCCTGCTCCTGCTCCTCCTCCCAAAGATGCCGGCCGCTTCCCGAGGGTAGCTTTTCCTTGTGCCGGATCAATTTTTTTTTTGATGACCCGGGGCCCGACATCGAGCCTCCCAAAGGCCCAAATTGAACATCGCCCAGATTGACAAACGCATCCCGTCGTTGTCGTGGATGCTGTGGCCGCCCCAGACACGCTCGCGTCTCGACGACGCCGACGACGACCTCGACGACGACGACGCAGAGGCTGACGCCGACGCCGACGACCTCGACGACGTGGAGGCGCCGATGACGCCGACGACGACGACGCCGACGCCGACACCGACGACGCCGACGCCGACGCCGACGCCGACGCCGACGCCGACGCCGACGCCGACGACGCCGACGAAGACGACGACGGCGACGCCGATCGGATGGCGGCGGGCCCGCGCCCGAGCGCGGCGGAGGCCCGAGCGCGGCGGGGAGAAGAAGCGCGCTCGGCGCGCGGGGGGGCGCGCGCGCGCGCCGAGGGCGCGGCAGACGCCGCGCAGCTTCCAGTGGAAGGGCGGGGCCTGCCAGGGGGGGGCGCAGGTGAGGGCTGTCCCGACCAGCCACAACTGTAGGGCGACGAAATCTATACATATCCACTGCTCCCAGGCCAGGCCCATCCTCAACCCCGCAGCGGTGTATACGCCACGCCCTCCTGGCTTGGCCAGGAGGGCGTATACACAGCTCCTGGGTTCAGGAAGGGCCTGGCCAGGGATTAGTGGATATGTATAGACTTCGTCCCCCGAAACTGGGGGAGCTGTGGTCCTTACCCCCCTGGGGGAACCCATCGCATCGACGATCTCTCGAGAGGGGTGTCGAAATCGACGGGTCCCCCAGGGGGGGTGAGGGCCACAGCTGCCCCAGTTGTGGCTGGCCTGCTGTCGCCGCCATATTCGAGCCAGGACAAAACGCGTAAGCAGAAACTTGTGGCGCTCCGCGCGGACTTCTTGGATCCGCGCTGGACCCCCCCTTCCTGGCGCGCGGAGCGCGCCAGGGGCGGCGCCGGAGGCGCCGCCAGGAGGGCCCAGCGCGGATCCGAGAAATCCGCGCGGAGCGTCGAAAGTTTATGTTTATGGCGGTTATTCTTCTTCGACTATCACTACAGCCGGCCCGTGCCATAAGTATGCGCGATAAGGATGCAAGGGCCTTGGACGCCCATGTCGAAGCTTCTTGAGCGGGGCGCGGGCGACGAAAGCGGCCAAGGATGGACCGCGGAGGCAAGGATGCGGGGGCATCCTTGGGAAGGTTGCCCATCCTTGCCATGCGGGTTGACTGTATGGTGGATCGTAGGAAGATGCACGAGCGGGAGCGGTAGGAGGCGACGAGGGGGGAGGAACGGACTGAAGGGGAATGAATGAAGACACGCGCCGTCAACGCCGCGCTTCGCGTTTGATTATCTCGGTGCGCTGACAGGCGCGTGGCGCAGACACGACGAAAAATTGCCGGGCAACCCCTCAGAGCACCCCGCAGGGATCCGGGCTGTCGCCTCCCTGTCAGCCCGGACATGCCGACGTCTGCGCCGACGACTGCGCGCCCGGATCGATAGCCGCCCGGCGTTCCTCGCTTCTCGCCCCTCCTCGCTGCGTTACGTGCTTGGCCAAACTGCTGCTGCTCCCCCTCCCATCTCGTTTCGGCTCCCGCGCGCAGCTCGCTCAACCATCCTTTGCGCTACCCCTGGATGTCCCACGCAGTGGCTGTCAGCAGAGGCATGTCGACCTTTCGGCTGACGAACGCGCGCCCTGGCTTCGGCAACAGACGATGCAACGACCTGTCTGCAAACCTGAGGAGGAGGAGGAGGAGGGAGAGAAGGAGGAGGAGGAGGAGGAGGAGGAGGAGGAGGAAAAGGAGGAGGAGGAGGGGGAGGAGGAGGAGGAGGAGGACGAGGACGAGGAAGAGGAGGAGGAGGAGGAGGAGGAGGAGGAGGAGGAGGAGGAGGAGGAGGGTCGACACGCACTGGGCGCGACCTTCTTCGGCTCTCAGCTCGTTGAGCTGCCGCGAGCGGTTGCAGAGTCCCGTCGGCAGCCGCCGCTTGCCCCATCAGAAAGCAACGACGGAGTCGCCGCACGTTGCTGTGCGCATCTCTGGGCTGCTGCCTTCCCAGCGCAAGTTGCCAGCCCAACGACCCCGTCAGAGTTTGCTATGCATGCCCGCCCCGAGGCGGTGAGGCTCGTGTCGAGCCTGGCGCGGCAGGATCTCAGTGCGCGGCCAACCGCTTGTGCCTGGCAACGTTGCCCTGCTGCTAGCGGGCCCTGCGATCCGACGTCTCCAACACAAACGCAGCATCGTGGAAGGCCACGGCCGCAGCCCTAGACCCCATCTTACTGCGGCACTCCTCGAGCCGCGTCGGCCCGTGCGGGTCCTGCGGCCCGAGGCACGGGCGACGCGACCCGATCTGACAACATGTAACGCCGAGGCGACGAGGCTCGTGGTAAGCCTGTCATAAAATGATCCCAGTGGGCGGCCAAGAGCTTCTGCCTGGCAGCGCTGCTGCCCTGCTGCCAACGCGCCCTCTTCTCCGTCCTGCCTCCCCGCCCTACTTCCGTCCCCGCTCGCGCTCGCTGTGCCTGCAGCGCACATACGTCGGCGGGGGGTCGTGTGCGGGTATGGGCGGTATTTCTCTCTAGGGAACCCACAAAAGGACGTACGTGCCCAACCACGTACGTAAGCCCCCCCCAATCCGCGAGACCAACCGCGTGATACGGAGGTTCGCGCAAAACGCCCTCTCGAAGCCAACGTGAATTCATGTACGTGTGCAGTGGAGGCCAGTCCACAAGAAACCTCCACAAGAAACCCAACCCTGAGACCCCAAGACTTCCATTGATTTTTGGTGTGGGAACGTCACGCTTTCCATAGAAAAACCATCGAAACCCAAGAAACCCAGGGCACTCTGGAGCCACTCTGGAGACGAGCAAGGTGTTTCTTGGCATGGGTCTCCACTGTACGTGTACGTCCTTCTTTCGCTCCTGCCTCCCTGCAGGCCATGGCCAATTTGTGATGCCGGCCGCTTTGCCCGCGGGCGGTCGAACCCTCGGGCGGCTCGCAGCAGCCCCGAGGCTGCGCCAGAGCCAGAGCCCGAAAGCCCGCCGTCCCCCCCTCCTTCTCCCCTACTCCTCCTCCTCCCTCCCTCCATCTCCTCCTCCCTTCCTCCTCCTCCTCCTCCTCATCCCCCTCCTCCTCCTCCTCACTCCTCTCCTCCTGCCTCCTATTCTCCTCCTCCTCCTCCTCCTCCTCCCTCCTCTCCTCTTCCTCCCCTACTCCTCCTCCTCTCCTCCTCCTCCTCCTCCCTCCTCCTCCCACTCCCCCCCCACCCCCCTCCACAATTACTCAATTTGAAATACTACTCTCCTCCTTCCCCGATGACGGGGTGGGAGTGTTTCGCCCCCCACCCCCCGCGTACTGTTTTTTACACACAAGATTCCCCGGAATTGGGTTTTCGCCTGCATTTTTTTCAACATGCTTCTCTCGCTGAGGCGCCGGCCTCATTTTCGGGCCCCGCTCGTTCCGAATCGTGCTCCCGCTGCAGCGATGGCCTCAGTTCCGTGCTTGCGCTCGTTCCGAATCGTGCTCCCGCTGCAGCGCTGGCGTCGTTTCCGCGCTTCCGCTCGTTCCGAATCGTGCTCCCGCTGCAGCGCTGGCGTCATTTCCCGTGCCATGCCACGGCATGCAATGCAATGCTAGGTTGCGTTCCGCTGCGCGATGCCATGCCTTCAGCTGAAGCTGTGATATGCAGTGCATCTTCAACGCCATGCTATGCAATGTTATGTTCGGGGCCGCTGTGCGATGCCATGCTTTGCGTTGCAAAGCTTTGTGATGCAATTCTTCACTACGCCACGCCACGCCATGCTGTGACATACTGCGCTTTGCGGTGCCTTCTACGCCATGCCATGCTGTGCTCTACAATGCATCGCGTACCCTTTCGGGATCATTGGCCTGCTCGACATCCGACTGTGCGAGTAAAGAGGGGATCTACGCCATGGTAAGGGATGGGAGGGAGGGGTAGGATGTCAGATATGACGCGAGCGCACCTAGCTTGTCCCCCTCCCCCTCGTCCTCCTCCTCCTCCTCCTCCTCCTCCTCCTCCTCCTCCTCCTCCTCCCCCTCCTCCTCCTCCTCCTCCTCCTCCTCCTCCTCCTCCTCCTCCTCCTCCTCCTCCTCCTCCTCCTCCCCCTCCTCCTCCTCCCCCTCCCCCTCCGGGAGAGCAGGCAGCAGCACCCACTTGGTCCGTCGCCACGCGGCAACGGCGATCCGCACGCGCGCGCCGGTTGGCTGGGGGCGGGCGCGCTGACTGTCCGGCTGCAAGCGAGGAGGACCCCTGAGGAGGGGGCGGAGGGCGGCCTGGAGGGAGAGGGAGGGCACTCACTGCAGCGCAGGGCTGGACCCAAGCGTTGTTTTCCGTTGTGTCTTCGTTCTGCTCTTCGTTCTGCTCCGGCTGCTTTCCTGCACCTCCCTCCCAGAACGAGCAACAGAACACAGCCGAAGCCCAGCAGCACAGCGTTTAGGTCCAGCCCTGCTGCAGCGGGCAGCGGCACTCGCGCAAGTGGGCTTGGGCTCGTGGAGGCCCGCGCGGGCCCCCGAGCATCTGCTGCTCGTGCCGCCGCCTGCTCTTCGCCCTTTGCCCGCTGCCTTCGCCCTCTGACCTCCTCCGCCGTTGTGTCTGATGGACAGCCCCCCCTTTAGCAAAACGTGGTTTAGTGAAAACGACCTGAGGCCCAAACCTGGCGGGCGCAAGCCTGGAAAATAACGGCCACGGCGCCCTCTCGAGAACCGAAAACGGACAATTCACTAATCGACGTGTCACTGTTGGGGGTTCTGGCCATCCCCGACTGCTTGGTTCGGCGGTGAGTGAGGGGGGGGGAAGCGAGTCGAGCCGGGCATATCTCCGCCTTTTTTCGGGCCCCGGGGCCCTCACAGACCGATCCGGCTCGAACACTGGCGCAGAACAGGTGTGGTCCAGGGCTCCAGGCGCGATTTTTTACGA